>JARLTB010000137.1:1025000-1625000 GCA_030141615.1 Unio pictorum
TTCGGTTTGTCACCAAGGTTCAACTTGCTAGAGAATGCTAAAAATTGCTATAATTAGCTGACCCGTAAACGACAATTCTCCCTATATTGTTTTATACTGGATAAAACTTTAAATAATTAAACATGGTTATTTATTAAAGGTGACTTTGCTCTGTCAGAGCATTATGTTTTATCCTTGGCAATCAGGTTTCATCCTAAGGAATTTTATTACAACTTTTTTGTATAGTATTATATTTATTGATTTTACCTAATCACTCAAAAAGTAAATAAAGGTTGGATATTTATCGATTTAAAAATTTTACCTTATCACTCACAAAATAAGTAAAGTCCGAAGATTTGGGTAAAATGTACACATCGATTAATACCCACCCACAATCAATTAATCCTTATAATTCCAGTTCTGCCCTTTCTATCGTCAAATCAACTTAGTCCATCAACAATGCATTCCAATTCAAATAGCGCGTACTTTCCTTTCATTCGCCGCTTCATATCGTTCTATAATACACAACATAACATTTACAGAATCAAACGAACATTTTGACTAATTTCACAGTTACGTTTATTCACAAAATTCGTACTTTACAGGTTATGCAATGGCTACCTGTGGTTTCAACATTTAGTTTATATACAAGATTCTTCTTCAATTCTAGTAAGTCCCATCTGTTAGGTCCAATGACCACGACCTTACACAACAACAGCTGATACGGACTGAACAAGTGTGGTATATCAAATTTCCAATCAAACATTAAATCATAATGGATTTTTTTGAAATATGAACAACATGATGCTATCGTTTACTAACATAAAGGTAACAATTAAATATATTGTATAACGGAATAACATTTTATATCCTTCTCAACAGCATTAATACTTGTAAAGACCCGTTCATTGATCGGATGTCAAACATCATGTAAAAAGAGTTACGTTTATTCGGCAACTTCATACTTTACATCTTACGCAGTGGATACCAGTGATGTCAGCACATTTATTTTCTTATAAAAAATAACATTCCTTTTTCATTTTAGGATCTCTTATACAGGAATAACATTATTATATTTTTTTCATCAGCGTTAATACTTAACAAGACCCTTTCAGTTATCTAATATGAAATTAAATGTGCAGTTGTTAAATGTAGAGTTGCTCGCAAAACTGATGCCATATGTTTTGTTTGGTTGCATAGTTGACTGCTGGAATGCTGGAAGGAAATAATCACTACACATCCAAAATAATTTAAATCGCAAAACAATATCATTTATAGATCAGTATATACATATTTCAATGGTGTTTCTAATTCACATTGGTGCAGATAGAAGTATTACCATTTAAACACTGTATTCAGTATCTGAATAATGGTCTCATAAATATATTGTTTTGTGAAAAATGCCACCAACACCCACACACGTTTTTAAAATAAAAAAACATGAAACATTACCACTGAAAACACCGATGCCACCAATTTGTGTTTCGTTTACTAGACTCTGAATATTGATTTGTGTCAAAAGATGTTAAGTCCTCCTCTGGTAATTTCTTAAATTCTGGTTGATATCCCTCGGTTGGTCTCAGAATTGATTGGCCCTGTTCCCACCTTATTATTGTTGTTGTGTGTGACTAGGGTGCATGTGGTCATATGGTCAGTATAAGTGAATTTATCAATCTACCTCTCTTTCTGTTTAATTTTCAGTGCTTGTAACATCCATTGCATCATCGTCAAACCCATCATCATCTTCTTCTTCGTTCTTTATTTAGCTCCGTTTCATATAATTGTTTTCAGTTAATTAATCACCAGTATCATTAGCATTATCGTCAAACCCATCTTCGTCTTCTTCATTCGCTTCTTTATTTAGCTCCGTTTCATCTAATTGTTTAAACAACTCCGCAAAAGTTTTCAGTTAAATTATCACCAGTATCGGCCATTTCTCGCGACAATGTAGCAAACGAACGCCAAATTGTAAACTATGCATTTCAATCAAAGAATATCTGAAAACGTACTGAAAGGGTATGAATTATATTTACTTGCGGACTAAAGAGTCCAAAGGATTCAACAATCGTTTCACAATGACGTGTATGCGGTGTTTATTTAGACTGCAAATAGTACAAATATCGAAATTAGTAAAATTATTTATCGGTGAGTAACAAATTGAGATCAGTGTCACGTGCACGTTTACAGTCAATCGTATTGCCGAAAAATCGGATTCATTTATTAAATTCGGAAATATATGTAAGTAAAAAGAAATAAATTGATAAGAAAGATCGTGGACAGTTGAAAGAGTCCGATTGAAGAATTGTACAGGCGACATGTCATCAACAAAGTAGATTGTAACACTAGCTCTGACTTACGGTTCATCATTTTTGGTCTTTAAATAAATAAATAATTAAATAAATAAATAAATAAATAAATAATAATAATAATAATAATAATAATAATAATAATAATAATAATAGTAATAATTTTAATTCTAATAATATTAATAATAATAGTAGTAGTAGTAATAATAATAATAATATAATTATTATTATTATTATTATTATTATTATTATTAATAAAAATAATCAGGACATTGTATTGCTCCTAATCGTTAGAAGCTATAAGCGCTTTACAACATCTGTAATGATATCACTAAACTACAGAAACACAAGATACGAAAACCATGAAATTGAAAACCATAAAACATGCTGAAAACATTTAAGATAAAAAAAACAGTATTAGGTTTCTAAGTTTGTTCCTGCAGCCGAAAAAGGTGCATTTTATGAGCACTCTTAAAAGGGACCACATATATCCGTTGTGCATACATGCATACATGCATGCATGCATACATACATACATACATACATACATACATACATACATACATACATACATACATACATACATACATACATACATACATACATACATACATACATACATACATACATACATACAAGTGTCAATGAACTGCACTAACTTGAAAATTATATTGTGTCAAGAAAGCGGAATAATTCCACACCTCATTTGACGCACTAAAAGCTGGAGTGATCCTTAAGGTGACACCCTTGGTTTTCTTAAATATGTGAAAGTGTAAGGTTTCCCTGTCCACCCAGTTTTTGTTATCTTTTTTTCATGTTTGTGTGGTTAGTAATATAATGTGTTTTTGAAAGGTTATTCTTTGTTTTGTTTATCAAAGAATAAAAGTGGTATAGTTACTATCCCATGGTTGAGTATGTCCTTGTATTGTCCTTGTGTGCTTATAAAGAGATCTCACTCTCTCTCTTGGTATGAAACATAGGGTAGTACTACCTGCTCTTTAGACTATATGCCCCCGGGCTGGGTTCTTCCCCTGTTGTTGAGATGTAAATTTACGTGGGTTTCCCAAATTGGCATTGCCAGTGACAAGGTTTGTCCGGTTTTGGAGTATTTGTGTGAAACTATTGTATATGTTCCCTTGTTTGTGTTACGGACAGCTCTATGTAAATCAAATATAATTAGCGTTGTTTCTGTATCAAAGATTTAATGTTATTCTTTAAAGAAATATAGATTTCAAAAGTCCAAATTTGTTTTGTATTTTAGTATCTAGAAGTGTTTATTGTTTGCATCTATGCATAGAGTGGGGAAATATTGCTTTATTTGCATGGGACAGTGTGTGTGGTCATTTGAGTTTTAAGTTGAGAAAGCCGCGGCTCTTCAGTTTTGTTGTCACAAAGCGCATGCTCCGTACGCATGATGTGACCATTGTTTATCTTGTTGGTTGGTTATATCTTGTCATTCTCTCGTCTTGGAAAGTTAGGAAGTGTATCTGCTAATCTGATGGAGCACATGCTGTTTCCTGTTGTTATTTCTGATGTCATCATTCTTTCAACGTCGTCTTTTATGTAGCATCTGTGCTTTAGTCAAAATAATCTTTAAAGACAAAGTACTAATTATATGGAAGAACTTTGAACCAGTCTAGACATAGGTGTTCACATAAAAGAGTATATGCGGGTAGGGTGGTAAATAATTGGTTAATAATGGAAAGAAAACGTTTTGTACAAATAACTTTGGAGAGCTTAACATATCTGTAATTTTAGAATTATAGACAATATCGTCTCGACACAATTTTAGTATTTTTTACAGGTTTGACTTAGGAGTACTCAATAATGAAAGTTGTACCTGATTCATTTGTTGCGGAGTCAATAGCATCTGTTTACTGCACATGTAGTTAAAAACAATGCAGCGGCTCATATGGTGTTATCCACACAAAAGCTTACACCAATGATATTTGTGCGTCCTATATGCGACCTATACCATAATATAAGTCTGTTGTTTCCACGGTTACCACGTGCATCTAGGTTATCATACTGGTGTATTTTGCATATTAAAATCACAATGTAGTCTTTTTTTGTCATGGACTTTATGTGCTTTGGGAGACAGAAAGCTAGACAAGAAACATATGGCAAGGCTTGTATACTCAGTCCTGGGGTAGCCTGTAGCTCAAGCTATGGAGAAAATAAAGAATAGACTCCTTAGACTGCTTATATATGAAAAAGACTATGATCACCTTGATAGCACTTAAATAGTTCATCTGTTGCATAAGATAAATTACTTATTAAATTTGGAGTACATGTATTATATTTTTAATGATTTTCAAACTCATCCTGGCACCTCATAGTCAATTGCAAAGTCGTTCTGCATCTTTTCTCTGTTTTTTACTTCATCCTTGCATTAAATCAATTAACATGCTCCTGCTTTTAATGAACTGTCTATGATATTGAGCCATATGGCATGTATCAATATGATCTATAGTGACTGTCTCAGTTATTCCCTCCATCCTAAGGTCCAGGATAGCCCGTTAACTAGCAGTGTTTGAATCAGTTATAATGTTACGTACCTCTAGGTTGTCTGTTTTCCTCTAATGTATAAGCACCTCGTTACAAAATGTGTATTCATCTCCGATATTGTTTTGTAAACCTGTATTTGCAGAACAGTAACACAATCGGGCGTCATCATCAGATACTTGTATTTTACCCAATGTGCATAGTTTGTTCTTTGTAGTAATATGAACAATCATTTTCTCAGGAGTAGAACTAGAATGCGTGAGTACTGGGTACCTAGATGAAACGGTGTCCTCCCTATTCCACTATTTATTGCATTATTATATGTTGAGTCACACTCTATATAAATTGTATCTGTCTTACTTCCTATCATAGAATTAAAGTCCTTCACATATTTTCCATGTTCTGACATGTCTCTTGTGTTTGTACATTCAATGTTTTGGCAAACAGTAATCGAAATTTCTGCATCCAGTTGTTGAGGGAGCAATGACATTTCCACGTAAAATAATAGAAATCTGTGAAAGTCCTATCTGAATCGCATTATTTACACAAGCAGTTTTCCTTCCACAACCGTCATCATCAATAGCAATAGAATATCGCTGCCTAATGATAATCTTACATTGTCTATTGAACGTAAACGTAGTATCGATGTCACATATGTCTGTACTTGTTCGCTAGATGATTAATCTTAATCCACAACTTAGTAAATATGTTCGTGTTTAATGTTGTAGGGAAGGAGAAGGGATTAGCCATAATTCCATCTCTTCATTAGTGAATTGATGTTTAAGTTAGACGAGCTAATGCAATATATTTATTTTGAACGAAACATGCATTTGGCTTGTTTTTGGAAGAAACAAGATTGTTTAAGAACTATTTTTCATTATTTTAGTTTATCTGTAAATTATGGTAAGAGGTTTATTTTCTCATATCAGTTTTTAAATCAATTAGATTTCATTTGCATGCTCGATAATTCCAATCCTGCCATCCATCGTTAACGTTTCAATACTTATGACTATGGTTGCAAGTCAGACTGAAGTTCGATGTAAACGGTGTAAAGTCTCGTATTTGCATCCAAAGGGAACTTTTCTCTCCTTCCACCGTCGAGATACGACTGACATAAATATATTAATGTTCCGCTGTTTTCTAGTTTTGCTGCCTATGGGAATGATGATCTATTCAACAAATATCTCAGTCTAATTTGTGTTAGGTTTTCTGTTTCAAACTAGATTCGTTAAGTACTTTCTCCAGGCGAGTATCTTAATACGCATGCGGATCCGCGCGCTTTCCCGCCTTGCACTTGGTACAAACGAAAACGCGTGTGTGCATGTGTCATAGTGATTTTGATTTTGAAGCAGCTTTAATTATTTGCCGGTGTTATCGTTACGATGTCCACAAAGTTGATAGTGCTGTACAGCAATGGACCATCACGCCCCAGACATGTTCCACCTATTCTCATATTCTGACACCGGACTGCATTCGAATATAATTGTCCAAATAGATGCTATGATTATTATTATCAATATCCTACGTTGGAAAAAAAGAGGAGTACATTCTACCAGAATAAATGCGAAAATGGACATTATGTCGTCTGAAATTAGGTTATGATTACCAAAGAAATTCACACAGAAAACAAACTATTAGAAATAGACGTGAATATCGTGGCAGATCAATTGAATCAGTTTCAAAACAGAAGAGGTCAAAACAATTTACTGTTGGAAAATTGCTGGAAAAAAATAATCATTAATTATAAACGGAATGTGAGCATGTGTCTTACTAAAGTCATTTATACTTTTCAATAATATTGCAAGATTTGTACTTCCAGTATTGAACAATATCATTATACTAGAAGGCATTCTTCCAGAAGAATTATTGATTTTCAGTATCATATCATACACTGCCCTTGATATAAAGAATCGTCACAAGCAGTCAGGATATATTTACTTTGCATAATCATGTTTTATTTATGTGGAAAATACATCTAGCTCTCTATTTATCTTTATATCCATGAATTTAAAAGTTGCTAAACTCTGCTCAATCATTCACTCAGTCATTCAATATGCCAGTATGTCGCTCCGCAGCTGATGTCACTATAAGGAATTATACATCGGAAGGTAGAGTAACAAAGTTGTAAAAATGTCAGCAGTATGATAATGCTTCATCTTTGGATTTATCAATTGAAAAATATTTTGAAGAAATTTTTGCACTTAAATACAATACACATATAAGTATAATATCAAGTATGAAAAGTACATGGACGCAACAATTTTCTTTTAAAAAATAAAGATATGGAAGTCTTGTACATGTAATGTATGTTTTTATTGATACTAACTTCTATCTTAAAATAATTGTTTTCATGCAACAAAATTGTTGCTACGTTATTTGAGCTGTGAAGATACTTGCACAGATGAGAAGAGCCTTCATTGTATTTTATGTTAGAAAGACTAGCTGCAAACTGCCATTAATTTCTTGTGCGAATGCAACATTACATGCTGTATGTTGATTTTTTTCATAGCTAAACGCAAAACCGCGACATAATCTTACATATTTCTGTCTACGTGTGCTCGAGTCTCGGGTTCGGTAAATGTGGGTATGTGAGAATGTTTGCCAGAATATTCTTGTGAGTCGGTGGTTCTTACCGGGCTTTTCCGGATTTCTTCCTCCACCATTTTTTCTGGACGTCATGTACAGCCTATCTTGTTCTGAAATATAGCGTAAACAGTTACCAAAAGGGACCAAAAGCAGATATAATCCTGGGTGGAATTCATGATGATCTAACTCCGTGTCAATAAATAATGGTCCCAACTCTCTACTACTTTGTTACTGCCGTTACCTTCAAATAAGCCATTTGTCACGTTGTAAGTTGGGAACACTATCCAGATTGTATATGCTAGATTCTGAGGCTAATAATCCTTCCTAATATATTTTACGAGGGCAGCATTGCGAACAGTGAGGTTTCAAAGCTAGTATGTGTAATATGGCCATAAGACCTCTTGACTGGCGGCTTATTCAGACAGAGCGCGATGCACAGGTAAATGTTCAATTGCCGATGTTGGCTTTACAGGAACACCTCAAGTGCAAGTGCAAGGAGGCAAAGGTTGGTAATTATGTAGGTCATGGGTGAATCGACATCCACTAGGAATTGAGCAAGGTGTGGTCGTCATTGGAATCGCAAGTTTGAATCCATTATCTTAAGAAATAACCGTCAGTGTTCTATAAACCATCTTGTGGAAATTATAAGGAAATATAAGCTACTCCGACGTCATTTGTAATTGGCAAGAAACTTTGTTATTCTGCGAATTACAACGGGGCTTCGGACAGGTCAGTGACTTATCTGATCGATTGTTGTAATCTATTATGGCAAAGTAATTGTACTTCAATTATCTGCAGCATGTATACTTCATTACCAGATTCGTTATTACGTAGCTTTGATTCCATTGTAGTGTTTGAATCATTTGTAGTGTTTGGTCTACCTGCATATTTTGATATATGGGCAATGTTTATGTAAATAATTAATATTGTAATTCGCTATTTCGTTAATTAGTAACAACCTTGTGCATTTATTATGTGATCTTTTATGTCTGCAAATGTTCGATTCAAATGTAACCTTGTATACTGGTTGCAGCGATATTTAACTACTGTGTATACTTTGTAAGAGTATGATGTGTAAAGATATATCAGCGCATGCATATGTGAACATCTGTGTATACTTTGTAGAAGTGTAATGTAGGCAAATGCATCTGATTATGTGATAGTGTTCTGTATAATAAGATTGAGAATCTATATATTCCGATTTGATAAAATATGTTGATATATGCATTGTGAGCAGTTGATTTCCTTACACCATATCAAAAAGTATGGGTATTTTGATGTGCACGAATGCGTGACCATATAAGGTAATGGCTTAACTGATGATATTTTGTTGTTTAGTGAGAGGCTAGATAGCTAGATGAATTTGCTAATGTCCTTGTGTGTTATGGACCAGATGGGCTGTAGAATACAGAGGAAAATACACTAGGGCAGTTGATATTGATTCTTTGGCAAACGAATAAGTTAAAGAACGGAGGCAGAAGTTGACAAAATATAATACAGATGAGTAGGAACTCAACACAAAAGGAAAATCAATCACACTATGTCAGATGATGACATTAGCCGTCACTAGTTCGTGTGAAAGACGTATGATATGGTTTTAAATATGAATTTCATCTGTTATTCAATGGTATTAGATTGTTGTTTATTTATATTTCACCTTTTGTGCATTCAGTAATTTAACTGTCGGAATCGCTTACTGGGGGCTATGAACATAACTTTCTTTTTATTACTACTTCAATTTCTAACAAAACCAAGCCAAGGTGGGTCTTCAGTAATAATTAAAAATAATACTGGGAGCACCCCACCCCAAACCTAATCCACGGGAACCTTTGCACCATTGTTAAGTATAGTCTGCAGATTTTACCTCGTTTATCAAGACAGATGAGTATTTAAAGTCTCGTGTAAATACGAGTTACTAGTGGTTATTTGCTGCATAATTAATTAAATCAAACTTTAAGATAAATTCTCCCTGAGTGGAATTTTAGCACATATCTCAACACACAATTATGCTTTGCAAGTTGAATAATTGAATAACAGTTCATAAAGTTCTATATTGGGATAACTCCACTTCGGAATGTTATTTATGTGTCACTATTTGATGAAAACAAAATTGTATGGTAAGGGAAAGTCACTCAATTAGCTATGTGTATGCAAACCCCGAGGAGGGTTGTTTTCATACCGACGTTTGTATGAACATAAAGACAAAGCAAAGCTCACATTATTTTCGCCGTTATTAACCACCTATTACTCGAAACTCTATAAACTGAATATGTAGGTCGGCACAATCTCATTCAGAATGTGATCAGATTCTTATATAGAGGCACTGACCCAGAACTTCCAGACGCATCCACTACACAAACATATTTGCACTAATTGTCCCAATTCGATCATGTCTGCCACAAGCTATCAGGAATGAATGATGTGTATTATTTAATGTATATTGATAACTAAACAGATTGTAATGTACTTACACGTTGACAATTGTGATGAACTCATAATGGATTATAATGCATATTCGTCCATTCCTCTTCTAATCTTTGATGGATTAAAGGTACTTGTTGGACACTGCTAGCTTTATCGAGACAAGAAAAGGAGCGCCAAATGCCTCTCATTGAACGTACGAAGAAGCCAACCCGAGTTAATCTGGGCAGGTAAGTATTCGTTGACGCTAGCTATAAAACGGCAGCTGCTTCCTTTGAAATTCCTTGATAGGGAAGAAGATTCTAAGTGTAATATGATATTTGCCAACATAATGTTTATAAATATGCATACCAGAGGTCATTAACATAGTTATCTGAACAACGATCATCTCTACCTTTTGAGTGATAACTCCAACCCCAACTAAACCCCAAACAACCCAACCACCAATGCAAATAAGAGGTGGATACACCATGTGTCCAACAGTATGTGTGCATTTTATAATATCTGAATCACACAGATAATATAAAATAAAAATAAGTTAATTTCAGGAAACCAAGGTAAATGGAAAAAAACAAATATATTAATATGCACACAATTGCATGGTAGTACTGAAATCCAGAAATTCAAAATTATACACACAAATCATCACAGATGTAGATTTACAGTTTATGCTTTTCTAACGAACAAAAGAAACGAGATGATCTGATCTGCCCTGGCCTTGTACCGAATTATGTAAACCTTTAATAACGAGTCCGACATAGTACCAACCTTATCTCCAGTCAGTACCAGAAAGAACTTAAATAAGACTAGGCAAAGAAATTTTGCTTTAATTGACAAAACATTCTCCATTAATAATCACACGTTTCCGTTAAAAGTATGTCATTCAGTAAAGTATATAATTATTTACCGTCCATTATGAAATTATAATATTTTACAGTTATTTTGCCATCCACTTATTAGATGTATACAATGAATGATCTCGTTATGATAAATAGATGTGTGTTTAAGTGTGTGTATTTTGTAATCTCGATGTATCATAACCAGTGAGTAATAGTCAAATGCTGAAAATTTCTTTCTTTTATAGCCGCAATATATAGAGATTGATCAATACGAAAAATGTTGTTTTTTTTTAAATCAGTTTGGCTTTTACATAATTTAATTTTAAATGCATGGATGGTGAGGAAGACAATTTGTCGAATATTCGGCTACATGTATATAAATGTAAAGAACATAGTTCAAGTTAAATGTGTTACCTTATCATGTTAACGTATATAAATCTAAAGAACAGAGTACAAGTTAAATGTGTTACCTTATTTTTTTTACGTAAACGATATGGGTTGTTTGTGTGCTTTTCAAAATGCCTGTAAATAACATTAAACTAGAAATGCACAGGTTGTTAAATATACCATTTATTTTTTATTACGAAATAAAAGCATATAATAACACAGTCGAAATATATCATACTTAACAGTTTCTTTCTTAAGCTCCGATGGAGAAATACATTTTGGCTAGTATCAGTTTACCCTACAAAATATAAGCCTTTACATCGCTCTAGCGTAAAATGGTTTATTCAGGTTCAGTCAATAGCAATCTCTACTGAGGTGATTTATGTTATATTTCCATTACGATAAAGGCCACGACAATGTTAATAGCATAGACCGCGTTACGCAATTGCGATTCTTTTCTCACATTTAAATCGACGAGATTGCAAGTCAAGATTGAAGGCAAAATTTTTAAGTCGGGTCTTGGTACATGTACCTGTAAGAGGTAAATACCAAGATATCAACACATCAGTCTGCATGCTCCTATATATATATATATATATATATATATATATATATATATATATATATATATATATATATATATATATATATATATATATATATATATATATATATATATATATATATATATATATATATATATATATATATATATATATATATATATATATATATACACATATATATATGTATGTATATATGTATGTATATATATATATATAAATATATATATATATATATATATATATATATATATATATATATATATATATATATATATATATACAGAGAGAGAGTACAACTTTTAAAAGCTGAAAATTTGGAATATGTAAAAAGAAAACATTGTAACTGGGGGGGGGGGGTCGGGGGTTAGATTTCCCGTCTAATCTTTTCAGACCATTTAAGTCGGCCTTCTTCTAAATGTGCATGTTATAATGCAATATTTGTCTTTATCTTTCTTGTTATCTTTAAAGGTCTATTCAAGGCAGATTAAAAGGAATAATTGTATATGTATATATACACACACACATATCAAATATATTAATTATATAGTGTAAATTTTGCATGTTCGGTCGTGTCAAGCTCTTCATCAAAAGTCAGTTTTATTCCTGTCTGATCTTGCTCTTTCGTTCACTTCCGTCAGATATTGATTGTAATAAATCATTCTCTACGTTGTATTCTATGGATCTCATTATTTTCTTCTTATTCTTTTTCTTTTTACTTTTTGTTTCATCTCGTATTCTTCTAACATTATATTTGTCTGTTCAGCATTTTGTTTCCCATGCTGGTGTCTCAGTTCTTGTTGGTTTTTCGCTTTCTCCTTTTGTTGTCGTTGTTTTTCAATGTTTTTTTATCTCATTTTCTTTTCTTCACTGGGCTCTTAGATTAATAAATGACCACTTCGTTGTGCTTCTGGTTTGTTACTTTATAGGTCTCGTTACTCTTTTCCATTTCTTTGTTGCGGTGACTGTTTACCTGTTTCTTTATTCTGTTGTTTGGGTACTGGTATCTCCTCCTGCTGCTTTTTCTTTTCCTGGTTGTTTACCGTGGATTCACCTCTGTACTTTTTTCGTCTGCACATTTCTGAGGGATGTATCCCACTTTTCCACACTTTGTACATTCCCTGTGGTATATGCAACACTTATAATATGTTCTTTCGATGAATGCGTGAAGAAAAATACATTCTGTTTTGTTTCTAGTTATTGTATCTGTATTTCTAAGATTCACGCATTGTTAATATAGTAGCCTGAGTGTGTGTGCGTCTTTGACTTGGTTGCTTTAATCTGAAGTTTTTTTCTCAAATTTTTCTACGGTTCCTTCAACTGGTACCCAGTTGTTTTATCCAAGATCTGATCTTTTCAACTGGATCATTTTTATTACTTATAAGTTTTCTTATAAAAATTATTTTGAATTTCGTCGAAGTAATGATGTTCTATGTTTTTTAAGTAAAGGAAAAAAATATATTGTGTCTTATTTGCATATATCCTGTGTCGTTCTTCGCATAATTTATTTTATTGTTTATTGAGATCGACTGTATTCGAATTTGGGTTCATATTTGTATCTTTATTGAGATATACTTCTCCCAACTCGAATTTGGTCGCCTCTATTTATTAATGTATTTAATTCTTACCAAATTTCCAAAATTATTTTTTTATGTTTCCTTAATTGGAATTTGACTGTACTGTACTGGAGCTGTACAATCAAATAAAAATGGATGAGAGTATTAAAGAGACGACCCTATCATCTGTGATTTTTTGTGATTGTTATGTATGCAAGAGGTCTCTTCCCGTAGCCATGTGACGTCATAATCACGTACTTTCCCCATTAAGGATCCCTATTGTATGTTTCCGTTATGTCATTGTAAGTTTATTCATTTATTATTGATGTGAAATGTTTTAATTATTAATACCTTTTAATATAACTATATGTTTAGAGTTCTGTTTCCTAAAGTTTGGGTTCTACTTATAATTGCAATTATTTGGCCACAGGCCCTCATTGTATCTGTTTTTTAGGCAGTGATGGGTTTTATTAAGTGTTTGTCAAAGTACCGATCCATGTATAACAATCGATTCCTAGTACATTTGTGTCCCCTTTTCTATAGTTTCTTTATTATTTCCAGTCGGTCACGTTTCCTAATTTCTCACTGTGTAATCGCATAGTATTTGGCAAAAGTAGTTAATTGACACACAGGGCGTTTAATTTGATTCGTTATCATTCTTCTCCTTATCATTACTTTCCCGTTAACAATGAGGTACGCATGCATTTAAAGATAAGGCTTTGTGTTTTAAGAAACCTGATATTAAACCAATTCTTCGAAACTCCATCCCAGTTGACTGCGATGTTTTCCTCCTCTACTTTATATCTTAGATTTTTTGTAACATTTTCCCTTACCCAGTCGTATACTTTAGAGGGTTCCCATAATTCTTATTGATCCCTAAATTTAACATTAAGCCTTTAATACTTCTAGAATTCCTGGGTACTTGTAGGTTGCTGTTTTTTGTTTTATTTTGTGCGATTGCTATTTCTATATATGTCTTGTCTATTTCACATGCCGAAGACAAACCAAAAATGTATGGTGATTCGCAGGGTGTTTCTGGTTGACTACTTTATTTTTTAAATCTGTAATATTTTTGCATTTAATTAGCATTTGTCTTGCTAAGACTAGCCCTCCCCTTAAATTTGATATATATAGTGATTATTTATTTACGTGGTGTGTTGTGAAATTCCATATGTTTTCTATTATTTCATTATTTAATGTATCCGGTATATTATTTGTTATGTCCACCGAGTTTAAAAGACACGTCATTGTAATACATATATGTTTCTGTAACCTGTGAACTTTCTATTATACTAAGTGGTGTTAGTGCCCAAATTTTGATAATTTCTTTAATTTTCAATTTTGCTTGTTTGCAGTTTTCCTCTTCTTCGTTTGCCCTCCAAAAAATTCCCAGTGCTTTAACTGTGTCTTTAATTAATTGCGGGGGTAATCCTGGGTGAGTTGTGCTGTTTGTGTGCTGATAAACTAAATACCAAGTAAATGTTTGCATTTGTGAAGTCGGGATGATATTCGTCTTATGTAAATAGATGTGTGAACATATTTAGGTGCTGGTTTCAAGCGATACACAAATTATAGTCTGCTTCAAATATCATGAACATCTAACCATATGAACAAACATGAATTATAAAATTAAACAACTGTTTTACTAATGTGAAAAATCTCACTGAGTTTTGTAAACGTTTGGTAATATCTTAATTATATCCAACAAACCACCTTTTGATGACTTTTATGAAAGAAAGTTCTATTTAAATCTGAATGCATTTCTGCAATTGAAAACGTTGTATCATTATAACACATATTTTCAAAGCATAATAATTGATAATACCGACCAAAGAACGGCTTTAAGTAAGTTTAGGATTTTCATCACGCCAGATCAGTACTGCGGCTGGTGGACGAAGGACTTGAAATCAACTTTGTATTAATAATATTGATATTGAAGATAAAGACCTTTTTATCCTAATCTGTATTCAATATTTCATATATAGAACATTATATACTGATATTTAACGTCGGATTAAACCAAGCATGTAAAAACCATTGCAGCACAATATAGGCTATACATGTCGGCCAGTATTAATGGTGGAGAAAGAACCCATAAAACCCACGGAAAGAACCACCGACCCACGAGAAGCTACTGGCAAGCTTTCTCACATACCTGCATCGACCGATTCTGAGACTGGAACCCACGCAGATAGAGGTGAGATGGCAGCGATCCGTAACGAATAGCTCTTTAGACCACTCGGCCACTCAGGAACACAGGAAACTTAGTAACTAGGTGATACATAATAGACAACAGAAAATCATCGTATAATTTTTATTTTATTATAAAGGTTCAGATGACTCTTTTCCGACTTCTAAATTCTCTTTTATTTATTTTTACTACATAATGGTCGATTGTCGTGTAATTTATATGATTTTTATTTATACTTTACTTTGTTCAGACAGTATTTGTTAATGTAATACATTTTGTTTCAAAACTATTTAATTTGAGATTACAAAATGCTTATTTAAAAGGTAAAACATTAAATCTAAACTCATTAGAAAATGTTAATCATAACTTCTTGCTGATGAATTCTATCACCATACAAGAAGATATTTAAACTTAAATTCCCATACTTAATGATTAATTAAAACAGCCCAGTGCGTTATTCCAAGTAATAAACGCAAAGAATAAATGCCGTTACATTTTGTAGCATATAGTGACCCAGTGTTACAAGCGTACATCCAGTCCCAAGATACACGAAAATGATACATTTAATATCAATACCTTTAACTATGTAAAGTATGCGTCCTGAAAAAGTAGTGTACCTTTCATAGCAGTTTTAAATAAGTCCAGTATATTTTATATTTTAGAGCACACTTTTCACTAAACACGCCAACCTTAAGATTAACTCTCTGAAGGAGGTCGATTATAATGGATTAAGTGTTGGCATTGTAACATGCCAACAGCTCAGGGTCACGGCATTTAGAAACACACATCCATTGTATGATTCACAGTTAGTTATACGTTGGGTAATCAGATTCCAGAATTGATATATTCAATATTAAATTTTAGATCGTAGGTCATGTCAATCCAGTTTTGGTGCGTAAAACGTGCTACTATCAAGGTTATATGCAGTAAATGTTATTGTTGCTTTTTATATTGTTTAACGCCATTTTTCAGCACAAAATAGGGTATACATAGTGGCCAGTATTAATGGTGGAGGGATAACCTGGGAAACTTCCGGAATGGAATACCTACCCATGAGAAGCTACTGGCAAGCTTTCTCACATACCCACACTCGCTAAGCACGAGACTCGATCCCACGCAGACAGAGGAGAGATGGCAGTGATCCATAACGCTGAGCGCTTAAGACCACTCGGCAACTCGGGGCACCTCTGCAGTAAAAGTAAGATGTTGTTAGAACGACATCTAGGTGGTACATAACAACAAAATAAAGTTGAAGTATCGTCTGCTTTTTAATATACAAGTTTATTTTAAAAAGTATTTGATGAAGTAAATTAAGTAAGGGTTTATTAAACAGTTGAATACAAATAAAGAAAGTATAAGAGGCCCAAGAGGGCATGAGATGCCCCATTAGGATCACTGTTATCGAAAAAGTACTTTTGTAGGATACACTCAATTTATACATGTTTCTTGTATTAATTTTATATTCCTTGGGCTGGTGGGGCCTTCGATGTCTTACCAAACACTATTCATGTTCACAATTATTTTGGGGAAAAAATGTCATCTTCTTGTTTTAGCCTGTTGATAGACAAAACTGACTTTAGATTTTAGAAATAGAATTCTTTCGAGAAAAAAAATGTGCACTGTTGTAAAACAAAGTCCCATGTTCCCACTACCTCTGATTTTACTTTGATTTATTAATTTTGACTTAAATTGACAGATTATGTTTTGTTTGAGAATATCGGAATATGTTTCTACCTGATTGATGCACAAGGTTAACAATTAGCATGGATACTATAAGAAACAATTGTGTCCAGAACTTGTCAGATGGAGAATTTCCTGAAATTGTTAAGACGCTTTTCTTAGGTGAGTAATTAAACGCATTGTATATGACTTTTTAACTTTTATTATGCGCCCTTATGTATAACTCATTAGAATACCTTGTACAGGTCCGGGGCTTCCGCTAGACAAACTAGGCAATCGCTTAGGGCGCTGAGCTAAAGTTTTATTTCATGATGGGCGGGTGGGTGAGGGCGTGAATGGAACGGGGACGCCAGATATCTGATCTCGCCTAGGGCACTAAAATGCCTTGCACCGGCGCTGACCTTGTGCAAATATTTTTGTTCTTATCTGAATCGATCAACAATATTTTCCTTTTTGAATGGTGTGTATGATATATTTGTCCAGCATCTAGAATTACTGTAATAAACACTTTAAGTGTTTTCATTTATTAACATGACATGGTTTGCTAAACGTTTGACGTTATGGGAAATACTTACCAAGTGTCTCTAATTCCAATTCAATTAGTCATAATGACGAAAGATGACCTTGTTTTTAAAAAAAAATATTTTTCTTGAATTTGTTTCTTATTATACGTTCTGTGCTATCACGTTGTCACAAAATATGAGACAACTGTGTTTAGTTAACTATAAATAAGGTAATATGTTGCCTAATCGCTAGGAATAAATAAAAATTTTGAATTACTTTTTCCTGCCATTTTGTTCTAATACATGATCTCTATATAAAATTGTAACGTGCTTTTTTCATTTTAAAGTCAATTGCGCAAGAAGGCATTTGGCTTCTAAATTAAACTTAAGGAACAATACAAGATTAACACTCCTAAAAGCCATCTTCCAAGCGCAAGAGATCTTACATGGTTGAGGTGCCAAGTTGACTAGTCCTTAAGTTTCAGAATGGTATTTGTTTGCCCAATTTATGATATACGTTGACGAGGCAATTCAATGTATTTAATATCGCTATCGCGGACAAACTTATATAATTATTTTTGTAATTCTCTCTCTCTCTCTCTCTCTCTCTCTCTCTCTCTTTCTCTCTCTTTGATCACCGTTTTCACGTCCGTGACATTGATTCTGATCCTAGCACATTAATGTATGTTTCCTATGCACGACAGTGTGACTGGCAGTGTTATCATGACATGAGGCGTTCTGGCAGGTAGGGTACAGTTTCTTTATATTCCCCAAACATATTTTTACATATTAAAAAAAAATCACAAAAGCTGCATACTCAAACCTATATCCGGATTATTTGCCGCACCGAGCAATACGAATTTAAAATGTATTTCTACACTTAGCATCTTCATGCATTCGTCCTAAATAATGTGCAAGATATTTAAGTCAAACCATATTTTCATAAGCAAAAGCTGTTAAACAACATAACATCATTAAGCGACGATGTTGTGACGTTTTATTTGAACACTGAATCGAAATTCGTGTTAATGTGTTAATCATATCCGTTGAAGTTCCCATCGCTTGAGACTTGCTACTTCTGCCATCCTGCACAAAGGTCCAGATAGTTAACTCGACAGATGTTTTTATTGTTTTATGTAGCTGGTTAATAATAATAATAATAATAATAATAATAATAATAATAATAATAATAATAAAAACAATAATAACAGAAACTGATATAGTGAAAAGAGCGAAGTTGAAAATTTAGTGCTGTACTCGAGAACTGCACACCGGGTGACAAAGAAAACAGCATCTACTGTTCTACAGCAACGGTTCCTAGTGCGTCTCGCGGATGACAACCGTGGCTAATAGCTAAATTATAAGATGATATCGTCTCAGGTTTTCAGAAAAATAATCAACATGTCTGGTACCAATGAATTTGTTTGTTCGTTAGTATGAGGTCATCATTACCGAAGAATAACTAGTATATTTTGTCGTCACAATATATATACCCACATACTCACACAAACATATATATATATATATATATATATATATATATATATATATATATATATATATATATATATATATATATATATATATATATAATGTTTTAAATGCATTGCATGCTTCATTATCAGGTATTGTCAAGTAGATTGATTCGCGTTATAAGTCCTCATCGAAATTTTTAAATTTTGTCTTATGTGACGACGTTTGAAACAAAATTACACGTGAAGGAAAAACTATATAAACAAAAGGATTACGCAGCGAGACAATAATATTCCTGAATACGGGATCTGATGAATATTTGCTCAACGTGCGTACGGGCAGGGTGAGATTGATACTTATTTGAAGATTTGATAAGAAAATCGCTGTCAAACATAAATTATTATGTTTGCTATATAAAATATTAAACTATACAAATTTTAAACATTGACGCACGCTAGTAATTTAATGGATAAACATTATGAAAGTAAGATGGTGAGTGTAAATTTCCTGAGTTATCTCTGATGGCACGGACCGTGCTCGAGACGCAAACCCACACAGACACAGTTTAGACGATAGTGATTCATACCGTTGCATACTTTAGACCACTTGGCTCCTAAACAGGTTTTGTTTGTGTGTTTCTTGAGAGGTATGTTGTTGTTGTGTTCTTTTTATTTTTGTGTGGACTACATGTAATTCGGTGTAAGCATTGATTACACCATTAAGCTAAAGTATCATGGTCTTGTGACATGCAGTTCAGTAGGAATGTTGCTGTTCACTTGTGTAAGCTCGGTAAGACCGTAATGCATCCATGCCCTTAGCAACGCTGTTGTCAATAAATGCTCTGAGCATTGAAAAGCGTAATCCATGAAAATTTACACATTTAATAGTAGTACTGGGATTTTCTGTTTCTCAATATAATGACTTTTGGTACTATTTTGTGTAAAAGCCTTTCTGACGTATGGTCTCTAAGATATTTTGTTTTTCGAGAGAGGTTGATATTTTATTATTAACAAATTCACATAGGGAAATAAACATTTTGATATACATGTGCAATTATAAAACAAAGTGATCAGATTTGGATGATATATTATACGTGTGCTAATTGTAAATGACGTGATCAACTTTGTGTGTTATATAAATGAATAATGCAAGGCTTTTACATATTCGCTCTTTCAAACTAGGACACTGTTTGACCAACGTCAATGTACTATTTCTTTGTCACTATTCCATTCATTAATGCCGACTTATTACCTTTATGTTTATTTTACAGAATCTGTGTCAATGAGTAGATGAATAACTGCTAGAATCACTTCTACATGGAACATTGTAACGAGAAATACAAACATTCCAGTCTTGTATCCGTCCACAGTTTTCTCTTTGTGATGTAAGCGGTGATCTGCCTCAAGACTCTCTGCACTAGTTCAGCAACAAATTGTTATTAAAAAGTCAATAACTTTTGGTTGATAACCCTGTATTATTAGTATAGATGAAAAGATCTGTGTAAAGTAAAAGATATGAGCCTTTGCGTTTTCTGCACATACATGAGATTAAAGCATATGCTTTCCATTCTCACCATATGAGTAGGGGGCAAATTTCAGTAATGTTCATGTTCAATACTAAATAAATACATGCTAAACCCCATACATTATGTTATATATTGGTGCTCGAGAACGAACCCATGTGTGCGTTTTTTCCCATTGCTACTAGTGTATTTACATTTCGTCGTCATGCAGTTGCAACCTTTGATATGCAACATCTTGTCTTTAGATAGTAACTTATACTTCTTCAAACATTAACGTTTTGTTGATATTTATTATTCCGCTATGTATGTAACTGACGGTTCCGGAATATGTTGTCTGTTACATTCTGTTCTTTCTGATAACAATTAGGCAAAGTCAAACATAGCCGGAAGCAACTACTTAATTGTTAAAAGACCCACAGGAGTCTGACGTTTTATCAACAACGTACCGCGAAATGTCTGACAACATAAATTACCGTTATCAATATATATATATATATATATATATATATATATATATATATATATATATATGCAAGATTTACCACAACCCTTCGCTAGATTCGACTTTTTTCACGAGTCCTTTATCGCTTCATAATTGCAAGAAGACTGAAAAACTACACACATGCATTAAAAAGACAGTTACGTACCAAAACATAACTCTTAGATGGCCATGTCCTGAATCCAAACGGCAGTTAAACCTTTATTTTCACCAGTACGGTCGCAATCCCTAGCTGGAAACAATTATCTGACGGAAGTAGCCCATTCTGCCAGTTTCTACCCGGCAGTAAATATCCGTTAGTGTCTAAAAATTCTACCGAACACGGCGCAGAATCTGAGTTTTTAAAGTTACCGGGTCCAGCAAGAGTCGTAAATAGCTGAAGTGTGATGACGTCATCAACCGTTATTTCTACTATCAGAACTTTGACTACATTTTTCTGTTCTGGAAATTTAAATAAAAATATAAAATGATATAATCTGAAATAAAAAAGCAAGATAAACATATTATCTTGAGATATTACTTTCATCATGTTATTCAGCATATTTACAATATGTTAAGAGTTCGTATTATTGCATGTTTTCAATACGTTAAGAGTTAGTATTATAGCATGTTTTCAATAGGTTATGTGTTCGTATTATATCATGGTTAAAATCAATTAAGTATCGCATTATATTATGGTTACAATAAGTTAATTGTCCGTATTATATCATGGTTAAAATAAGTGTTCGCATTATATCATGTTTCGATAGGTTAAGTGATCGTATTATAGCATGGTTTCAATAAGTTAATTGTTGATATGATAGCATGGTTTCAGTAGGTTACGGGTTCGTATTATATCATGGTTTCAATAAGTTATGTGTTTGTTTTATATCATGGTTAAAATAAATTAGGTGTAGCATTCTAGTATGGTTACAATAGGTTGTGTTCTCATTACACCATGAATAAATCGTTTAAGCAATTATATAAAAGATGTTAGAATGTTTAAGTTTTTGTTTGCAACACTTGTTCAACCTAGGATGCAAAGAAGTCACATTTAATATAATATTTTGTTATATAGGGATTATATTCACAAAAAATATGTATCAATACAAATTTCAAGCATTTTAATATGGCCTACAAAGTAGTTCACATCTCTGGTTAGCAATACTCACCTATTGTATGATGCACTTTAATTCCAGGTTTGTAGGCAATAGTTAAAACGGCAGTGCTATAGGAATGACGACAACAATCGATGGATTCGCAAAATCCTTGAAGAGGGTTACATGATCCAGTTGTGTAGATAACAAATGTTTATACCAAATTCATCCATATTTTAAATTCAAAGTTCATAGAAAGACATTTAGGTGAATACATACAGCTAGAGAAATGTGTTCATGCACAGCCCGCGTTTTGATACGAGAGCAATATAAGAAAAATTTGGCAGGGGACGCAACTCTTATATGTTTGATATTTGTTAGTTTGGAGTTGTCTCCTTTTCATAATGTGAAGTAATGGGTACAAAAACTTGTTGAAAACAAATATGAAGGAAGCATATTAGAGACTGTTATGATATTACTCACAAGGCTCACTTTCAACTAAACGTATAACAAAACAAAAGTTTTCTTTAAGCTTTATTAGTCTTAAAGATTATATATTTAACATTCGGTGGGTGGGTGCGATCTGAGATGCATTTCATACACTTTTCAATCACCTCATTTATTTTTAACAAAATATTATTTTTCCTTTGATATGTGGATAGAAGGAGCAACTTATATCCATTATGTTATCTGGATAAAAATAATTTGGGAAACTAAAAAGTAAAAAACAATATCCAATCCAACTTAATTTTTCACTTCTATTGAATTAGTAGTAAGAACATTGAAATTTGTTTTACCTGACTGATGTGCAAGACGATTGTTTGCTATGAAGATGTTACGTAACGAAATTGGCCAAAACATGTCAGCTGGAATTTTTCCTGAAAGTTTGAAAACATTGAATGGAATGGTCAGAATTGGGCAGTGAACGTGAGTATTTTTGTTTGTAAAACGCACAGATATGATATGTCCTAATATGTCATTTAATTCCTTTAAAGGTTACCTGTGCAATATTATAGGACAAATAAGAAACCGTATTTTTGGAATCCATTTTTAAAGAAGCATCTGCATGATCGTGACTATAGATAGATAGATAGATAGATAGATAGATAGATAGATAGATAGATAGATAGATAGATAGATAGATAGATAGATAGATAGATAGATAGATAGATAGATAGATAGATAGATAGATATATAGATAGATAGATAGATAAGTTGAGAAATATTTTCCGCACACAGATTCCCAATAATCAATAAATGGGTACTAAAATCTAACAAGGCTATTCACCGACACCAATCTGCAAAAGCACATACCCTAGTCTTATTTGTATATCTCCATTTTTTGCCTTTATTCTGCCAATCTTTTGGACAAATATCTACCAACTGCATGATAGGATGTATGATGGGGTAATATTTCATAAAAATATTGGAAAATGTTCGAAGCGCCACAAAAGATAAGACGACGAGCCACTAGGTTCCCTGTTTTGACCTTTCAATATGGTTATGATTACAAATACACAAGATACAGTCAAATTCAGATATGAAACGTGCTAGCATTTCATGAACATATTTTCTTAATTGGTTACGTGTTTATTCTGTATATAGATAAAGGTCACCGATGTATATTTCACCAATCTATGGCCTTAGCCTTGAGACTGGAGCCTGACAACTGCTTGTGACACGCTAAACTTAAGCTATGTTCAGCACACGATATGATATACATGGTCAGCACACGATATGATATACATGGTGGCCAGTATAACTATTAGAGGAAGAACCCGTGAATAGACACCGAAATAAACACCAAAGAACGGGTTTCTATTGGCAAGATTACTCGCTTACCCACATTCGCCAAGCCCTAGACTGGAAACCGTGCGGACAGTAGTGAGATGGAAGTGATCAGTAAGGGTGAGCGCTTTAGACCATCCAGCCACCCGGAGTCAGCTAAAGTTACGATATATAACTGGTTCGAGTGCTGTTGCAACATCATCAGTAGTATACATTTTATTCCCCAGAAAATTGGCTATTGACATAATAACATTTTTCCTTGCCTTGCCATCATTCCAGCCTTGTTTCAGGAGGCCTAAAATCGACACATTTTCTAGTTATGGTCTAGTTATGATAGATACTTATTTGTCACCAGCATATCTCTATCTGTTATAGAATTGCCGATGAGATAAGACAATGTTAACACTGGATGTAACACCAATTGCAGAAATATTTATTCATAATTTAGCATGACTCTTGAGTTATGTGTCATCTAAATTATTAATGCTTTGACTTTGGAAAAATTAATTGCCATGCATTCTCTGTATCAATTATACGTACTCTCTCACCAGTTTCGTAAACAGCTTTACAGAGGGATATGGTCGGAATAAAACAAAACAATACCTACCTTGACATTCAACATAATGCAATGAAAATAACAGCTGAACAAGTGTCTGATCATCGTGTATTAAAGAGCATTCACTTTTAATATGGCGTTTTAATTCAATATTTGGCTATGTATATATATATATATATATATATATATATATATATATATATATATATATATATATATATATAGATAGATAGATAGATAGATAGATAGATAGATAGATAGATAGAGAGAGAGAGAGAGAGAGAGAGAGAGAGAGAGACAAAGACAGAGAGACAAAGACAGAGAGACAGACACAGACATATATAATGTTTTTGTTTCTTGTTGTATGGGTTCATCCCATTTTCCAGCATAAGGTAGGCTATACATTGCGGGAAGTATTTATGGTTGCGCGAAAAACCGAGAAACCCCCAGAAAGAACCATCGTCCCACGACATGCTACTGGCAAGCTTTCTTACATACCCACATTGGCATAAACTAACCGAAGACTCGAACCTACACATCCGTATAAGACATGGCGAGAGAGAGAGAGAGAGAGAGAGAGAGAGAGAGAGAGAGAGAGAGAGAGATGTAATCATAAATTTGATGCTACGATTATGAAATTCACAAAGTGAAGATGTGAAATTGTATTATGTTTGATACTAGTATTACTGATAATGGCTTCAAAGTTACAACTGGAACGTTACAAGTAAATAAATTTTGTTACGTCACTGACCTTAACTGTGTAGAGAGGATCATACTAGTTGTACGAAACTGCCATCCAACATATTTCATAAACTTACACCGTTTGTGATCACCAATGCTTCAAAGAATAGTGTAGTTGTTTTGCTTTGATAACTGTATCATAAATGTGTTTCCTGATGTTACTATATATCATGATACATGAATATGCACAATGTCATAGCATTATTAATATCCATGGGATTATCTAGGCAAGAGGAAGCTGATCTATTACCTTTACCTTGATGCAAATACCTTGAAAAATACATTAGACATTAATAACTTCTGACGTAACATGTTTTAATTGTTCTGCCGTTATATGGCTCTAAAGTTACCGTCCGAATACAAGAAGCTTCCAAATGGGGATTTCGTTTTACTGATGATGTCGATATACATAATAGCTACATGTAATGTCATTAAAAATATGATTTTAATCGGAGAAATGTTCTAGAACATTACCTGTAACAACTTAACAGCTACGGTGTGACTGTTTGGACACACACAAAAATGATATTGACATGGGACATGGTCTTACAGAAAAGGACAATAAAGTGTTAAGTGACAGCATCAAGTAAATATATGTACTTAACATACAGTAATGTCAAACTTTCACAATGCAATGATACCAATGAATGCGATGAATCTGATATTCTTGTCCTATAGAAATGGTTACTCTCAAACATTGACCTTCTATGCAGAATCATTTTGGAAGATTTTGAACTAAATTATACAATTAACCTTTGACTCTGAATCGATATTACCTTAAGAAGCACACATACATTGTCAGTTTTATAGTGTTCACACATAATGATTGAGCCGGTCCAAAATTCAAAGATCACGACTCATGATCTGTATTGGACACACCGGAATTTCTAGCTTTCCATCCCGCTTCAAACCGCCTATGTATGGTTGAAATTGAAGCAATACGCGGATCTTATTACTATCCCAATAGGATGAATCCCTTACCAAAGACCATATAATGTAACTCAAGGGGCCATTACAGAATGGCTTGAATATGATATCAAAAAACTTTCAGATCTTCACATCCAATAATTGAAATACTGAAATTTAGAAGACAAAACTATCCAGCCATTGTTCCCTCCACAAATATTCTATTAAACTAGTAAAACCCGTCTGTATCTAAAGATCACTCCAATGATTTGCCAAAATTTTAAGTCTGTACCTTCAATTGTATAGGAGATACAATATGTTACTAATGCATGGACATACAGACAGACGGAAAGAAGAACAAATATTTCTTCATTTGTTTAGATATGAACAAAGATGAAAGGATTTAACGACAGTGACAGCTGCTCACAAAGTCCCTACTCCCAAAATCAAAGCCCATGGAAGATTGGGTATGTTACAGAGTTTACTGGATTTGTCCAAACAAGAACTGTTCCGATTTAGTCCGTTGCGATCCCCTCCACGACGTGTGTTACATGTCATTAAGTTGATAAGACGCAACGACAATCAGTGGCGGCGCTTTCCGGTATTAAATTGACTTGTCGTAAACGATGTGAAGCAATGTTTATATGCTCTATAGCTCCGAGTGATGCTCCTTGAAAGACGTGCACACCGTTGCCATCTTCGTTCTCCTATCCAATAAGGAGAAACAAAAAGACAGTCGCAACATCCAAAAGAAAAACGATTAGCCAAAACATAGAAGTCATCCCTAGAAAGACGCAGCCGTCAAACGAAAAAGAGGAGCCACCAAACAGGACGGTTTCTTTTGGTGGCGATAGTTCCAAAAGAAAATAAAAGGGTGTGTGTGATAAGTCATCTACGTCAGTCTATTTTTGGAACGAACAAACAAAGATAACTACCGACAGCAAATATCATTATTCACTCCCCAAAGTAAAGGAAAGGACTACCTCCTCGTTTAGCCAGACATGGGGACGTGTTGTCCGTCCTTATCAAATCCTCTCCAACCATGCGAAAACAAATCATTAAAACTTTAAAAAGTTCAATTCGATAACGTGTGCGAATCTTGTTGTTGAATGTCTTGAAAGACACGATACCATTGTATTCACATCAGAAAAATAAATAATTTTAGCCAAACATCCACACGTTCTTCGTCAAATGGTCCAAACTAAAATACCTAACAGTCAAAAGAAAGAAAATGTTGGTACAACGCGGGTGATTTTTTTTTCACCTGTTGCTTGCTCATATGTTGAAAGGATTAGTGTGGGAACAATGGTTACAGGATTTGTGACGACAGGTGCTTCAAAAGGGATCTGTGGAAATATGTAGGATCATTGCAGAAGATAAACGGAACCTATGGAGCACAACAATAATGCTTCTAATAATAATAATAATAATAATAATAATAATAATAATAATAATAATAATATTAATAATAATATTTTCTGAGGAGAATACATATGGTTCTTAAACAGCCAGTCTAACTTAATATATATCAATGCACCTATATGTACAAATAAAATACTTACACGTAACAATGTCTGTCACAATCACAAATAATTTTAAAATATGCAGAGACCGAGACTCGAACACACGCGGACTCAGGTGAGATGGCAGTAATCGGTAAAGGCTCTCGTCTTATCCTATCCTCGAAGGAGTTACAGTACTCGACAAATTTAACAAAAGAGAAATTGATCTCCAGTACTAAGATCGCATACTACGAATTTATTATGTAAAATAGTTGATGTTGTGTTGTTCCATTTTTAGTAAAGAATATACTGTGGCGACACATAGAGGTCATAATATCTGGGGAACTGTCCTATCATCTTTCCGCCCGGGGTTATAGTTTACGTTATAAAGAAATATATATCAGGTTTAGCTCCTACTAAGCGTTTTTATAATTTTCCCAAATGCACTAGAGACAGGAAACATGACAACATGATGAATATAAAACAGTTTTAAAACGTAAACTCGAGCGGGTCATTTTTATAGATATTTATTGGAACCGTTGATAAATTTGGTAAAACATTTTAATATTTTCTTTCTAAATGAATGTGCCCATTGTTTTTTTTCCGTAGGTATTATAGTACTTTTAAGCAAGGTGGTGGAGAGATATCACAGTTCCTGAGATAAAAAAAACACCCAGGTCTCTTTTAGTTCTTGTTCCACCAAAATGTTTTCTTTTATGAAATAAAAATTTATATATATATATATATATATATATATATATATATATATATATATATATATATATATATATATATATATATATATATATATATACCCCCGTTACCCACCCCCACCCCTTTTTGCTCCAGCCAATAAGGTGCGATTCAAGTAACTAATTATTCCCTGTTTTTTTTAACATATCGTATTAGCATTTAAAAATGTAAAATAGCATGCTTCATGTGATTAGAACCACCAGAATTGTAATGTACAGGAGTTATGAGGCAAATCAATGCAAAACTCGTATATAATGAACTTGAGAGATGAGATGACAATAATAATAATAATAATAATAATAATAATAATAATAATAATAATAATAATAATGAGGACTTTCTATAGCGCCTAATCTTTAGAAACTCTAAGCGCTTTACAATATCTATTATGATAACACTACACAACTGAAAAACAGAACAAAAAACAAAAAACATGAAATTGAAAACATAAAAACGTGCTGAAAACATATAAGATACAAAACATTATTAGGTCTTTAAGTTTGTTCCAGCAGTCGAGAAAGGTGAGTTTTAAGAGCACTCTTAAAAGGGAACACCGTGTCCTTGTGTCTGATTTCAATGAGCAATTCGTTCCACATCACCGGGCCCTGGGATGCAAAAGTTTGTCGTCCACATGACTTCGTTTTCATAGCGGGAACACTGAGTATACGACTGTCAGAAGAGGAGCGTCAGTATCTTGCTGGTGTATACACATGGGTGAGGCCGGATAGGTATGTTAGACTGGAGTCTGTCAATGAAACGTAGCAAAGAGAACAAATGTTGTGTTTGATTCTCTATCGAATGGATAGCCAATGTAGGGTACAGAGCTGTGGTGAGGTGTGTTCTGATCGAAGTACTTTAAAGATAATCCGAGAAGCTGTGTTTTGAACTTTTTGAAGTTTCTGGAGTAGATATTGTGACGAACCAGACATAATTGTGTTACAATAGCCCAGTCTTGTTTTAGTGGCATCTTACATGTCATCCATGATTTCACATGAAAAATGCACCTCCCTACTCCTTGGATGGTAGCATCAACTTCAGGTTGGTGGCTAGACTTGTATAAGGGTGGCTAGACTTGTAGACTTGTATATCAGCGCACAATTGGTGAGAGGATGCGTGATTATCTATGACACAAGTGATCGGCTGAGTGTATAGAATAAAGAGAACAGGTCCGAGAACAGACTCATGTGGAAAACCACATGATCTACCTGCTGCTTGATCCCCACTCGGTCCAAAGTTTAATGAAACTCTGTTTAGCCGAATAACTAGGTCAGTAAAAGAATACTAATGTTAAGAAATTATCAGAATACTAACATCTTAGTTTACCAATGAATAATGGGATATTGGTCGTTAATTATAAAGTCTACCATGTACATTAGCTTAACTTCGTATGTACAGAAAAAAGTCCATATCACTTTTGTGTTCCCAGACACGTTTTTCTAGACTTTTTGTATTTAACGACCAATATGTCATTATCTATTAGCAAACTAAGGTGTTAGTATCCAGATAATTTCTAAGGATTTACAAGGATGGTAATCGCAATAGAACCGTTGGCATACGATGGGAGTATTTTATTGGACTATGAACACGAACGTTTAATTAATTTTGAACGAAGAAGAGTATCTGTTATATTCGTGTATCTAATTCCTCTATGATAATTTGCTTTATTTTCGACCTTTGAAAACACATTACACGTTGAGGGAAGTATCTCTGATACATTATGCAACGGCGGCTAACATTCAAACAACCCATTGTTATATATCATTCCATCTCACATATGCCTGTGTGGATTAGAGTCTCGGGCTCTGCCAATGTGGGTGCGTGAGAACTTTTGCCAGCTTAAGTCGATGTTTCTTCTCGCAGTTTTCCTGAGTTTTTCAAGCACCATTTTATACTAGACGCTATGTACAGAGAGTCTATCGTGAGCTCAAAAATGACGTGAAACCGTGTAACAACTTTAACATCAGCAACATTATCAAATAGTCGGTACACTTTGCGTGCAGTTTAATAGTGTTGATATTATACATGTGAATATAATATTCTATATGATTCTGATTGGTCCAAATAAGCTCATGAAATTAGTGTGCAGTATTCTCTTAAATGATTGGCTGCGATCGTGAGAAAACTAGTTAAATCCGTATTATGGAATTTTATATTTATATTGAACATATTTGGTCGCCATGTTTTAGTTTGACTTGCATAATTGAATTGAGGAAATATGGTCCAAGTATTGCCAATTTACCCTCACAGGTGTTTGTTATGTCATGTATAACATATCATAATGTAAACAATGGCAAAAAACCCGAGATAACAACAATAACAACAAGTAAATCTACCGGCATTGCTTGGATGATAACGAGGGTGGGGGTGGGTATTGATGGACGGTATATCTCTAGTGTGGAATCCGCCTTATATACAAGCATTGTTTAAATGTGAACTTACTAAGTAAATATTATCCCCTTTGTTCAAAGAAGAATGTAAACTTCAATCACAGCATATTTACGCGGTTGATATGTGATGCAACTCCGACTCAAAAAGAGATTTGTTTACGTCTTCTGTACAGTTTAATGTTACAAATCATTTACTACAAATATCCGGCCACAAATACATTACAATAAATAAGTGCATTTCTGAAACGAGTAATCTTCCTTTCACAAAAATATCGCAACAATTTAAAGTTTAGTTGTGATGTAATGTTCGCCACCTCAAACTGGTAATGTCCAACTTATCAAGCAACGTGACATCACGCATGGGACACGTGACATCACGCATGGGGCAATTTGTTCCTTGTAAAATGTCCTGTTTACTTGGATGGACGCTTATTCTTTGATTTTTAGTCATCCAAAAGTTATTATATACTTTTGCTATTTCAGCTTTGTTTATGACGCAGAACAAATGAGAGAATAATAAAATTTGAGAGAATAATAAAATTGTTTATGACGCAGAACAAATGAGAGAATAATAAAATTTTCTTATCTAAATAATTTCTTCTGTATTAAGACTATGTGATTAAAAGAATTTCAAAAAGGTAATGATTTAATGTTAAATTAATCAAACCCGTTAACTAATGTTCAGCGTTTGATCGCCAAGGCTTGCTAACATTTAACATTATTCAACTCGTTTGATAAATTCAATATTAAATCTTTACCCATTTGAGATCCTCATTACAAGAAAAAATTTGAGAGGTAGGTTGTCTTCATAATGACGTTTGCACGCCTTCTTCTCGCTGTCTAAATACAGATACACAACCAAAATCTATGATGCAGTTCTCTAGGTCGGAACAGTGACATTCACTAATTGAAACAAATTATAATTTATATCAATAAAAGGAAGTCCCAACGCAACACGGTTGTTTCTATGGTGAACACCTTTTATCCACTGGAGCACGGACCATTATTTATGAAAATTCCAGCCACTTGTTTCAAGTTACTAGACGAGAGGTAGACAAATAATTTATCCTAGTGCACCTATGTCTTTGTCGCATAACTTGCGCTACATCAAATGTTATTGATCATATAGATGTCAGATATGGGGGGGGTGAGCACCAGAGAGTAAGGGAGAGGAGGTTTCTACCAAGTTTACCACCTGCTTTGCATGCATAGGAAAAACACGTGTACTGATTTAATTATTATATACACTTGAAAACCATGACTATGTGAATTGTTTGCACAGATAAAAATGATTATCATTGAATATCAATTCACTGTTGACGAACTACTATGATTTTTATGGTCGCAATTTATAGACTGCCTTAAAATATAACGTGACAGGCTTATACGTTAATTTGTTCTGTGCACAATAAGGAATTGGTTCAAATGTGGTAAGCACCAGATAACCATTGGTTTGCAATATGGTTTATTCTTGGAGATTATTACATATATTTATTTGCATTATCCATAAGAAAGTGTTTGTATTATTGGTTGGTTTTAACGTTACCTTCAACACACGTATGTCCGTATCATGTCTACACGGTTTGGGCGAGTATCCAAATGCGTGACCCATTATTACAAGTCGAACGCGTTCCTACAGAACTGCCTCTCCTACCTTATATAGTATTACAATAATATATCTTCACATATGAACACAGTTTGTGGTCTTTTTACAATGTATTTATCATTATCATACACTCTATCTCACATTTCTGATATGACCTCTTGCAGTTCCCAGTGATATGAGCTTCCCTAGACAGTATCAACTCGTTAATTTTACCTTGTGGTGATGCATGCGTGAGTAATTCAAATCTTTGACCTTGAACTATCTTCTATGTACATTTTATAATGAACAGGCAACTTGCAATGAATAGTTTTAAAACAGTCTTTAGTGACGGGATCGAAAAAATCGGTAGGTAGGTTTTTCCAAACAAAAGGAAAAGAATCTAGGTTAACTATTTTAACCGTGGGCTCTAATAACATTCTTTGCACAGGTAGTTATTAGTGGCTGGCTTTTTCAATCTAGTAACTGGTCCTACATTATCCTAACCGCGTACTCCTAAAATAGGTTTTGTTTTGTTTTGAATATTTGAATAATATACTTTTTAATATTGCCACCATTTGTCTACTGAAGCACTGACCCAGAAAAGAATTATAATTCAAGCCATATTTCTCGCCACTAAATAAGGCGCAGAGAAATAAATAAAATGGTATTGAAATCTTGATATTTTATTCAAGCACATAAACATCATTGTAAGTACGTCTGTATTATTCAGCAGGGAATGGTTTGCATTTTGAATTTTCACCACACTGGCCTCTTTTAGAACATCCAATAGACCTCAATGCTACATCCATATTATAAATATCCCATATGTAAGCTCTGCATATTTAGTTTTTATCCATACACGTTACGAGTACCAATTGTGGGAGTATAATACCCCAAGAGCTCATGTGGTATCAAACAGTAACCTTAGATAATATTTTGTTTTATGGAGTTGGTTGTATATGGTATATGCTAATATAATAAAATTAATTATATCAAGATCATATCAAGAACATATGTGAAGCATTATATTATATCATCATTACATCATACCACATTTTTATATTATATAAACATCATGATATGCGGCGCAATTGGATTGTAGTATTGACTTCTAGAAATTGATTATAATGCAAATAATGATCAAAAACACACATCAACTACATTCAAAATGGCTAGTGGTTTCATATTCATGTTCTTTCCGTTAGTTTTCGTGTTAATTTAAGTAAGTAACTATCCGCAGAACTGGCTTTCAGGTACCTTTCCCCGTAACCTACGAACGAAGCGACTAGGATTGACCATGACGGTAATTGATCATTTGAAAAATGTATTCAGAACTGAACTCTTTACAAAATAAACTAACGTGGCCGCATTCAGTGTAAAGAAGGTATTATGTGTCATAATGTTTAAGTCAAGGGAAGGTTGTTAAATGTATATACCATATAGTTTTCGGTGAAACTTGATGTTTATATTTTGCAGCATTCTACAAGGATTGAATCACAAAAGCTTTGATGCAGTTAAATGACAACTCCAGCCTGTTTAATTTTTGCCAGAAAACGAAACATAAAAGATCAATTTAACTATCTATTTTTGTGTGTTCGATTCATGTTAAATAAAGTTGAATAATTATTGCATTAATCAAGTAGCTCATCGTAGATAACAGCATGTCTGCACCACTGAAGGCGCTCTAATAGACCAATCAATGGCATCTAACATTAGGGCAGATCATTTCTAATCTGGGGCTTGGTCATCGTTTATTATTTCGAGTCTGGGGCTTGGTCATCGTTGGTATTTAAGAAACCGCGAAAGTAACTTCTCGTAGGTGGGTGGTTCTTCTCGGTGTTTCCCTGTATGTCTCTTTAGCCAAATATATCTAACGCCATGTATAACCTATTCTGTGCAGAAAAGGACGGATAACTCATACGAACAAATCTAATTGTTCTTGGTATTTTCCATAATGATAATACTAGTATGCATATAATGACATTTTGATTCCAATGAATAGACATATAAACATGACTTTTTGACACAACAAATGCAACTTAATTCGGACTGTCCTAGGCGAGTATCAAACGCCTAAATTAATTCCATTAAGGTTCCATCACTCTCTGTACTGAACAGCAAAATATACATTCAATGTGGTGTAATATGATTTTAGTAATGCAATAATTTTATTCAAATGTACGATTAATTAGCTTTTGTCTTCCGAATATTTTACGTCGTTTAGCAAGACGGACGAATATTTATTGTTTTGTGTGTAAATACGAAACATATTCGTAGTCATTGTATATCTCATTGTCCTGAACTGACAGGTAAATATTATATTTTTCATAACATGCTTATGCTCACAGCTAGTAGATTGTAAACATCATAATATACATAGAACTCGATTGTTCTAATGAAATTGAACATGAACTTAAAATCATATGCATCATTGTGAATACACTTATGAATTGTCTACAAGAGAGCAGCCTGTTTATTATATGCTACTTGGTTTGCTGTTGTTTGTTGTTCCGACGGCACTTTTAACAAATTACTGTCTATATGATCTCCAGGAAAATGTCTTTTCTGAGAGTTCAAAACTAATCACGGACCTACCTTTAATAGGACGATTATTACAAGTGTATTATGATACTGGCCAACACTTACCATAAGCTTTATCAATAAGAGTAAAATACTGTACAATCTGACCTACAGCAATGGCACTCGAAGCGAGTTGACCCGGCCTAACCTGGACGGTATCATACGTCAAAACCGTAAACTTACGAGTCCACAACTAAACCAACTGTTCAACAGCCGCTCCTTTAAATACGGATAATAAATGTAATATGATTTTTGTTTGAAAAGGAAGTTTGTGTTTTAATGTATAGTATTCCATTACTAATTATTTTTTCCCGAGAAATTACAGTTATTAAATACGATACAAATTTATTTGCTTGCGGTTATTCTTCATCCTTATCAATAAACCAAAATAGCAAAATAAATATTTAACAGGTGAAATGGTACGAGATTTGTGTATATTATGATAAGTGGAATGCAACGTTATCCAGATTTTACTTTCTAGTTAGAAACGGAAAACAATCAGGTTCGGGCTAGGTTAAAAATATCGTATAATTATGTCTTCAGTATAATTGAAGTTGAACATATGGTATGAGATGGTTTGCTGCCTATCCGCCTTTTTATATAGAGAGAGATAGAGAGAGAGAGACAGACATACAGACAGACATACAAAGAGACAGACAGAGACACAGAGACCACAGAGACACATAGAGGTATTATACTTATTTATCATGCTCGTGGTCATGCTGTATACAATCCTAGTGGCTTTAAATAAAATTTTAACTGTTTCCTATGTATGTGGCCTGCAATGGATATAGAATATCAAGCAAATGAATATTTGTCCAATAGTCTATAAATGCAACTAAATATTATATATATATATATATATATATATATATATATATATATATATATATATATATATATACATAAGAAGTTGGCTTACCCTTTCGTACAAACGAAGGTATAAACTTGAAGTTATAATACGGTTATACCGTTGCTTTTTAATTTTCTACCTTTTCAATAGTGTAACAAGTATTATACTTGTAGTAAGAAAACTGTAATATTTCTTTTTAACACCGTAGGCATTCACATTAAATAACTTTTTAAAAGAATTTATCTTTACACCGCATGTTAGTATTGTACATTATATTAACATATTAACATATTTTCCACTCAGAAATAAATAAATCTCCAAAGTATAGCCTAGTGTGTGCTGAAAAATGGAGTTAAACACTACACCAGCTACAACAACAAAATGAGTCGACTCAATAAGATATAATAGTACACCATAAGGTGAACGTATTGTTCACTGCCGTTTATGTGAATTAGCAACCTTTGTAAATATTAGATATGTTAAAGCTTTCAACTTGTTTTGATAATTATAACTGATTCGTCCTTGAATTTACAACTGAGGTTTGTTTAAAGTCGTGATCATCCACGTAAATCATATTCACAAAGGGTCCAAACTTACACTCTAATTTACATCGGTGAAATAACTAGGACTAAAGATTCAGTTTAACAAAAAGACAAAGCATTTGGTAAAGGAATAAAGCTACAAAAACAGGTATACTTCTAAAAGACTTATAACAACTGGGAGGGATTTTCTTACGTTATTCGGATAATTTACAAGTACACCACAAAATAACATATTAAATATCACTGCAGACGTCAAGGGTATTTATCGATTAACAATAGTGTCACCGACTCAGTTTAATATTTCATCGACATGTTCAACTGGGGTCAACAATATGATATCAACGATCCGTGACAAGGGAACAAATGAACGATTCACAATAACATCCAGCGATAATAATTTGGCTAGGACACCAATAATATGGTATGTGTAATTTGTAGCAGATATGATAAATGGAATGCATTGTTATCCAGATATTCCTTTTCTAGTTAGAAACTGAAAAATAGTCAGGTTCTGGCTAGGTTAAAGATTTCTTACTGTTATAACTTCATTATAAATGAAGTTGAACATATGGTATGAGATGGTTTGCTGCCTATCAGCCGTTTAGATACACACAGAGAGACAGACAGACAGAGACAGAGACACACAGAGAGAGAGTATACTTATTTGCAATACTTGTGGACATGCTGTATACAATCCTAGCGGCTTTAACTAAAATGAATCTGTTTCCAAAGTTTGTGGCAATGGATATAGAGTATCACACATGGAATATTTGTCCAATAGTCTATAAATATAACTAAATTATATATAAGTTGGTTTACCCTTTCGTATAAACGAAAGTATAAATTTGAAGTGATTATACGGTTACACCGTTGCTTTTCGATTTTCTACTTTTTCAATAGTGTAGCAAGTATTATACTAGTAGTAAGAAAATTGTAATTGTTACTTTTTAATACCGTAGCGTTTTATATTAAATAACTTTATAAAATAATTTATCTTTACACCTCATATTAGTATTGTAAGGTTATTACGTTAACATATTAACATATTTCCACTCAGAGATAAATAAAATCTCCAGACAAAAATAATTCGTGCATTATTTTTGCATAATAAATCCACCAGTTATTATGGCCGCCATATATAGCCTATTGTGTACTGACAAATGGCGTTAAACTCTACAACAGCTACAACAACATGAATCGACTCAATAAGATATAATAGTACACCATAAGGTGAACGTATTGTTCACTACGGTTTATGTCAATTACCAACATATGTAAATGTTAGTCATTGTATTGGAAGTTCTAGACATGTTAATGCTTTCAACTTGATTTGATAATCATAACTGATTCGTCCTTGAATTTCCAATTGAGGTGTGTTTAAAGTTGTTATCATCCACGTAAATCAAAAGCATAAGTTCTGTGAATGGTCATAAGTGTTTCCCGCTTTATATGAACAACTTTAAGAAATCGCATGATTACGTGGACACCACAGAATAACATGTTAAATATCACCGCGGACGTCAAAGGTATTTATCGATTAACAATAGAGTCACCGACTCAGTTTAATATGTCATCGACATCCATAAATCAAATGCATAAGGGGTTCAAACTTACACACAAATTTACACCTTTGAACAGTCTCATCAATTCTCTAAATGACATCCAAACTTTTGTATCTACGTCCGCATCGGATGCAAGAGATCATGGGTTCGATCCCTGTCTAATTTATACCAAAGACTGATAAAAATGATACTAACAGTTGTCTCGTTAGGCGGTCAGCATTAAGAGGTTAGTGTTAGGGCTGGTAGGCCTGGTGTAAGGATAATGTGACTGGGTGGAGCGTCATTATGTATGTCTGCGGGATGATGCACCTGTGCAAGACATCACTATAAACTGCCATACTGCATACGTCATAGCGATATGAATGAAACATTGCTGAAGCTACGTTTTGAATCCAAATTTCGCCCCCCTCATCTGATGAATATCTAGTATAAAATGTCCCTGTTTTTTTTACTACGTATTTCGACTCATTTTGTTTCACTAATTGATTACATATATATATGTATATGCCGCTTTCCATATATTTTGTTACTTGAATCCTTCTAGATTACTACCTTCTCTGGTCTATATTAATCATGTTTTGTATCTTATATGTTTTCAGCATGTTTTTATGTTTTCCAATTTCATTGTGTTTGTCATTTGTTGTTCTGTAGTGTAGTCATATCATTATTGATGGTGTAAAGCTCTTAGAGCTTCGAAAGATCAGGCGCTATACAAAGTCCTCATTATTATTATTATTATTATTATTATTATTATTATTATTATTATTATTATTATTATTATTATATGAACATTGCCTACAATTCGTTCTCAATGACGGCCTTCCTATGTGTGTTGTTATCTAGGACAAACTAGGTGTCACACTTCAGTAAACACAACATTATTGATATTTATCACACGTATGATCAAACGGCCGCTTTGCAGTAATAGCAGGTAACAATACATTGACTCCAATCCAAAGACATGAGAAAATTATCGTGATAATGTTAATGAAGGCATTTACTTTATTATTATGTTTATTACATTTGCTTTATTTTATCGTAATCTTTTCAACTAAAGTGTTTCAACATCTGAAATGAAAGGTTTTCTGGGTTGCTAGAACACGCGATGAAATAACTCGGACTAAAGATTGAGTTTAACAAAAAGCACAATGCATTTGTTTTAGTAATTAAAGCGTTCAAAAAAAGTATACTTCTAAAAGGCTTATAACAACTGGGAGGGATTTTATTACGTTATTCATAGAAACGTAGTGCAAATTTCAACTCAAATTTCAAAATTCACCGTGTTTCAACTCGTTAGCCCATTGCTCAGTTTACAAAGTATCTGATAAACAAAGTTGTTGTCAGGGAACAGTTCAAATATATACTCTAATTGTGACGATCATATCATTACTTTCTAAATCACTGCCTCTGGTTCAAGAACGCTTGCGTCAACATGTCGGTAACAGCGATAGTGCTTTGGATGCTTTCTGTTTACTTGGCAGGTAATATACATTTTCGTTATATTGTCAGTAAAATATTGCATAAAATTCAGATATCAATTAAAGGTGAGCATTCATCCTTAAGTTTCTTAACAGTTTTGCTTACCTGGGAAATTATATACGGTATATCCTTTAGCTCACCTGACAAGAACACACCTTGAATAATTGTTCAATATCAAAAGAATAAATTTAACGTATCTCTACCTTTGTTGATTTCCTAATTAATTTTTTTACTCTATATTCCCACGCGTTTACAATAATATTAAACTTAGTGAAAAAAAATCATTTATCTTCGGGAATAACTGAGAACAACGTGTCGAAGTTAGACAGCGTTTATATAAAACCTTATAACACAAATGAAACGAACATAATTTTAGTCAACGTATCCTGTCACACACATCAATTGTTGCAGTCTACATTAACGTACATATACCTCATGTGCATTTTTAGTGATATGATTTCCAAACAGGACAGGCTAATTCTCAATATAGGTTTTTTATATTGCATAACCATATTTGACCATTTCCGCGGAGTCTCACAGTCTTTTGCGGACAAACTTTTCGGATTTCTTTTCCTGATTTTTGCGGATCATGCGACTTCTGAAAGTTGTTCATAGAAAGCGGAAATCACTTATGACCATTCACAGAACTTGAAATATATACATTTTTATTTGCAAAGAATGTAATTGATGATCACAGTCTTTTGCGGACAAAAGTTTCGGAATTGTGTTCTGATTATTCCAAATCATGCGATTTCTGAAAGTTGTTCACATAAAGCGGGAAACACTTATGACCACTCACAGAACTTGCTATATATATATATATATATGTGTGTGTGTGTGTGTGTTTGTGTGTGTGTGTGAAGTAGTACATTTTTATTTGCATAGAATGTAACTAATTTTAATAAGCATACTTAAAAATAAAGAAATGAATGAATAAATAAATAAATAAATAAATAAATAAATAAATAAATAAATAAATAAATAAATAAATAAGGTAATTACCTATTGGACGTTTAAAAGTTTATTTCTTTTTTATCCTGAAATTAATAAAATAACAATTGTAATACCTTGGTAACATGTGATTGGTTTGTGAAAACTTTTTTATTATTGAAGTTAATCATGTTAACTGTTTCTTGATCTAGAGCTTGCAAAATATGTACCTTTACCTGAGTTACTCGTCAGGAATAGTGGTATATAGTTTGTATTTCTCAACCAGACAACGGTAAAATGTTTGAGGATGAATGTGTTGTTTTCTAATATAAAGTCGCTTCACCTCAATACAATAAATAATGCAAACACAACATGTTAGTGTATACATGCATGTAATTTAGTTTGAGATTCATCAGTTAGGTAAATATTGCATCTCATTTAATGTGTGTATATATTAAATTTAAATACAAATTGCAGTGGGAGCATTAGAATCGTACTCTAATGCGTTAGTATAAATCTATAACCATTTCTAATTCGTTAGTATAAACCTCTAACCAACTCTAAACCACTAGTATAAAACTCTAACCAGTTCTAACGCGTTAGTTATAAGTATATATTTTACTTGAACGGCATGTGTTATTTTGTATACGTTCCGTGATGCTCTCAGAATATCGAATTAAGTTACAATTGCCAGTGTAGTTAGCAATGGATGGGAAGATTTAAATGGACTTGCAACACATATAGGATGACTCGTAGCAATTATATCGATAAAAGACATGATTTTATATAATTATGACACGTCAACTCACCACTCTAATCATGGATCTTACCCAGGCGTTATCTCTTATTTCTAAGAAGTATGACTGCACACATAATCGTTTTCTAATATATACTTCTTTCGCCTTCTTGAGAAGGAATTATTAGAGAACTTTTATTTGTTTATGCTTTCAACAAAAAGGAAAAGTATATTCTAGCCCTACATTAGATCAAATCATATTGGACGAATTATGACACAGGTAAATTCAACAGCAAATGAATCAATTGACTACAACCCATCCACATTGACTATTGTGTAGAGTCTGATTGTTACACGATTCACCGACTTAACGTCTTTTTGAAAATGACTTGTGGTTTTCATATTATTGAATTTGATGTCAGACTATATCTAACAATGTCAAGGTGCATCAAACAAGTTACATCTTTTCATGGAATTTTGTACAAGTTCCTTTGAAAATGATTTTGATTTGGGTGATTGGTTTTACGGCAGAACAATACAAGTAGGTTATTTAGTAATTATTACATCTGAGTGCCTTGCGAAAGCACGCACGACGGTAGACTGATCTGGTGATAAGACTTGTACCCGCATGTTTTTGGTCGTGAGTCCAGTAGCAAGTCATCCACAGCAGCTCAACTTTTGAATTGTGGCTTAAATATCTAAAAACTATAACTTACATTAAATAAAGGTCTTCTAATAAGGAAATAGCTGGATCATCGTGCAGATTACTGGTTTTTAAAGCTTTTACTGAATGAATTATTTTTCAAGTAATTACACGATCAGTGATCATCGTTTTAAGCACTGAATCTTATGTTCGTATTCTATTACATTCCATATTTATTTACCGGCCAGATCTTGATAGTAAAGGGAATCGACACTTCCTGATAATTGCATTTTAAAGAAATTATGAATAGTGACAACACAAAATGATTAATCCTTAAGCATTCTTATTCTAACTTGTTTAGGGACATAGTGTTTAAAAAACCATGTTGATGAAGACCGTATTCATATATATTTGCATTATTATTATTGTTATTAGTAGCATTTGTGGTAGTAGTATTCAAAATTAGAACTTTAATTTGTGAAATAAAGCATTTGACGAGCAATAACGTTATCGAAATATAGCAAACTAGTTTCGTTATGTCCAGATCAGTAAGACAATGAGTTTTAGATTTAACCAATTAACCCCCTTAATTTTCCTTTTTACATTACTTTGACTTAAAATGTATTGTTCACGTTGAGTCAATAGTCTTTACTATTTCACTTTTGATGAAGGTCCCGACAATTTAATAGTACATAATAATACAGTCATTATAGAAATATATAATCCAACAAATCCATTGTTGAGACTTTGGGCTGATTTGGGCGCCCATATGGAGCCCCCTAGCCACAATTGCCCTGGGCGACTGCCTTACATGCCCCCTCCCCCAAGCTACGCCACTGAGTACGGTGCGAGATGGTAATTCGTATCATGTTACACAAATGTGGCATTTTGTACGAGATTTGAACGAGTGACTTCACACATCGAGTTTAATAGAGAATTTTCAAAACAAGTTGATGTACCTGTACAGGTAAGCGGTATTAAGTTTTCCGTTTTTATTCTCTTCTTTTCTTTTTTGGGGGGGGGGGTCGCCTGATTTTTGCAAAGCCATTGGATTTGTTCCCTTTCCTTCTGTTATCATTACCCGACGGTTTAATTTGTAATTAACTGACCCGAAGGTTTATGTGCATGATAATAGTGCTAAAAGTTTTCGGTTAGTGTATCTCTATTCTGCCAGTACACGGGATACTTTTATGGCATATTATGATTCATAATATTAGGCATTTTTCATGGTTTGTCTTTAGCCATCGTGCAAGGGACTTTTTCTATGGTTTGTGGGGGTAAGGGTATTGGTGTAGTTTTAAAGGTTTTTGTCCACTTGGAACATTTTTTCCCAGTTGGATCTTTTGTTGAAATTACAAGTTAATGTCTTATATTTCGTATTCTGTTTCGTCGAGCTTCTCGTCATATGTCAGTTTGTACACATTTTTAATTTTCCTTTTCCTTTCACTTTTTTTGGAGGTTGTTTGTGATTAGTCTGTTCGAAAGGCGTTTTTCAGGGATCATCGTGTTTTCGTTTTTCTCTTTTTCTTTTGAATTATATTTTCTGTCTGTTGTGAGTTGCATGTCCTTGGAGCCTGTTCAGTGTTTAGTTCTTTAGAATGTTCACTTTCCTCTATATATGTTGGTTTTTTTTTGTTGCTCTTGTATATGTGTCTCTCTTTGTTTCTTTTTCCCTTTTGTTTTCTGATTTTAGATTGGTTCATCGGAACTTTTTTATCTCTTTTTTCCTCACTTTGTTGTAGTTGATTTTTTTTATTCCGAGGCTTTAGTACTGGTACCTTACATTTTGTGTTTCTTTGTGTGCCTTTTAACTTGCAGTACGTGGTAGTTCCACTGCTATGAGGTGTTATTGTCCGTTTATTCTTTAGTTATTGGACATTTTAGGTGGTCCATATATTCGCACTTCTTGCATCTTGTGATAAATACAAAAGATATACCAGGTCCTCACTAGGAATCCATGGAGGACGAACACTTTATTCAATGTCTTGATTTTTTTCTTGTCGATTTTGAGGATTCTTACTATATTTTTTATGAAAATCCAGGGTGTGTTTCCATCATTGCTTTTGTGACTTTGAGTTTGAACCTTTTCTCACGTTCTTGTTCTGTATAATCTCATGGTATTGTTATTATGTCAGATATATGTAATCGAGCAGTTCTTTACATTATATTATTTTTCCATATCAATTTTTTTCTTTATATTATATCCCCATAAAGGGTGCTGGTTTGTTTATGTCCAGATATAACCCTCCAAACCCCTGTTTTCCATATGAGAGTATTGAAGCATTTCCTTTTGGTCTCAAACCAAATGCTCCTTTTCTGCTCAAGGTCAGAGAAGGTTGTCACGTTGTAAGAAACAATAACCAGATTGCAACACGTATAAGATAGACTCTGAGGCTAATAATTCCGCGTTATAAATGTTACGAAGGTCAGTAGTGCAAACAACAAGGTGTCAAACCAGTGTTTAGAACATGTCCACAGTAACTCCTGAATGGAGCCTTTTGTAGCGGTGCACAATTCACAAGTAAATGACATTAATTTCCTATCTTAGGATATAAGGAACATCAAGTGAGGGTCGTACATCCACTCTTGACAGACTGCCGTGGAAGGGGCAAAGTCTGCAAATTATGCAGATCATGGGTGAGTTGATATCCACTGGGAATTGAACAAGGCGTGGTCATTGAAATCGCAAGATTAAGTCAGGTTTATTGAGAACTAAACGGCAGAAGTCGCTAAACCATCGTGTGATAATTATAAGCGAATATGAGATACTCAACGTCATTCGAAATTAGCGTGAAACGTTACAAAAGAAATTAGAACAGAACGCTTTTATAGACCAGAAGAGCTGTATGAGACAAAGGGAAATACCATAGCGCAGCTGGTCCCTAGTCTCTGAGAGACGATGAAAGAAGAGAACGGAGACAGAAGTTGAGGGACTGGAGGGGAACTGGAGTACCAGACCAGAGAAAGAATAATACATATGAGTAGGAACACAGCACAGGAGGAAAATCTATCATACTACGTCAGATGTTGCAATAGGCTGTCACTTGGTAGAGTGAAAGACAAGTGATAGGGCTTTTAATTTGACTTTCATTTGAGAAATGACTATCTGGTATTGAATGTTATTAAAATTGTTGTTTATTTGAATTTCACCTTTTTGTGTATTCAGTAATTTAACTGTAGGCATCGCTGACTGGGGGCTTTGAGCTTTGCATCTCTTTATCACTATTTCAATGTCTGACAAAACTAGCCATGGTGGGTCTTCTGTAATAATGAAAAATAATACTGCGAGCACGCCACCCCAACCTAGTCAACGGGATCCTTTACAAAGTTCTTGTCAAGTACTTTCATTGTTGTTAGCACTCTTGCTATGCTAGGTCTTGTCTCTAACTCCATCTCTCGCATATGTATTTCTTGAGTTCCTGACTTGTACGCACATTATAAAGCCGTGCAATCGTCTATCTCAATTCTCCTAGTGTCACAGTAATTTTCCAGCTCGGTTACTTTTCTACGTCATCACATTATTTTTTCTTACATGCAGTTCGTGAGTACAGTTCACTCGTTATGAGTTAAGATTTCTGATTTGTTTTTATTGCAATTGTAATTCTTGTTTGTGTACTATTCCATGATTCTAATTCCTCTGTCGTAGTAGTCTTTTGTTTAACAGTTACGTTCCCAATGGTCCCTTAGATTTCCTTGCAGTATGTTTTGTTCTTGCCATTGCTTAGGGTTTGGGTACTATCTTAATACTTTCCTTCTCAAGAATGAGTGTCAGAATGGAGGGTTTATATTCAAAGCGAAATATATTCGTGTAAGCTATATTACCTACCTCTCAAGACACATTTTTGCATGGGCCTCTATCTAAATGGAGTGTATATGTGTGTGATTATGATTTCGCTACGGTATCTGCAGTGAGGCAGTTTTTATAATGATGTCTAGCACTGATGCATCATGCAGCAGACATGTAGCATCATGTCCACCCAGTCAGACTATCTTGACACCAGGCCGACCAGTCCTAACACTAACCTCTTAATGCTGAGCGCCAAGCGAGGCAGATGTTAGTACCATTTTTGTAAGTCTTTGGTATGAATCGGCCGGGGATCGAACCCAAGACCTCCAGCGGCAGACTCTCTAACCACTAGGCGGTACTAAATGGAGTAAAATGCAGAATGACTGAGAATATAATAATAATAAATGAATCGAATTTAAGCTCAGGAAAGAAACTTGTAAATCATTTAAACTCATTGAGATTATTTTAACTATTTATTTCGGTACTTTGGATGCGGGGAGGAGGCCGACTGGCCGAGTGGTCTAAAGCGCTCTCCATTACGGATCACTGCCATCTCACCTATGTCTGCGTGGGTTCGATTCTAAGATTCGGCTAATGTAATTATGTGAGAAAGCTTGCCAGTAGCTTCTCGTGGGTCGCTGGTTCTTTCTGGGGGTTTTCCCGAGTTCTTCCTCCACCAATAATACTGGCCGCCATGTTTAGCCTATCGTAAGCTGAAAAATGGCGTTAAACTCTACAACAACAACAACAACATCAACCTTGGATGCCTCTCTTATTGCTATTGTATCTTATATTACTGACCTAGAAATTACATGACAACCAAATACAGATGCGGTTATCATATTGCAAGAAATGGCTTGGTATTTTTACTGTTGTCCAATTACATGGTGCTATTTGCAGAAACAGCAAATAGACTATAGGCAGCGAGTGAGATATTTATTACTTAATCGGACTTGCTTTGCAGTCAGATCAAATATTGTACGAGAAGCTAATGTAATTTTCAGCGACCAAATCATACCCGCTCTTTTAATCCAAAGACATGAATGTACTCAGTCTATTAAAGCGGAAAGTGGGGTTCGTTGATGGGGTGATAGGTGTTGTACTTAAGAGTAAGTTTATTATTCTAAGTTTCGATTCCGTACAATTATGATATATAATAAAACAAACAAAGTTTAACCTAACTAGTGGAGAAGATATGTTATAATATGGTACAAAAGTCACTTGGTTTATCTGTTCATTATATCGTGTTGTTCAAGACACAATGACATACATGCGGTACTAAGAAAAGAACATGTCCTATATTGATACAATGGAACGTCTTTTCGCATGAATTATAACAAAGGTGGAAGATTATTGAAACTATTATTATTATTATTATTATTATTGACAATCGGACCTTTAACTTGGGCAATAAATGCATTTGTCGAACAATAAAGTTGTCAATCTATAGCGAATTTGTGGAACACAATTAAATCTAATTGTGTTCTTTGTCTAGAGCAAATAAACGTCTTTAAAGTTACTTTAAAAACTGATTACGTGCAATGTCACCTGTTGTAACGCCCAATTGCATAGCTGCAATCATATTATGTAGGAAAAATGAAGTGAAATGTAAAATGACAGGGCATATCTTGACGATAAATGAATGGATCGAATTACAGTTCAGGGAAGATGTGTAAATAACTTAGACTCACAATCACATTACATCAACTGTCTGCTCGTTTAAAATAGTTGAAAGCTTCTCTTTACTAATATCTTATTGTTATACCAAAGGAAATTGTAGTACAATCAAATATCAATGACCTGGAAATTGTACAATTAAATATAGAAACAGTTCTCATTTTACTAGAAAACGAAATGGTGTCCTTTAACTGTTTGCCGATGAAATGGTGATATTTGCAAAAACAGCAGATGCAATAAAGGCAGCGTGTGATGCAATGCTAATCCGGACCCGCCTATATGTGATGATTGTAAATAATTTACAAAATCGTTTATAACATAATATTAATTATGGAATACATTGATCGATGAGAGATTGCACTTTAAATTTATGGTTTTTAAAATCTGAGAATCGTGAATTCAAGACAGCTCTTTCTTTTCCTCTTCATTATAAAAAATGTTCGAACATATATGTGACTTATCTTGGATTTTGATTGTTCTAAATATATTATGTAATCCCGAATTCCACACAGGATCAAACAAAATTGTTCATATGGAACAAAAATCAAATCTAATTTCGTTCTATGTCTACAGCAAACTAAAGTTATTTTAAAAACTGGTTACGTGCGATGAAACCGGTTGTAAAGCAAGATTGCTTAACTGCAATCATATTATGCAGGACCACGTTGCTCTGCAATTTTTATATGCAGGCATTTAAATCGCACCGGGCAAGATAGAAAAGGAGTGGTATAAGGCGATAATTTGAACCACTTGCACATCATTTTCATATCCTAGGACCACACTAGTAAATTTCCTAGAATTAAGGAATCAGAAAAGACATAGCGGAACTTACAACTCTTTGAAGTAGACTGAGATTAAATACATTTCATAATTTATATTCACACATATACAACAAGAGTAACCGTGTATTAATGTTTATAGTCCATTGTTTGTGTAATTTGAACCTCCAGTCTTAATATCAATGCACATGTTTTGCAGGACAGCAAGCAAAGGCAGCAACTGATAACAATAACAACAATACTACGTATGTATAAACATTCATTAACTTTTGTATTCAAGTAGAGCTTAAAATTTGTTTAAATTTGCAGGAAAGATGTAAAGAGGTATGATTGGATATTCCAATTTTCCTATTCATAGTTAACTGCTGTATCCATCTGTTTGTTTGTCCTTTTTAACTGGCATGCTCAAATATGTATGTATGTATATGTGTGTATGTGCGTATGTATGTATGCATGTATGTATGTATGCATGTATGGTGGACAGATATATAGATACTCGGACGGAAAACCCAGGGGACCGATTGATATATCAATGTGTTAGTTTATTTATTTATTTCAAATTTGCAGATCGGGACTAAGTGGTGGGGCAATTGCCGGAATTACAGTTGGAGCATTTATTTTTGGTGTGGGGATAGGAATTACTATTTACTGCTGTTGTAAATATGAAGTGTCTTCATGTGTTGTTTAGAGAGCATGGTAAGTAATTTGTATAAGGTAAACTTATTTAAAAGCAATTTTACTATCTCTGGAAGCGATAGTATTACTTTTTTATTTAATGTTAGTGCTTGTCGTTGCTGTAATATGAGTGTTGGTCTTTACTGTAATATGAGTGTTGGTCGTTGCTTTAATATGCGTGCTGGTATTTGTAATAATAAAAGGGTTTGAATCTTTTTACAATAGTTGAGTTTTGATGATGGATTCTGAAAGTTGTAATGTAAAAATGCATCAGCGACACTGATTTGTAATGATTTTAGTAGTATTTGTTACAGTAGTAGTTGCAATGAAAATTGTTTCATATCATAGTTTTTTAACTTACCACCATCACCACCACCACCACCACTACTACTACTACTACTTCTACTACTACTACTAATACTACTACTACTACTACTACTACTACTACTACAACTACTACTACTACTACTACTAATAATAATAATAAATATAAATATATAAATATATAATAATAATCTTAATAGTAATACATAATATTAATTACAGCAGCAATAATAATATCAATATTGTTATATTTTAACCCGTCGCTATTTTCTTTTATTCCAAACTGTAATTCCTGCTTAGGTTTGTCACCAAGGTTCAACTAGCTAGAGTGTTAAAAACCGCTATAATTAGCTGACCCGTAAACGACAATTGTCCCTATATTGTTTTATACTGGATAAATCTTTAAATAATTAGATTATGAACCAAACTTGGTTTCTTATTAGAGGTGTCTTTGACAGAGCACCATGTTTTATCCTTGACAATCAGGTTTCATCCTAAGGAGTTTTATTACAACACCTTTTTTAGTATCGGATTAAATTTATCGATGTGTAAATTTTACCTAATCACTCAAAAAGTAAATTAAGGTTGGATATTTATCGATTTGAATATTTTACCTTATCACTCACAAATTAAATAAAGTCCGAAGGACTTGGGTAAAATGTACACATCGATAAATACCCACCCACGATCCAAGTTTTTTCCTTATAATTCCAATTTTGCTCTTTCTTTCGTCAAATCAACTTAGTCCATCAACAATACATTCCAATTCAAATAGCGCGTACTTTACTTTCATTAGCCGCTTCACATCGTTCTATAATACACAACATAACATGTACGGAATCAAACGAACATATTGACTACATTCACAGTTACGTTTATTCACAAAATTCCTACTTTACAGGTTATGCAATAGCTACCGGTGGTTTCAACATTAAGTTTATTTACAAGATTCTTGTTCAATTTTAGTAAGTCCTATCTGTTACGTCAGATGACCATGACCTTACATAACAACAGCTGATACAGAATGAACAAGTATGGTATATCAAATTTTCAATCAAACCTTAAATCATAATGGATTGTTTGGAAATATGAACAACATGATGCTATCCGTTACGAACATAAAGGTAACAATTACATATATTGTATACAGAAATAACATTATATATCATTCTCAACAGCATTAATACTTGTAAAGACCCGTTCATTGATCGAATGTCAAATATCATGTAACTACAGCTACGTTTATTCGGCAACTTCATAAATCTTATTTAGTGGATACCAGTGATGTCAGTACATTTATTTTCATATAACAATAAAACATTCCTTTTTAATTTTAGGATTTCCCATACAGGAATAACTTTTTATATCTTTTTCATCCGCGTTAATACTTAACAAGTCCCTTTCAGTTATCTAATGTGAAATTTTAAGTGCAACTGTTAAATGTAGAGTTGCAAAACTGATGCCATATCTTTTGTTTGGTTACATAGTTGACACCGGGAATGCTTGAAGGAAATAATCACTACGCATCCGAAATAATCCGAAATAATTTAAATTACAAAATAAGTACAAAATAATAACCTTTATAGATCAGTATATACATATTTCAATGGTGTTTTAATTCACATTGGTGCAAATGGGAGTATTACCATTTAAACACTGTATTCAGTCTCTGAATAATGGTCTCATAAATATATTGTTTTGTGAAAGTGGTCATATTCAAAATGCCACCAACACCCACACACGTTTTTAAAATAAGAAAAAACAAAAAACATTACCACTGAAAACATACCGATGCCACCATTTTATGTTTCGTTTACTAGCCTCTGAATACTGATTTGTGTCAATAGATGTTAAGTCCTCCTCGGGTAATTTCTTATATCACTCGGTTGGTCTCAAAATTGACTGGCCCAGTTCCCATGCTATTACTGTTGTTGTGTGTATCTAGGGTGCCTGTGGTCATGGGGTCAGTATAAGTGAATTTATCAACCTATCTCTCTTTCTGTTTAATTTTCAGTGTTTGTAACATCCATTGCATTATCGTCAAACCCATCTTCGTCTTCTTCATTCGCTTCTTTATTTAGCTCCGTTTCATCTAATTGTTTAAACAACTCCGCAAAAGTTTTCAGTTAAATAATCACCATTATCGGCCATTTCGATGTAGCAAACGAACGTCAAATTGTAAACTATGCATTTCAATCAAAGAATATCTGAAAACGTACTGAAAGGGTATAAATTATATTTACTTGCGGAATAAAGATTCTAAAGGACTCAACAATCGTTCACAATGACATCTATGCGGTGTTTATAGTAAATAGAACAAATATCGAAATTAGTCCCATTATTTATCGATGAGTAACACATTTAGATCAGTATCACGTGACCGTTTGCAGTCAATCGTATTGTCGAAAAATCGGATTCATTTATTAAATTCGGAATTATATGTAAGTAAAAATAAAAAAATTGATAAGAAAAATCGTGGACAGGTGAAAGAGTCCGATTGAAGAATTGTACAGGCGAAATGTCATCAACTAAGTTGATTGTAAAACTAGCTATGATTTACGGTTCATCATTTTTGGTCTTTAAATGAATAATAATAATAATAATAATAATAATAATAATAATAATAATAATAATAATAATAATAATAATAATAATAATAATAATCACGACATTGTATTGCTCCTAATCGTTAAAAGCTAAAAGCGCTTTACAACATATATAATGATATCACTAAACTACAGAAAAACAAGATACGAAAACCATGAAATTGAAAAACATAAAACATGCTGAAAACATTGAAGATAAAAAAACAGTATTAGGTCTCTAAGTTTGTTCCTGCAGCCGAAAAAGGTGAATTTTAAGAGCACTCTTAAAAGGTCCACAAATCTTTCCACATCGCCGGGACCTGGTATGCAAAAGAACGATGTCCATATGACTTCGTTTTCATCGTCGGAACAATGAGTCAGAAGAGGAGCGTGCTTGCATGCATGCATACATACATACATACATACATACATACATACATACATACATACATACATACATACATACATACATACATACATACATACATGCATACATACATACATGCATACATACAAGTGTCAGTGAACTGCACTAACTTGAAGATTATATTGTGTCAAAAAAGCGGACTAAATTCCACACCTCATTTGACGCACTAAAAGCTGGAGTTGACCTTAAGGTGACACCTTTGTTTTTTTTTAATGTGACACCTTTGTTTTTTTTTAAATATGTGAAGGTGTCCACCCAGTTTTATATTATCTTTTTTTCCTATTTGTGTGGTTAGTAATACGATGTGTTTTTGAAAGGTTATTCTTTGTTTTGTTCATCCAAGAATAAAAGTGGTATAGTTATTATCCCTCGGTTGAGTGTGTCCTTGTTTAGTCCTTGTGTATTTATAACGAGAAGTCACTCCCTTTGTATGGAACATAGGGTACTACTACCTGCCCCTAAGACTATATGCCCCGGGGCTGGGTTCTGCCCCTATTGTTGAGATCTCGATTTACTGTTGTATGTGTTCCCTTGTTTGTGTTACGGAAAGCTCTATGTAAATCAAATATAATTAGCGGTGTTTTTTTTATCAAAGACTTAATGTTATTTTTTAAACAAAAATCTATTTAAAAAGTCCAAATTTGTTTGTGTTTAGTATCTAGATGTGTTGTTTGTCTGCATGTATGCATAGAGTGGGGAAATAAATGCTTTATTACATAGGACAGTGTGTGTGGTCATTTGAGTTTTAAGTTGAGAAAAGCCGTGCCTCTTCAGTTTTGTTGTCACAAAGCGCATGCTCCGTACGCATGATCTGACCATTGTTTATCTTGTTGCTTGGTTATATCTTGTCGTTCTCTCGTCTTGGAATGTTAGGAAGTGTATCTGCTAATCTGAAGGAGCACATGCTGTTTCCTGTTGTTGTTTCTGATGTCATCATTCTTTCAACGTCGTCTTTTTTGTAGCATCTGTGAGACACAGTGTTTGAGTCAAAATTATCTTTAAAGACACAGTACTAAATATATGGAAGAGCTTTGAACCAGTCTAGACATTGGTGCATAAATAAAAGAGTATATGCGGGTAGGGTGGTCCATAATTGGTTAATAATGAAAAGTAAAAGTTTTGTACAAATATCTTTGGAGAGCTTAACATATCTGTAATTATTTTAAAATTTAGACAATATCGTATTGATGCAACTTTAGTATTTTTTACAGGTTTGAATTAGGAGTACTCAGTAATGAAAGTAGCACCTGATTCATGTGTTGCGGAGTCAATAGCATCTGTTTACTGCACATTTACATAAAAAAAATGCAGCGTCCCATATGTTGTTACCCACACAAAAGCTTACTTCAATGATAGTTGTGCATGGTGAAATTCAGGTCTGATCATTAGCACCCAGACATTTTACGTTGTTCAATTTTGAATATGATGGTGTTTCCATATGTTTACTATGAGAGCTGAACTAGTGCCATGAGTCCTATACCATAATATACGTCTGTTGTTTCCACGGTTACCACGTGCATCTAGGGTATCATGTTGGTGTGTTTTGCATATGAAAATCACAATGGAGTCTTTTGTCATGGTTTGTATGTGTTTTGGGAGACAGAAAGCTATACAGGAAACATATGGCAAGGGTTGTATACTCTGGCCTGGGATAGCCGGTAGCTCAAGCTATGGAGAAAAAAAGAATAGACTATTTAGACTGCTTATATATGATAAAGACTATGATCACCTTCATAGCACTTAACTATTTCATCTGTTACATAAGATAAATTACTTATTAAATTTGGAGTACATGTATTATATTTTTAATGATTTTGAAACTCATCCTAGCACCTCATCGTCAATTGCAAAAATGTTCTGTATCTTTTCTCTCAGTTTTTTACTTCATCCTGGCATTAAGTCAATTAATATGCTCTTGCTTTTAATGCACTGTCTATGATATTGAGCCATACAGCATGTATCAATATGATCTATGGTGACTGTCTTAGTTATTCCTTCCATCCTAAGGTCCAGGATAGCCGTTAACTAGCAGTGTTTGAATCAGTTGTAATGTTACGTACCTCTAGATTGTCTGTTTTCCTCTAATGTATAATCACCTCCTTACAAAATGTGTATTCATCTGAAATATTGTTTTGTAAATCTGTATTTGCAGAGCAGTAACACAATTGGGCTTCATCATCAGATACTTGTAGTTTACCCAATGTGCATAGTTTGTTCTTTGAAGTAATATGAATAACCATTTTCTCAGGAGTAGTGTCTTCAACTAGAATGCGTGAGTACTGGGTACCTGGATGAAACGGTGTCCTCCCTATTCCACTATTAATTGCATTATTATATGTTGAGTCACACTCTATATTAATTGTATCTGTCTTCCTTCCTGTCATAGACTTAAAGTCCTTGACTTCTTTCCTATGTTCCGCCATGCCTCTCGTATTTGCACATTCAATATTTTGGTAAACAGTAGTCGAAATTTCTGCACCCAGTTGTTGAGGGAGCAGGGACATTCACACTTAAAAGAATAGAAATCTGTGAAAATCCTATCTGAATAGTATTATTTAAACAAGCTGTTTTCCTACCACAACCATCATCATCAATACTAATAGAATATTGCTGCCTAATGATAATCTTACATTGTCTATTGAACATCAACGTAGTATCGATGTCACATGTCTCTGTACTTGATCGCTAGATGATTAATCTTAATCCACAACTTAGTAAATATGTTCGTGTTTAATGTTGTAGGGATGGAGAAGGGATTAGCCATAATTCCACCTCGTCATTAGTGAATTGAAGAAACAAGATTGTTTAAGCACTATTTTTCTTTATTTTAGTTTATCTGTAAATTATGGTAAGAGGGAGCTATTCTCATATCAGCTTTTTAAATCAAATGGATTTCATTTGACTTGCTCGATTATTCCAATCTTGCCATCCATCGTTAACGTTTCAAAACTTATGGCTATGGTTGCAAGTCATATTGAAGATCGATGTAAACAGTGGAAAGTCTCGTATTTGCATCCAAAGGGAACTTTTCTTTCCTTCCACCGTCGAGATACGACTGACATAAAGCTATTAATGTTCAACTGTTTTTTAGTTTTGCAGCCCATGGGAATGATGATCTCTTCCACAAATCTCTCAGTCTAATTTGTGTTAGGTTTTCTTTTATTAAACTAGATTCGTTAAGTACTTTCTCCAGGCGAGTATCTCAATACGCATGCCGATCTGCAGCTTTGCCGCCTTCCACTTGGTACAAACGAAAACTCGATTGTGCATGTGTCAGAGTCATTCTGATTTTGATGCAGCTTTAATTATTTTTCGGTGTTATCGTTACGATGTCAGCAAAGATGATAGTGCTGTTCAGCAATGGACCATCATGCTGCAGACATATTCCACCTAGTCTCATATTCTGACACCGGGCTAACTAGCCCTAGAAGTAACCTTCTAATGCTCAGCGCCTAGCGAGAAACGTGTTAGTACCATTTGTTGAAAGCTTTTAGCTATGACCCGGCATAGGTTAAAACACGCGACCTGCAACATCCGAGTCAAATGTCTTACCAAAAGGCCACCACACCGGTCCCATAGAAACAGTAGCATGATATAATCACTCCTAATCGAAGTATTTGATCATGAAACAAAACTCATAGTTTGACGATTTATGACGATTATCACAGAAGTTACTATTTATAAGACATATAAATAAGTCATAAGTTTGGCACTTTTCTAATACCTGCCGAATGCTAAATAGGAGAAGGTTCCAAAACATTTCAGAAGGATTTAAAATATTGGGTACATGAGCTATAATTCATACATCAAATACACGTTAGATTTCATGAGGTTGTGACCTTTTCATTGTTTAGTTGAGATTTCGAATAATGGTTGACTTCCGTTTTTGGTATTCCTTCCTAGAAGTGATGCAGTGATAGGACCTAACAACCTACATTAGATTAATTGAACATGGCTCATGACAGATAAGTCACGTGTCCAAACACACACGTGTGTAATTATTTATTGACCAAGATTATCATTAGATATCGACAAGCTATTGTCTGCTAAGATCTGACCTACGCTACTTATTCACTTTTTAGTCACGTTAACTTTGATACTCAGCATACTATATCATTACTGGTTATTTTGTCGAATTCGATCCAATTAAGTAAAAGGCTGCTTATTGAAAATTTCTACCCTTGAAATGAAATCATGCCAGTGTATGTGTTTTGTATTATCAGGCATTTAGACCTTTTTAGGTTCGAGTACCCGATTCCCCCAGCTATTAACATCTGAGTCACCATTATGTATAAATGACAATAATTCTTTCGATTTATAAAAATCCTGCATTCCAATATAATTGTCCAAATAATTGCTATGATTATAATTATCAATATCCGACGTCGTAAAAAAGCGGGGTACATTCTACATTCTACCAGAATAAATGCAAAAATGGTCATTATGTCGTCTGAAATTAGGTTATGATCACCAAAGAAATTCACACAGAAAACAAACAATGGAATTAGACGTGAATCAATTGAATCAGTTTAAAAACAGAAGAAGTCAAAACAATTTACTGTTGGAAACCTGCGGGAAAACATAATCAATAATTATAAACGGAATGTGAGCATGTGCCGGACTAAAATTATTTATACTTTTCAATAATACTGCAATATTTGTACTTCCAGTATTCAATCATGTCATTAAACTAGAATGCATTCTTCCGGAAGAATTATTGATTTTCAGTATTATATCATACACTGCGCTTGATATAAGGAATCATCACAAGCAATCAGGATATATTTACTGTGCATAATCATGTTTTATTTATCTGAAACAAGTGGAACATCTAGCTAAGAAATATATCAGCACTTTAACAAATCAGAGATATAAACATTTCAATTATAACTGGTCAAAGAACATTTGTTAGAATTTACTTTTAAATTTGCCTGTTAATTAACTTTGCAAATACGAATCACTTCCTTGGAACTCAATGAGATGTTAATATTACCAGTTAATTTTTTAATTAAACCATGTTGATAATACATTACAATATATTCTGTTACAAACGTCACTTGTTCACTGATGCGTTTCTCTATTTATCTTTCTATCCATTAATTTAAATTTTGATATATTTGCTAAACTCTGCTCAATCATTCACTCAGTCATTCAATATGCTTGTATGTCGTTCCGCAGCCGATGTCATTATAAGCAATTATACATCGGAAGGTAGAGTAAAACAGTTGTAAAAATGTCAGCAGTATGATAATGTTTCATCTATGGATTTATCACTTGAAAAATATTTTGAAGATATTTTTTGCACTTACAAACAGTACACATATAATTTTAATGTCAAGTAAGAAAAGCACATAGACGCAACAATTTTCTTTTTAAAAAAGATACGGCAGTCTTGTACATGTAATGTATGTTTTTATTGATAATAACTTCTATCTTAAAATAATTGTTTTCATACAACAAAATTGTTGCTACGTTGTTTGAGCTGTGAATATACTTTCACAGATGAGAAGAGCATTCCTTTTATTTTATGTTAGAAAGACTGTGTGCAAACTGCCATTAATTTCTTGTGCGAATGCAACATTACATGCTCTATTTTGATTTGTTCATAGTTAAACGCAAAACCGTGACATAGTCTTACATATTTCTGTCTACGTGTGCTCGAGTATCGGGTTCGGTAAATGTGGGTATGTGAGAAAGTTTGCCAGAATATTCTCGATTTCTTCCTCCACCATTTATTCTGGCCGCCATGTACAGACTATCTTGTTCTGAAAAATGGTGTTAAATCGAACAACACCATTCATTTCATTCACTGTAGTATTGGCTATCACAAAAAAAGGCCAATTAAAAGTTTTCATTATAATCGATTTGCTTAGAGGTGGAAAGTTGCATAAAAACCCATGACTTGCTATGAAAGTTATTCTTGATGGCTTTGTAGTGAATTCAGAATGTAATTGTAATGGATAGTTAAAGTTATTTGAAAGTAGATAAAGATTTATTCTTAATAGATTAATAACTCTTACATAATATACTCTTTGGTAAACATTGCAAGTAGAGAACGAACCACGTAAACAATTACCAAAAAGGACAAAAAGCACATATAATCCTGGGTGGATTTCATGATTATTGAACTCCGTGTCAATAAATAATGATCCCAACTCTCTATTACGTTGTTACTGCCGTTACCTTCAAATTGGTGAAGACAAAGTGTGATATATTTTTAGTCAACACAATGTTTTATTTGAATGTACATTCCATAAGCCATTTGTCACATTGTAAGTTAGGAACACTATCTAGATTGTATATGCTAGACGCTGAGGCTAATAATCCTTCCTAATATATTTTACAAGGTCAGCCTTGCGAACAGTGAGGTTTTAAAGCCAGTATGTGTAATATGGCCATAAGACCTCGTGTTTGGCGGCTTATTCTGACAGAGCGAGATGCACAGGTAAGTGTTGAATTGCCGATGTTCGCTTGAAAGGAACACCTCAAGTCGTAAGGCTGCTCTTGACAGGTGAGGAGGCAAAGGCTGCTAATTATGTAGCCCATGGGTGAATCGACATCCACTTGGAATTGAGCAAGGCGTGGTCGCCATTGGAATCGCAAGTTTAAATCCATTATCTTAAGACCTAACCGTCAGTAGTCTATAAACCATCTTGTGGGAATTATAAGGAAAGATAAGCTACTCCGACGTCACTTAAAATTGGCAAGAAAACTTGTTATTCTGGGAATTAAAACGGGGCTTCGGACAGGTCAGTGACTTATTTGCTCGATTGCTGTAATCTATTATGGCAAAGTAAGTGTACTTCAATTATCTGCAGCATGTATACTTCATTACTAGATTCGTTAGTTCGTAGCTTTGATTCCATTGTAGTGTTTGAATCATTTGTAGTGCTCGGTCTACCTGCATATTTTGATATATGGGCAATGTTTATGTAAATAATTAATATTGTAATTCGCTATTTGGTTAATTCCTAACAACCTTGTGCATTTACTATGTGATCTTTTATGTCTGCCAATGTTCGATTAAAATATAACCTTGTATACTGGTTGCAGGGATATTTGACTATTGTGTATACTTTGTAAGAGTATCATTTGTAAGGATATATCCGCGCATGGATATGTGGACATCTGTGTATACTTTGTAGAAGTGTAATGTAGACAAATGCATCTGATTATGTGAAAGTGTTCTGTAAAATAAGATTGAGAATGTATATATTCCGATTTGATAAAATATATTGAATATGCATGGTGAGCAGTTGATATCCGTACACCATATAAAAAAGTATGGGTATTTTGATGTGCAAGAATGCGTGACCAAATAAGGTAATGGCTTATCTGATGACATATTGTTGTTTAGTGCGAGGCTAGATAGCTAGATGAATTGCTAATGTTCTTGTGTGTTATGGACCAGATGGGCTGTAGGATACAGAGGAAAATACCCTAGGGCAGTTGATATTGATTCTCTGGCAAACGAATAAGTTAGAGAACGGAGACAGAAGTTGACAAAATATGATTCAGATGAGTAGGAACTCAGCACAAGAGGGAAATCAATCACACTTCGTCAGAAGATGATATTAGCCGTCACTTGTTCGGGTGAAAGAGTTATGATATGGTTTTAAATATTGAATTTCATCTGTTATTCAATGTTATTATATTGTTGTTTATTTATATTTCACCTTTTGTTTATTCAGTAATTTAACTGTCGGCATCGCTTACTGGGGGCTCTGAACATAACTTTCTTTTTATTACTACTTCAATTTCTAACAAAAACAAGCCAGGGTGGCACTTCAATAATAATTAAAAATAATACTGGGAGCACCCCACCTCAAACCTAATCTACGGGAACCTATGCACTATTGTTAATTATAGTCTGCAGATGATTTTACCTCGTTTATCAAGACAGATGCGTATTTAAGGTCTCGTGTAAATACGATTTATTAGTGGTTATTTGCTTCACAATTAATTAAGTCAAACTTTATGATACATTCTCCCTGAGTGGAATTTTAGCAAATATCTCAATCCACAATTATTCTTTGCAAGTTGAATATTTGAATGACAGTTCATAAAGCTCTAAATTGGGATAACTCCTCTTCAGAATGTTATTTATGTGTCACTATTTGATGAAAACAAAATTGTATGGTAAGGGAACGTCACTGAATCAACTATGTGTATGCAAACCCTGAGGAGGGTTGTTTTCATACGGACGTTTGTATGAACATTAAACCAAAGCAAAGCTCACTTTATTTTCGCCGTTATTAACCAGCTATAACTCGAAACTCTATACGCTGAATATATGTAGGTCGGTACAGTCTCATTCAGAATGTGATCAGATCCTTATATAGAGGTACTGACCCAGATCTGACCCAGAACTGAATTCCAGACGCATTTGTCTAATTCAATCCACTACACAAACGTATTTACACTAATTGTCCCCATTCGCTCATATCTGCCACAAGCTATCACGAATGAATGATGTGTATTATTTAATGTAAATTGACAACTATACAGATTGTAATGTACTGACACGTTGATAATTGTGATGAACTCATAATGGATTACAATGCATATTCGACCTTGAACTATATATATATATATATATATATATATATATATATATATATATATATATATATATATATTGTGTGTTGTTCAAAATGGAACAATTTGTGTGCTCGTTTGTTGGGGGGAGGGGGGCGGACTTCTTATCTTTGTTCGATTAAATGTACTTGTGGGACACTGCTAGCTTTATCGAGACAAGAAAATAAGCGCCAAATGCCTCTCATTGGACACACGAAGAAGCCAACCCGAGTTAATCTGGACAGGTATTTATTCGTTGACGCTAGTTATAAAACGGCAGCTGCTTCCTTGAAATGGAAGAAGATTCAAAGTGTAATACGATATTTGCCAACATAATGTTTATAAATATGCATACCAGAGGTAATTAACATAGTTATCCGAACAACGATCATCTCTACCTTTTGAGTGATAACTCCAAATAAAACCCCAAACAAACCAACCACCAAAGCAAATAAGAGGTGGATGCATCATGTTTCCACAGGTATGTGTGCATTTTATAATATTTGAATCACACAGATAATATCATAAAAATAAGTGAATTTCAGGAAACCAAGGTAAATGCAAAAAAACAAATATATTAATATGCACACAATTGCATGGTAGTACTAAAATCCAGAAATTCACAATTATACACACAAATCATCACAGATGTATAGTTACAGTTTACACTTTGAATCTTTTCTAACGAACAAAAAAAACGAGATGATCTGATCTGCCGTGGTCTTGTACCAAATTATGTAAACCTTTAATAACGAGTCCGACACAGTACCAACCTTATCTCCAGTCAGTACCAGAAAGAACTTAAATAAGACTAGGCAAAGAAATTTTGCTTTAATTGACAAACCATTCTCCATTATTAATCACACGTCTCCGTTAAAAGTATGTCATTCAGTAAAGTATATAATTATTTACCATCTATTATAAAAGGATAATATGTTACAGTTATCTTGGATCCCACTTATTAGATGTATACAATGATTGATCTCGTTATGATAATAAGATGTGTGTTTGTGTGTGTGTGTGTTTTGTAATATCGATGTATCATAACCAGTGAGTAATAGTCAAATGCTGAAAATTTCTTTCTTTTATAGCCTCAATATATAGGGAGTGATCAATACGAAACATGTTTATTTTTAAATCAGTTTGGCTTGTACATATTTTAATTTTAAATGCACAGATGGTGAGGAAGACAATTTGTCGAATCTTCGGCCACGTGTATATAAATGTAACGAACATAGTACAAGTTAAATGTGTTACCTTATCAGTTTAGCGTATATAAATGTAAAGAACATAGTACAAGTTAAATGTGTTACCTTATCATTTTAACGTATATAAATGTAAAGAACATAGTACAAGTTAAATGTGTTACCTTATCAGTTTTCTTACGTAAACGATAGGGGTTGTTTGTGTGCCTTTCAAAATGCCTTGAAATAATTTTAAACTAGAAATGCACAGGTTGTTAAACATGCCTGATAATTTTGTTTACGAAATAAAAGCATATAATAACACAGTCGAAATAAATCATACTTAACTTTTTCTCTTTCTTAAGCTCCAATGGAGAAATACCTTTTGGCTAGTATCAGTTTACCCTACAAAATATAAGCCTTTACATCGCTCTAGCGTAAAATGGTTTATTCAGGTTCAGTCAATAGCAATCTCTACTGAGGTGCTTTATATTATATTTCCATCACGATAAAGGCCACGACAATATTATTATCATTGACCGCGTTACGCAATTGCGATTCTTTTCTCAGATTTAAAACGACGAGATTGCAACTTGAGATTAAAGGCAAAATGTTTAAGTCGTGTCTTGGTACATGTACAGGTAAGAGGTAATACCTATATATCAACACATCAGTGTGCATGCGCCTATATATATATATATATATATATATATATATATATATATATATATATATATATATATATATATATATATATATATATATATATATATATATATATATATATGTATATATATGTATATATATATATATATATATATATATATATATATATATATATATATTTATATATATATATATATATATATATATATATGTAGAGAGAGAGAGAGTAAAATGCAGAATGACAAAGAAAATCTTAATGATAACACGCTCTAATTAGAGCTGAGATCAATCATTTATTTTCAATTAAAGTCTCAACTAGATTCGTTCTTACAAAAACTCCAATTTATACAGTACTATGCTCTGTTTCTCTGTAAGAAAAAGTAAAATGACTACAATAATCCTCAGATTGTTATGTGCATTCTTTATAAATGGAATATATTTTTAAAAGTTGATTAAATAAAAGTAATGTTGTAACAAAACAATGTGAAGGCAAAAGTTATATTTAAGGAGATTGTATTCTCGGCAGTATGGATAATTTTAATTATTTAGAATATTTAAGGCAACAAAGCGATGCGCTAAGGATGTTATTGTTGGCAAAACTGTGAAGACATGAAAGTACTTTTGAATACGTATGATCTAAAATGTCCACTGAATTAAAATGATTCATTTTCAAGTCCCATTTAGTCTTCGTGCTTATAAATTAGTGGACGTTTTAAAGCTGAAAATGTAGAATATATAAATAGAACACATTGCAAGTGTTTAATAAAATTGTAGGGGGGTGGGTGAATTTTCCGATTTTCCGTCTGCTCTTTCCAGACCTATTAAGTCTGCCGTCTTTTAAAAGTTATGGGTACCCGAAGGCTTACTCTATGTTTTAACCCGAAGGCTATTGTGTATGTTAAAATGATATTGTTGTCTTTAGGTTTCTTTTTATCTGTATAGTTCTACTCAATGCAGATTATAAGGGATAGTTGTGTGTGCATATGTATATATATATATACATATATATATATATATATATATATATATATATATATATATATATATATATATATATATATATATATGTACACACACATACATGCACACACATATATATATATATCAATTTATATATATATATATATATATATATATATATATATGTACACACACACATATATATATATATATATATTTATATATCAATTTGTATAGTTCAGATTAAAAATTTAGTGTCAATTTTGCATATTCAGTTGTGTCAAGCTCGTCATCAAAAGTTAGTTGTATTCCACTCTGATCTTCCTCTTTCGTTCACTTTCATAATATTTGCGTACCAGACTTATATCTGCATTCAAAAACATTTTATTTCCTCTGCTTCAATCCGCTTGGTATCAAAGTAGTTTTTCAGTTCTAATCCTTGTTTGTGTCTATATTTGTTTACCTTTTATTCTTTTCGTAAACATATTCTTTCTTTCTTTGTTTCATCGATTCCTTTTCTCCTTTCTAAAGTACGATTCCATTTCAGATTCGGCCTGTTTACTTGCGTGCTATTTGTTTGGTACGAGCCATTGTCATTATAAACTATTTTATTTCTGATTTCTGATTTCCACAAACGGAATTCGTTTTGCCGGGTATTTGGGGGGTTCCTAGTGTGTATAAAAGGTGGCTTCCCCAACTAGGTTTAATTCATAGTTGGTGGAATTCTTCCCCTCCTTTTTCTTTTCTTTGGTGACCATTGTCACTGGTCTCCTAGTCCTGTGTATGCCCCCCCCCACTCCCCGTTTTTAAAAAAATTGTTTTATGTTTTGTTGTAACCCCCTGATGTGTAATTATGTTCTTATTATTTTTATAAACAGAATTTTGCTCAAAATTTTATTTAATTTAAATAAATTTGTTTTTGATGGGGTATTTTTATTTCCTTAGTGTAGTGTCTGCTATCTGGTTGTTCATCCGAGTAGGTTTTAACCTACTATCTCAGAGTCCCTTCTCAACATTCATTGGTCGACCTTGGCTATATATACTTTATTCCTTCGTAGAGATGCTCAGATTACATTTCAATATTTCCCAGTTGTCTTATCCAATATCTGATCTTTTCAATTCGATCATTTTTATTATTTATAAATATTTTTTTAAAAAAAAATTATTTTGAATTTCGTTGAAGTACTGGTGTTCTATGTTTTTAAGGAAAGTTGTTTTGTGTGTCTTTTTTGCATTTTTTCCTGTGTTATACTTTGCATAACTTATTTTATTCTTTATTGAGATCGACTATATTCGAATTGGGGTTCATATTTGTTTCTTTATTGAGATATACTTTTCCTAACTCGAGTTTGGTCGCCTCTATTTATTGATGTATTTAATTCTTACCTAATTTCCAAAATATTTTTTAATCTTTTCTTAATTGGAATTTGACTGTGCAGTACTGAAGATGTAAAATCAATGAGAAAGGGATGAGAGTGTTAAAGAGACTACACTATCATATCTTATTTTGTGTGATTGTATCCAAGAGACCTGTGACGTCATTATCAGGTACTTTCCCCACCAAGGATCACTATTGTATGTTTCCGTTATGTCATTGTAAGTCTATTCATATATTATTGATGTGAAATGTTTTATTTATTAATTTGTTTAATATAGCTATATGTTTAGAGTAAGGTTTCCTAAATTTTGAGTCTACTTATAATTGTAATTATTTGGGCACAGGCCCTCATTGTATCTGTTCTTTAGGCAGGGATTGTTTTTATTAAATGTTTGTCAAAGGTCCCATATAGGTACAACAATGGATTCTTAGTACTTTTTTGTTTCCTTTTTCTATAGTACCTTTATTATTTCCAGTCGGTCACGTTTCACACTGTGTAATCGCATAGTATTTGGAAAAAAGTAGCTAATTGACACACGTTTAATTTGATTCGTTATCATTTTTCTCCTTATCATTACTTTCCCGTTAACAATGAGGTATAAAGGTATTTAAAACTACGGCTTTGTATTTTAAGAAACCTGATATTGAACCAATGCTTCGAAACTCCATCCTAGTTGACTGCGATGTTTTCCTCCTCTACTTTATATCTTACATTTTGTCTCTTATCCATTCGTTTGTTTTAGAAGGTTCTATTTCCCATAATTCTTTTTGATCCCTAAATTTAACAGTAAGTTTTTAATATTTCTAGAATTCCTGGGTACTTCAAAGTTTTTGTGAGATTGCTATTTTTATATATGTCTTGCGTATTTCTCATGCCGAAGGCAAACCAAAAAATGTATAGTGCTTCCCAGGGTGTTTGTGATTGACTGCTTAATTTCTTAAATATATTTATAATATTTTTGCATTTAGTTAGGATTTGGTTTGGTAAGGCTAGCCCTCCCTATAAATTTGATTTATATAATGATGATTTATTTACGTGGTTTGTGTTGAAATTCCATATGTTTTCTATTATTTCATTATTTAATTTATCCAGCATATTATTTGTTATGTCCACTGATCTTTATCGTGGGATGAAACCAGGCTGGTACAAACCGTTGCATCACAATATAGGCTATACATGGCGGCTAGTATTAACAGTGAAGAAAAAAGCCGGAAAACCCCTGAAAGAACCACCGACCCACGAGAAGCTACTGGCAAGCTTTCTCACATACCTACATCGGCCGAATCCGAGACTCAAACCCACGCAGACAGAGGTGAGCTGACAGTGATCCATAACGGAGAGAGCTTTAGACTACTCAGCCACTCCGGACCCCAGGAAACTTAGTAGCTAGATGATACATAATAGGCAACATTAAATCGTCCAATCGATATTTTTTTATTTCAAAGATTCAGGTGCCTTTTTCAGACTTTCTGATTTCTCTATTTATTTATTTTTACAACAGAATGATCGATTGTTATTTATATTTTATTTTGTACAAAAACTGTTTTTGTTACTCTAATACATTTTATTTGAATACTATTTCATTTGAGATTACAGAATGCATATTTTAGAGGGTAAAATATTAAATCTAAACTCATTAGAAAATGTTAATCATGCCTTCATGCTGATGAATTCTATCACCACACAAGAAGATATTTAAACTTATATTCCCATACATAATAGGTAACTAAAACAGCCCAGTGCGTTGATCACAGTAATAAACGCAAAAGTATACATGCCGTCACATTTTGTAGCTTATAGTGACCCAGTGTTACAAGCGTACACCCTACCTCAAGAAACACCAAAATGGTACATTTAAAATCAATACATTTAGCTGTATAAAGTATGCTTCCTTGACAAGTAGAGTACATTTCATTGCAGCTTTAAACAAGTCAAGAATATGTTACATTCTAGAGCACAACTTTCACTAAACACGCCAACCCTAAGATTAACTCTCTGAAGAAGGATGATTACAATGGATTGAGTGTTGGCATTGTAGCATGGAATAACACCTAAGGGTCACGGCATTGTGCCTCCATTTAGAAACACACATCCAGGCAATGTAGCATGGAATAACATCTCAGGGTCACGGCATTGTGGCTCCATTTAGAGACCCCAATATACACCAAAATGGTAAATTTAAAATTAATACCTTTAGCTGTGTAAAATATGAGTCCTGAACAAGTAGTGTACATTTCGTAGCAGTTTTGAACAAGTCCAGAACATTTTACATTCTAGAGCACAATTTTCACTAAACATGCCCAACCTAAGATTAACTCTCTGAAGAAGGTTCATGACAATGGATTAATTGTTGACATTATAGCATGGAATAACAGCTCAGGGTCACGGCAATGTGGCTCTATTTAGAAACACACATCCATTGTATGCTTCACCATTAGTCATACGTTGGGTGCTCTAGATGAAAATGTAGTATAATCAGATTCCAGAACCAATTGATATATTTAATATTAAATCTTAGATCGTAGCTTATATCAATTCAATTTTTTTTGCGTAACACGTGCTACTATCAAGGTCATATGCAGTGAAAGTTGCTGTTGTTATTGTCATACGGTTTAACGCCATTTTTCAGCACAAGATAGGCAATATATGGCGGTCAATATTAATGGTGGAGGAAGAACCTGGGAAACCCCCGGAAAGGACCACCGACCCACGAGAAGCCACTGGCACGCTTTCTCACATATCCACACTGGTTGAGCAGGAGACTCGAACACACGCAGACAGAGGTGAGATGGCAGTGATCCGTAACGGTGAGCGTTTTAGACCACTCAGCAACTCGGGACCCCCTGTAATGAAAGTAAGATGTTTATAGAAATATATATAGATGGTACATAACAACAAAATAAAGTTGAAGTATCGTCTGCTTTTTAACATACAAGTATATTTAAAAAAAATTATTTGATGAAGTAAATTCAGTAAGGGTTTATTAAACAGTTGAATAAATATAAAGAAAGTATAAGAGGCCAAAGGGGGCACGAGATGCCCCATAAGGGTCACTATTATCGGAAAAGTACTTTTGTAGGATACACTCAATGTATACATTTTTCTACAAGTTTTATTAATTTATTATTCCTTTGGTTGGTGGTGCCTTCAATGTCTTATCAAACACCATTCATGTTCACAATTATTTTGGGAAAAAAATGTGATATTCTTGTTCTGACCTGTTGACAGACAAAACTCACTTTAGAGTTTAGAAATATAATTCTTTCGAGAAAATAAAAGTGTGCACTGTTGTAAAACAAAGTAGCATGTTCCCACTACCTCTGATTTTACTTTGATTAATTAATTGTGACTTAAATTGACGGAGTATAGTATTATTGAGAATATCGAAATATGTTTCATCCTGATTGATGTACACTATAAGAAACAATTGTGTCCAGAACATGTCAGATAGAGAATTTCCTGACTGTTAAAAAGCTTTTCTTAGGTCCATAATTAAACGCCTTGTGTATGCCTTTTTAACTTGTACTATGCGCGCTTATGTTTAACTCATTTAAATACCTTGTCCAAATAGTTTTGTTCTTTTTTGAATCGATCAACAATCTTATCTTCCTTGAATGTTGTGTATGATATATTTGACCAGCATATAGAATTACTGTTATAAACTTTGTAACTGTTTTCATTTATTGATTCAAAATAATCACTATGATAGGGTGTCATGACATTTCATGACATGGTTTGCAAAACGTTTGATGTTATGGAAAATATTTATCAATTGTCTCTAATTCCAATTCAATTAATCATAATGAGGAAAGAGACCTTGATTTTAAAAATTATGTTTCTTGAATTTGTTTTTTTTATTATACGTTCTGTGCTATCACGATGTCATGAAATTTGAGACAACTACGTTTAGTTAGTCTACATAAGGTAATAGGTTGCCTAGTAAATAATCGCTTTGAATAAATCAAAATTTGCATCACATTGTCCAGCCAATTTAGTTCTACTATATGATCTCCATATAAAATTGTAACGTGCTTTTTTCATTTTAAAGTCAATAGCGCAAGAAGGCATTTGGCTTCTAAATTAAACTTAAGGAAAAATACAAGATTAACACTCCTAAAAGCCATCTTCCAAGCGGAAGATCTTCTTAAATGCTTGAGGTGCCACGTTGATGAGCCCTTAAGTTTCAGAACGGTATATGTTTCACCAGTTCATGATATACTTTGACGAGGCAATTAAATGTATTGCCGACAAACTTATATAATTACTTTTTTCTTCTCTCTCTCTCTCTCTCTCTCTCTCTCTCTCATCACAGTTTTCATGTCCGTGATGACATTGTTTCTGATCCTAGCACATTACTGTATGTTTCCTATGCACGACAGTGTGACTGGCAGTGTTGTCATGACATGTGGCGTTCTGTTAGGTAGGGTACAGTTTATTTATAGTTCCCAAACATACTTTTTACATATTAAAATATTCACAAAAGCTGCATGCGCGAAACTCTATCCGGATTATTTGCCGCACCGAGCAATACGAATTTAAAATGTATTTCTACACTTGGCATGATCATTTTGTCTTTCGCTTCGTGTTTCTTCCGGCACTCATCCGAATAATGTGCAAGATAGTTACGTCAAACCATATTTTCTTGAGCAAAAGCTGTGAAGCATCATAACGTCATTACGAGACGATGTTGTGACGTTTTATATGAACACTGGATTGAAATTCGTGTTAATGTGTTAATAATATCCGTTGAAGTTCCCATCTCATGAGACTTGCTACTTCTGCCATCCTGCACAACGTTGTAGATAGTTAACTCGATAGATGTTTTCTTGTTTTATGTATTTTTTTAATAATAATAATAATGATATAGTGAAAAGAGCCAAGTCTAAAATTTAGTGCTGTACTCGAGGACTGAACACCGGGTGACAAAGAACACATCATCTTCTTTTCTACAGCAACGGTTCCTAGTGGGTCTCGCGGACGACAACCATGGCTACTAGGTAGATGATAATGTGAAATGATCTCAAGTTTTCAAAAAGATAATCTACACTTCGGGTACCAATGAATTCGTTTGATTTTAGTTTCAAGTCATCATTACTGAAGAACAACTGCTACATTTCCTTGTCACAATAGTATCCTGGATATGACAAATTCTTTTAAATGCATCGCATGCTTCATTATCAGATATTGCCAAGTAGATTGACTCACGCTATAAGTGCTCCTCGAAATTTAGCCTTATGTGACGACGTTAGAAACAAAATTGCACGTGAAGGAAAAGTTATCTAAACAAAAGGAATACGCAGCGAGAAAATAATATTCCGGAATATGGGATCTGATGAATCTTCGCTTTTAACCATATACATATATTTAAGGAAATTCTACTGTTGGTGAAATATAATATTACCAATACCCGACGTTCGTAAGGGCAGATTGAGATTGTTACTTATTTGCAGATTTCAGCAGGAAGTCGCTGTCAAACGCAATTATTATGTTTACTATATAAAATATTAAACATAGCAAATTTAAAACGTTGACTCACGCTGGTAATTTAATGGATAAACCTTGTTAAAATTACTGCGTTATCTCTCATGGCACGGACCGTGCTCGAGACGCAAACCCACTCAGACACAGGTGAGACGACAGTGATTCATACCGGTGCGTACTTTAGACCACTTGGTTCCTAATCATGTCTTGTTTGTGTGTTTCTTGAGAGGTATGTTGTTGCTGTGTTATTTTTATTTTTATTTGGACTACATGTTATTCGGTGTAAGCATTGATTACACCATTAGGCTAATGCACAAGGCCCGGTAAACTTCATTTCAGTAGAAATGTTGCTGTCCACTTGTGTAAGGTTGGTAAGAACTTAAATGTGTCCATGACCTTAGCTGTTGCCAATAAATGCTCTGAACATTGAAAAGCGTAATCCACGAAAATTTACCAATTTACTGGGATTTCCTGTTTTCCGATATAATGACTTTTGGTATTGTTTTGTGTAAAAGCCTTTCTGACGTATGCTCAAAAAGATGTTTTGTTTTTCGGGAGAGGTTGATATTTTTCTATTAACAAATTCACATAGGGAAATAATGCTTTTCATATAGATGTGCAATTATAAACAAAGTGCTCAGATTTGGATGATATATACGTCTTCAAATTGTAACTGAAATAATCAACTTTGTGTGCTATATAAATGATATATGCAAGACTTTTTAAATTTTCGCTATTTTTTGAACTACGACACAGTTTGACCAACGTCAATGTACTTTTTTCTTTGTCATTATTCCGTTATTTAATATTACCTTTTTGTTTATTTTACAGAAAGTCGATTAGTGGATGAAATTACTGCTAGAATCAATTATACATGGAACATATTAACGAGAAATACAAATATTCCGGTATTTTATCCGTCTACAGTTCTGATGCTCGAGAACGAACTCATGTGTGCGTTTTGTCCCAATGTTACTAGTGTATTTACGTTCCGTCGTCATGGAGCTGAAACCTTTGATATGCAACATCTTGTCTTTAGATAGTAACTTATACTTCTTCAACCTTAACTTTTTGTTGATATTTATTATTCCGCTATCTATGTAACTGACGGTTCCGGAATATGTTGTCTGTTATATTCTGTTCTTTCTGATAAACATTAGTCAAAGTCAGACATATCCCGCAGCAAGTACTTAATTGTTAAAAGAACGTACTGCACTACAGAGAGACTTCTGAAACCCTTTTTTTATATCCACATATTACTTTGCCTTTTTCCTGTAAATTACAACAAATAAACATACATGTTATGAAATGTTTTCTTTCTTTCCTTTCTGATCATTTATTTTTCAAATTACAGTAGAAATGAATGTAAGGGAGGTATAAATCTAACATTTAATGGTTTTCTGGTGCTAATACAATCACATAACTGTTTTTCAAAACAAAATCCAGTACTGCAGTTTAAACAAAAACAAAGAAATGTTAATTCCGCGATCTACACGACATCCATCATTCTTTAATATTTTTATTCTGGGCTCTAGACCAGGTTCTCTACAATTTTATTTCGACTTTAGCCTCTTAACCCGAAAACGGATTAACCAAGGAGAAACATTTTAACATATATTGACACTCATTAGATTTATGTGTTTGAATATTTTGGAGAAGGAATGGAAAAGCTTTAAACAAATCAGATCCTTCAACTTTCCTTCAAGATTGCCATTTTATGGACATGTGAATGCTTGCCTGAGATAATTCATTTTATAACGCTTCTTACTCGAATTGTATCACAGCAGTTTCAAACCTACATGGCTTAATAACAGTATATATGGTAAAGGTCAATCTAAAAAGGTCAAGGTCAAGTTTACCTCTTGCATAATGTCTTATTTAACTATAGAGGTTGGTCAAGCTAGTGTAATAAATAATGCCCTCGTGAGTAGAGTGAGTATTTAATTAACGGTGATAATCGCTTGCACATTTTCAAATATATCACACTATGACGTTCGTATAAGACAATACCACACAACAACCCCAACATGTTTTAGCATAAGTTTCACCAATGAAATAACTCCAAAGGAGTTAAGTGATGACGTGGTACTCTTTATCTAAGCCCAACAGTACATAGACAAGCCACATTCAGATCTTCGGGAATATAAGTGAAACATTATTTGCATAAGAAGGTAAGGCGATATTAGTTCAAAATTAAACTTGTCAAGCTCTGTAAGATTCTTACACAAATTACACAGTTCATAGCTGAGGAAATCATAGGGACATTATGTTTCCATGAAAAAACAACTATAACATTCTGTATGCATTCTACTTTGCATTTGTTTTGCTCTTTGATTCAAAATGCTGAAAATGTTAATATTAAAACATGTGTTTCATGTAAATAGAATGCAAATTGCATTTCAAGCTTAGCTGAATTCGACAAAATTAAGAGTTACGACTCTAAACATAGATCGTATCGATGCATATTGTGATCATATGATGAAACAAAGGCGTAATATAATGTCGATAATAGGTTAACCTTGCGAGACTGAATATTTGTGCTTTCGCATTAGATGATTCAATTGTAAAAGACTACTTTAAAAAACTTTTAAAGTGAAATGTGTTTATTCTATGTAGTATTCTTAGTGAAATAGGTAATCTTAAATGTGTTGTTCTATAAATTCTGACATCATATTTAATATATGTTAAGGGTCCTAGAAATGCTCGAATTCTAACATCATATTTAAATATGCTCAGTGTCCTAGAAATGCTTTAATTCTGACATCATATTTAAGATACGCTCAGTGTCCTAGAAATGCTTGAATTGTGTCATCATATTTTAAATATGCTCAGTGTCCTAGAAATGCTTTAATTCTGACATCATATTTAAGATATGTTTAGTGTTATAGTAATTCTTTAGATCTGACATCATATTTAAGATATGCTCAGTGTCCTATTAATACTTTAAATCTGACATCATATTTAAGATATGCTCAGTGTCCTAGAAATGCTTTAATTCCGACATCGTATTTGAGATATGCTCAGTGTCCTAGAAATGCTTTAATTCTGATATCATATTTAAGATTTGCTCATTGCCCTAGAAATGCATTAATTCTGACACACAATATTCGTGTCAGTTTGGTAGCGATAGGTCAAGGTGTGTTGGTTACAGTGCTCAGAAATAACTACTACGTTTTTGTACTAAATAGTACCGAGCATGTGTTAGTGAGCAACACAAATCCATCCATCATAAGGTACACGAAAAGTATCAATATAAAACCAATAGCTTTTCTAGCTGAAAATGTGCCAAATGAACAGGTAGGATGCTTATTTGTAGCAGGTTTGAAGCAAATACAGTATAATTTAAATCCTTTTGCATAAATAACTTCAAAACATGCCATTCCAAAGATGCATTGTCTTTTGAATTTTAGTTAAAATAGGTTAAGAGTTCGTATGGTAGCATTGTTTCAATAGGTTAAGTATTATCATTATAGCATGGTTTCAATAGATTAAGTGTTAGCAATATAGCATGTTTTCAATAGGTTGTGTTTGTATTATATTATGGCTACAATATGTTAAGTGTTCGTATTATATCATGATTACTATAGGTTAAGCGTTCATATTATAGCATGTTTTCAATAGGATAAATGTTCATATTATAGCATTATTACTATAGGTCAAGTGTTCATATTATAGCATGGTTATAATAGGTTACGAGTTCGTATGATAGCATGTTTTCAATAGGTTATGTGCTCGTAGTATAGCATGATTACTATAGGTTACGTGTTCATATTACAGCATGGTTACAATAGGTTAAGTGTTCGTATTATGTTATTGTTACAATAAGGTAAGTGTTCGTATTATAGCAAGTTTTCAATAGATTAAGTGTCCGTATTATAGCATGGTTACAATAGGATAAATATTCGTATATTAGCATGTTTTCAATAGGTTAAGTGTCCGTATTATAGCATAGTTACAAACGTTTAAGTGGTCGTATGATATCATTGTTTCGATAGGTTAAGTGTGCGTATTATAGCATGTTTTCAATAAGTAAAATGTTCGTATTATAGCATGGTTAAAATAGTCTTAGTGTTCGCAATATACCATGGTTACAATATGTTAAGTGTTCGTATTTTACCATGGTTACAATAGGTTAAGTGTTCGTATTTTACCATGGTTACAATAGGTTGTGTTCGCATTATACCATGGATAAATCGTTTAAACAATTATATAAAATTCTTAAAAGATGTTAGAATGTTTCAGTTTTGTTTCCAACACTTGTTCATCCTGGGCTGCAACGAAGTCACATTTAATATAACATTTTGTTATATAGGGATTATATTCACAGACAATATGTATAAATACAAATTTCAAACATTTATAATACGGCCTACTAACTAGTTCACATCTCTGCTTAGCAATAAACACCTATTGTATGGTGTACTTTAATTCCAGGTTTTGTGGCAATAGGTTAAACGGCAGTGCTATAGGAATGAAGACACAATCGATGAATTCGAAAAATCCTTGAAGATGGTCACATGATCCAGTTGTGTACATAACTAATGTTTATACCAAATTCATCCATATTTTAAATTCAATGTTCATAGAAAGACATTTAGGTGAATACACACAGCTGGAGAAATTAGTTCATGCACAACCCGCGTTTTTGATACGAGAGCAATAAAGGAAATATTTGGCAGGGGACGCAACTCTTATATGTTAGATATTTGTAAGTTTGGGGCTGTCTCCTTTTCATAATATGAAGTAATGAACTGAAATTTGTTGTAAACAAACATTGTAGGAAGCATTCGATACTGTTATTATATTGCTCAATAGGCTCACGTTCAACTTAACGTATAACAAAACAAAATGTTTCTTTAAGCTGTATTAGACCTGAACTGTATTTCATACAGTTTTCAATTGCCCCATTAATTTTCAACTAAATAGTATTCTTATTTTAATATGTGGACAGAAGGAATTTATTATATCCATTATGTTATCTGTAGCAAAATAAGTTGGGAAACTAAAAATTAAAGACACAATATCCAATCCAACTTCATTTTTCACTTATATTGCTATAGAAATATGAAGAATATTGAAATATGTTTCACCTGCAGATGTACAAGATGAATGGTTGCTATGCTATAACAATATGATTGTAAACTGAGAAATGTTCTACAACATGACCTTTAACAACTTAGCTGCTACGGTGTGACAGTTTGGACACACATACAAATTGATATTGACATGGGATATGGTACTATAAAAAAGGACAAGAAAGTGTTAAGTGACAACATCAAGTAAACATATACACCTAACACACAGTAATGTCAAACTTTCACAATGACATGATAATAATGAAAGAGGTGAATCTGATCTTCTTGTCCTACAGATTTGGTTACTCTTACACATTTTCGCGCCAATGATTTAATCCATTTCTGAGTTAAGAACAGCTCACTAGAAATAAATGCAAATATGGTCAATGAGCTCGGCCTAAAATATATAATTACAACATATCCTCCTATACATATGAGTAAATTAACAAAATATCATCAAGTTCATCTAGTCATTGTGTTCGATTCTGTTGACTTTCTATGCAGAATAATTTTGGAAGATTTTGAACTAAACTATACAATTAACCTTTGACTCTGAATTCATATAACCTTAAGAAGCATGCACACATTGTCAGTTGTATATTGTTCATACATAATGATTGAGCCGGTCCAAAATTCAAAGATCACGACTCATGATCTGTATTGGACATACAGGAATTTCAGTTTTCTCGCTTCAAAAGGCCTATGTATGGCTGATATGGAAGAAATACAGAGATCACTATCCCAATAGGATGAATCCCTTACCAAAGACCAGATACTGTAACCCAAGGGACCATTACAGAACGCCTTGAATATGATATAAAACAACTTTCAGAACTTCGCATCCAATAATTAAAATATGGAAATGTAGAAGACAAAACTATACAGTGCTTGTTCCCTACACACGTATTGTATTAAACTAGTAAAACCTCTGTCTGTATCTAAAGATCACTCCAATGATTTGCCAAAGTTTGAAGTCCGTACCTTCAATTGTATTATAGATACAACATGTTACTAATGCATGAACATACAGACAGACGGAAAGAAGAAACAAATTCTTCATTTGTTTAGAAATGCAAAAAGATGAAAAGATTTAGCAGCAGTGGCAGCTGCTCACAAAGTACCTAGTCCCAAAATCAAAGTCCAAGTAAGATCGGGCATGTTACAGAGTTTACTGGATTTGTCCAAACAAGAATTGTTCCGATTTAGTCCGTTGCGAACCCCTCCACGACGTGTGTTACCTGTCATTAAATTGATAAGACGCAACGACAATTAGTGGTGGCGATTTTCAGTATTAAAATGACTTGTCGTTAACGATGTGAAGCAATGTTTATATGCTCTTCAGCATACAATGATACGATGCCCTCTCAGAGACGTGCACGCCTTCGCCATCTTCGTTCTCCTATCCAATAAGAAAACATAAATTGACAGTCACATCATCCAAAGAAAAGAACGATTAGCCAAAACATAGAAGTCATCCCTAAAAAGACGCAGACGTCAAACGAAAAAGAGGAGACACCAAACAGGACGGGGTTTTTCTTTTGGTGTCGACCAAGCGATAGTTCCAAATGAAAATAAAAGGGTGTGTGTGCCAATTCATCTACGTCTGTCTATTTTTGGAACGAACAAACAAAGGTGTCTACCCACAGCAAACATCCTTATTCACTCCCCAAAGGAAAGGAAAGGACTACCTCTTCGTTTACCTTGACATGGGGACGTGTTGTCCATCCTTATCAAATCCACTCCAACCATGCGAAACCAAATCATTAAAACTACCTCCAAAGAGCAATTCGATAACGTGTGCGAATCTTGTTGTTGAATGTCTTGAAAGGCAAGATACCATTGTCTCTACATCAGAAAAAGAAATGCTTAGCCAAACATCCACACGTTCTTCGTCAAATGGTCTAAAGGAAAATACCTTACAGTCAAAAACAAGAAAATGTTGGTACAACGCGGTTTTTTTATCTGCTGCTTGCTCCTGTGTTGGAAGGATTAGTGGCAACAATGGTTACAGGACTCGTGACGACAGCTGCTTGAAAAGGGATATGTATGAATATATAGGATCATTGCAGAAGATAAACGGAACCTATGAAGCACAACAAGCTCAGACGTGCCCTTTGGAACCGAATGGAAGGACGAAAACTGAATTTAGTACCTTACAAACGATGGATGGAATTCCATCATTGGTAAGAACAACGAACCCCACATTTACGCCCAAATCCTTATTTGACCGAGATGTCCCAACTAAAACACTAACTGCAATCGTTAATGGATCGAAACGATTTGTCCGAAACAGAAAAATCGCAAAAGTACGGTCAACTCTTGCAACAACTGCAACTCGTTCATCATAAAAAAGTAAAACAAACTGCCCTACACACTCTGAAAGATTTTAAGGCTCTGAAGTCCGTCACCATCACTGCCCACAGCGGCCATGACAGACGTAACCCCACAATTACATGAGAAAGAAGATGTACGAGATGTCTTTCAAACACCCTTCGCACCTACCATTTCTGGCAAGATTGCAGCTTCCTTGTTGAACATTTTCTCTATACCACAACGAGAAGAATTCAGAACTTGGGTTGAAAAGATGATGGCCACTCCTCGTTCGACAGAGGTGAGAAAGAAAGAAGCAAAACCAGAAGTAAGAAAAGAACAGCGGACCAAAGCTATCCCATTACCTTTTATCACCACTAACCTCAACGTTTATTCCTGTGGCATATCGAACACGTAAAACCGTTTCCAAATGATCACCATTTTGCCCCACCCAAAGTAGCATCATCGAAGTGTAGGTCACTTATTAACAGAAATAATGGAAAGGTGTTCACAAGCATTTACAACGATTCAGCTCACCCTGCATGTTACGGAGGAGTTCAGGAATTATATCGTGCTGCTTAACTCGACCTGAAGTGCAACGATGGTTACAAGAACAAGCCACGTACAATGTACACAAACCTATTCGACGAAACATTTACACAAGTCTCACTAAAGTGGAAGTCATCGATTATCAATGGCAAGCCGATCTAGTCTCTCATTTATCAACCTACAATCATGGTTACAAATATCTATTTTGTGTCACCGACTTCTTTTCTAAATTTGCCTGGGTCATGCCATTGACTTCCAAATCGAGCGAAGGGTTAGTACGAGCCCACCAATTGGTGTTGAAACAACATGTTCGTCAACCTCTTCGATGGTCAACCGACAAAGGCACCGAATTTCTGAACCAAGAATCCCAAAAAGAATTAAAGAAACGTGATATTCATTTATTTACCACCGAAAATTCAGAAACCAAAGCCAGCATCGTGGAACTTTTTGAACTCAACTTCAAAAAATGCATGTGGAAATATTTTAGGCATCAACACACTCTCAAATACATCGACACCTTACCCCACTTTGTCGAAGCGTACATCCAATCTTACCATCTAAGTATCGGACGTGCACCTAAAAATGTGACACCCGACAACGAAATGATTGTTTTTGAACGCCTGTTTGGTACGTCCCCGACGATTGCTGTCCCCAAGAACGGTGGAGTGTTGGCAACTGGAGATCGGGTTAGCATTTGGCAAGACAAAACGCACATTTGACAAAGGTTACTTACCCAAATTGCCACCGAATTGCTTTATGTCAATGGACGAGTGAGTAGTCATCATCCTCCCATCTATAAAATGGAATAAATGAACGGAGAAGTATTAAAAGAAATTTCTTACTTGCCTTGACTTACAACGCGTAACTAAAAATAAGACGAAAACACTCTCAGACGAAGAACCCGTAAATTGGGAAAACGTCGTGTCAAAGAAGTCAAAGTACGTTGGAAATGATATCCTGCCAGACTTGATTCTTGGATTGACGCTTCGCAAGGCATCGACTATAATAAAGCAGTGAACATCATGTCCTTCAACACAGCCTCAGCCTTCACAGTGACTACTCCTTCACCCAGTTATTCCCTGCAGGATCTACAAAAGTAACACTTGCTTCCCCGAAGACACATCAAGGACAAGGCAGAAAGAGACGACCAAAACACCACTCCGGAAGCCTTCATACCATTAAAGCTGAAAAGACTAAGAATTTAGTTTCGAGACAGACGTTTTTGGTTATTAAAACATCAGAGAGACAGGAAAACATTATACACCAAGAGTCTTCAGCCTGTCTCAAGTCGGAACTTGATCTGTTTGCCATGCCACCCACTATGATGACCATGCAAGAATTCCAATGGGTCGAATTTCATCCCGTCTCCTCTTTGGTGGATTTAGCTTCTATCGAGTTTGAAATCAAAGGGCAAAGCAAAGATTACATCGATCTGAAAAGCAGTTAATTATATTTGAAAGTGAAAGTGATTAACAAGGACATCATAAAAACCGGGAGCCGATCCTAGAGTACATCTCGTCAACAATTTCATGCATTCTTTGTTCAGCGAAGGGGTTTTCTACTTGAATAACATATTGGTCAGCAGTAGCATGTATACTTACCCTTACCGAGCGTACCTAGAAATTATCTTGACGAACGGAAAGGAAGCCAAGAACACTTATCTGGATGTTTTCGTGGTAATGAAACCTGACACAGCAGGCGAGGAAGACTTTAACGACACAACTTTGACAGAAGATGCCGATCCTCACAAGGAGAGTTTAAACGGTCGTCGAAAGAACGTCCTGCAAGGATGTTGCTTAGAACTGTTCGATCGTTTGCATTTGGATATGTGGTTTAAAGAGAAGTATTTGCCAAACGGTGTGCATATTCGTTTCAGACTGAATCGTAGCAGTATTGCTTTCCGTTGGGTGGCTCATGCCAACGAATACAAAACCATTATCCAAGAAGCCAGGTTATACGTGCGTCGAGCGGTACTGTTACCAGTGGGACATGACATCAGAAACACTTTGAGTAGAACAACAGCTACGTATCCGATACGACGCGTGGATGAAAACAATTTCACCATTGCCACTGGACACCGATCCAAGACCGAATATCATCTCTTCCAAGGACAGTTACCCAAACGTTTAGTTATTGGTATCGTTAGCAATGCAGCCGTCATCGTTGCCCACAATGAAAATCCTTTCCAGTTTAAGCACTACAGAGTATCCGAAATCGAAGTCAGTAGCGATGGCAAAACTTTGTGTACCGGACCCTTTGAACTTAACGTTACCACGAATAATTACTTAAAGCTGTACCTGTCGCTGTACGAAGCCACAGGACAATTAGGAACTAACACCAGTCACGGCATTTCGTATGACGATTATACAGGCGGTTATACTTTGTGGGCTTTTGATTTCACTCCAGACCAAGGCAGAGACGAAGGACATTTCCACCCTATAAAATCCGGTCAACTGCCTGTTGAACTTCAGTTTGCATATGCTCTTACCGAGACGGTGAATGTCATTCTGTATGCCGAATTCGATAATACCATAGAAATTAACAGTTTAAGAGAAGTGATTCTAGATTAGAAACTATGGAAGACCCTTATCCGTCGTTGAATAGTGGATAATCAATGGAAATGGAATGGGAGGTTTCAGAGAAAGCAGACAAACGAAGTGGTAGTGGAAAAGTCCAGATGGCCAGAACATGTACAAACATTTAATCTCCTGTTTTGCCAAACTCTTTTTGGATAAAATGAGGGAATTGATTCAGAAAGATTGTTATGATTGTCAAAAAGATCATCCCAGATAATGTCAGCACAACAAATATATAGTGAAAAAATGGACTTGTATCTGAACGAAGCTTGGAGTCTCATCTCAGAAGAAACCGTGTTACATCAGTGATATAAAGACTTGGTTGAGCATTCCTCTCCTCCATTGATTGCTCGAGAGATTGATCACATCAAAGCTCTCTTGGCTTAGAGTGAGGTGACGAAGAAAAGAAACGGTTACTTGTCAGACCTTTTTAAGCTACAAATCTGGATTGAATTGATGACATCATTACCTGTGAAAACAAACAAGACAACAACTATTTATAAACGTAAACTGTATTACCTTTTGAACCACAGCTCATACACTACTTCTTGGAATCATGTGGTGTGTCCTAAAGATGAACTACCTCATCGCAAACCCCACGGGCATCAAGCTAAAGACGCCAGTCATCTCCAAAGAACCCACTCTTTAGCTTTCTACTATCGTAAAGAGGATGTATGGAGTATTTTGATTCGTATGGACTGCCACCTTTGAGAAGATGACATCATTGACTTTATGAGAAGAAATAATCAGATGACAAGATTCAATAATGTGAAATTACAAGGCGCAGATTATAAGGTGTGTGGACAATATTGTGTATATGTTCTGCATCAACGCAGTCTTTGATATTCCTTGAACATTTAGTGATTGATTTTGATCGACATTCTTATATAAACGATGACAAAGTAGATGGATGGTTTCGTGACCATTATGGTTATCTGTTGTCTTTAGCTAGGTCTTTTGTGTACCTCGATTGCCTTCTGACTTCCAGTCGTGGAAATCTAGCTTCAATTCATCACAATGTTCAATGTTTCATCCATATCAATGCTTTCTTACTTCTCTCTATCCTTCACCCTAAACTTAACATTCCTACCCAACAAAAAATATTATATGGATGATTTATATTGCCTCTGCTCTTGAACCAAATAAAGAGTGTGCAGTCTGGCCATCATTCATCATCATTCGTCATTCATTATTCAAGCGGTGTACACCGGTCAGGCAGGACCGGTCTTCACTGAGGGCAAAGTGGAACGTCGACGGCAGAAAAAACGTGCCATTTAAGAACTAAAGATCAAATAATATACTTTAGCCATTGAACATTAGGATACCTGTATTGTGTTGTGGACCGCCATGGACTAACATTAACTTCCATGGACTCTGGACAAAGGCAAATGGCGACTTCCACAAGAGACAAACATGTGCCGGTGGCTACACAAGGCCAAGATGGCGGCTTGACCTTGGGGAGCTACACTGAATTGAGTAGTGTACTGGATGTAGTGCCGAACCAATGTATGGCCGAGCGTGTCTTAAACCAAAATTCCGGGATACAGAGTAAACATCCTCATCGAAACTAACATAGCAGCACGATGAAGAAGTGGCAGCATGCGAAACTCTGGAAGGCCGAAGAACGTAGCAGTACCCCGGAAAAACCTGCCTAAAAGGCGCATCACATACACAAAATTCATTTGCTTTCATTGCCTTAATGTATGGTTCTCATTTGGTAGGAGAAACCTTTTCGTAAAAGCTATTTGTACGAAACCTGACTTGGTATTTTTTAACACCGCTCAGAATTTTACCTGACAGTGACTACACATATTTTATGTCGCATAGACGTCTTAGCATTCAAACTGTTAGGAACTTACAATATGTACACTTTGTACTAGAAATATTGGTTATGTTAGGAAAAATGAAACATTCTACGACTCTATGGATTTGATTTAATTGCACAGGTGGCTTCAACATTTTTGGTATATTTCCTGTCCATTAGTAAAACTGGACTGGATTTGAAATAAGTACGTTCCCGGCGTTTCAAGGTTACAATATCCATGGGCTGGGTTGCTGAGTATCTTTTCTTCCTTGAAAAAAATCGGATCACTCAAAATGACGGAATTTGAATCTATTGTCACCCGCCATTATCACCACTAGTGCTATTGTACACCACTAGCAGACATTTTAGGATTGAGTGTGTGTTGGGTCTATTCCCACTCACCCAGGATCTTACAGTCAGGTCCATTGTTGCTCAATAATGAGTCCGACCTGACGACCAAATTAAATAGTACTATATGAGTAGATAAATGCATGGGGAATGTGGCACCATTCCTTCCCCCAGAAGCAATTAAATAGCCAACTATGCTGGCATTAAACTGCATGTCCTTAGAGGATGAACAGCACTAAATTCATTCAGTCTGACCATCCATTGTTGACCCATTCCCCTACGAAGATGTTTTCAAGACTAGCTAAGCTGAGCAAAGCTTACGTAAACTTACATCGTGTCAGACAAAGTATGATACCAAAATCTGACGAAATAGAGAATGCCAGAATGTTGAAAGTGACAGAAGACCTAATAGTAGACCTCTTTAGAGAAGACATTCAGGAGAAAGGAGAGTGGGCAGAAAAGTACAGACATCAGAAGCAGGAGAGACAACAGCAGCAACAACAGCATTAACACGACAGAGGATTTCTGGACTGCCATGTCGACACAAAATAGTTATGTTTCTCTTTCCGAAGAAGCAGGCACTCTCCTGTGCGAAAGCCTGTAGCTAGACGGGGATGCAATCTTAGATGATAAAAGATTGTTATAACTCAACGTCGACAAAACAACAGCCCTTTTCAGGGCTACCCAAATACTCTAGGTAAATAAATTGCTAAAAATGTTATTATTTATGTTAAGCAAAATAGTGGTATGTCTATTTGGTTGCTTTTGTTAGACGTGCGTCTATAATCTCTTTCTTTCTGTAGCTTGTCAAATAGTTTATTTGTTTTATTGTAGTTATTAATTTTAGGTTCAGAAAATTGAAAATTTCTTTTAGGTCCATGCATTCCATGCTTTATTGCTGATATTACAAACCTTGATAATTGTGGTATCAGGTTTGTCTTTACGTCTTCGCTAATATTATATAAAGAGAAGCATTCGTCAGTCTGCATACACACCGTTGATTGGTCAGCACGTAATAAGATGAGTAGATTACAAAAAACTGATCGAACTCCAGATGCATCTGGAAAATGCTCGTCGCCTCCTAGACGAGCTAGAAATGGAGGATGAAGAAACATCCAATTTAGAGGAGAAGGAGAAAGAAAAATGAATCATCCTTGTCATGTAAGAGCTGTGGTGAGACCACCCTTAAAGGAACCATTCCCAGTCCCTCAAACAAAAAATTAGGGTTTGGAGCTTGAGGGGGGAGGGTATTTACCGGCCGCATTTTGAATGTAAAACAACAGCCCTTCTCAGGGCTAACCAAATAGCTAGAAACAAAACTATTCAAACTGCCAGTTGGTGCGAGTGGGTAGCAGTGTGACTATACAAACTCAGTCCTCTCCTGGTATGTGTGTGCATACGCGTGTTTGTATGTGATCGCATGTGTTTGAGTGTAATAGGTGTGCTCTTTTCTCCTTCGCGTGTGTGTTTAATAGATATTGGGTGCTTTGATAGTATATTTGTGGTTTGTTTTCTCTCACTTCTGTGTGGATGGTAGATCTGTGATTTGTTTTTCTTTCCCTTATGTGCGGATAGTATATACGTATTTTGGTTCCCTCGCTTCTCTGTGGATAGTAGATTTATGTTTTGTTTTTTTTTCTTCTCTTATGTGTGGATAGTAGACTGTGTGCTTGTTTTTTATAGTATATTTGTGTTTTGTTTTCCCTCATTAATATGAAGAGAGTAGATTTGTGTTATGTTTGTCCTCCCTTCTGTGTTTATAGTAGATTTGTGGTTTGTTTTTCCTTACCTTCTGTGTGGATAGTATAATTGTTTTTGTTCCCGCTTCTGTGTGCCTAGTAGAATTATGGTTTGTTTATCCATCCCTTCTGTGTGGATAGTAGATTTGTGTTTGATTTTTCCTCTCTAATGTGTGGACGGTAGATGTTTGATTTTTTCCCCTCTATGTGGATAGTATATGTATGGTTTGTATTCCCTCACTACTGTGTTGATATTAGATATTGCAGTCTTCGATAGTATACTTTGCTGATTTTTCTTCCTTATTTCTGTCTGGATAGTATATCATATATGAGTGTATGTGATGTTTTCCTACACGGCCGTGTTTGACATATATAAAGTCAAGCGTCCGCAATTCGCGCAATTCTACGCAATAAGCAAAACGAAGTAGTTAATCCGGTGCACACCTGTTCTTACAATTGTTGCAACATAGTTGCAACGTTGATGCAACATTGTTACCAATTTTCAGTACCGTAACATCACCACACCTCTCCACTTTCCCTTGACGCTAGACAGGCCCAAATAGTCATCATGTTAAATTCCCCTTGACGCTAGAGTTGCCCAGGATGATTTTTAAAACCTTTACGCCAGAGTTGCCGGGGGGGTCTGTAATGCATTTTCCAAAGACGCCAGGGTGCCCCCTATTACTATTTTTGAGAGTCAGCAAGAAAATAAATGCAGTTTTGAAATTTATAACATTTAAAAAGTGTAATATAGCCAGTGAGAGATGAAAAACAAGGCATAATGTAATCAGGTAATTTGATACCCTGCGATGTCATGCCTGCTAATGTCACCACATTTGTGTTTCTTTTGTGTAGCATGCATGTCATAGAACAATAGCATGAAGATCCGCATGCAAAAAAGAATTATTTTAATAGCAGGAATAAGCCAATAAAAAGTGCAATACAACACTGCCACAGGTAATGCGGATGTAATTTAGCTATATACAGTCGTATCACATAAAAAGTCATTACACTAATATCTTTGCACAATCATGGTTAATCCTTTCTTAGAATTATGTTCTAATATCAATTTTGCATAGTATACCTTTCTCTTTAAAAAAATTAAATCCGTTTATTAGATATACGGTACTAATTATATGGAAGAACTGTGAACCAGTCTAGAAATTGGTGAAGAAATAATAGAGTATATACGGGTTTGGTGGTCCAAAAGTGGTTAATATTGAAAATTAAAATTTTTGTAAAAATATCTTTTGGGCGCTTATCATATATAGTAATCTTTTAAAAATATAGACAATATTATATTGATGCAATTTGAGTATGTTTACATTCTTGACTTTAGAATACTCAAAATATGAAAGTAGCACCTGATTCATTTTGGTGCAGAATCAAAAACGTGTTTCTTGCACATGTAGATAAAAAGATGCTGCGGCCCATATTATGTTATCCACACAGAAGTTTGCACTAAGTATAATTGTGCATGGCGACCTATAGATTTGATCATTACCACCCAGATATGTTAAGTTATTGAATTTTGAATATAATGGTGTTTCCATATGTTTACTGTTGGAGTTGAATTAGTACCGTGACTCCTATACTAAACCCCTTGTTCAACTTTCCAAATTTAATTGTAGTACGCAGAAATAATACAAACCCATTATTGACATGCACAGTCGGTAACGTAATGATAAGATTAAATACTCACTAACCTAATAGAGCATACAAATTAAACAATGTACGCTACGTGCACAATGAGTTTAAGCAGATGAAATAGTTTTGGATTCCAATATATGAGAGTAACTGCTAAACGTTTGCTATGCAAAGCTGACTAGGGAGTCATGCAGATCTTTGATGTGATTTGATAACAAAAGAAAACAAGTAATGACAAGGTATAATAACTTAATAAATGTCATTTTCCTTCTAATTCAGTTTATTTTATTCCGTTTGCACATTATGTTCGAATGCACTATGAAAGGTTGTCTCGACAGCCTAGATGTCTGCACGGAGTAATTGTGCAGGTGGAGGAAGGTAAGGAATCCGAAGGAAACAACCAACTTTAAATGAAAGTCGATCGAGTACCGATAGTCATATCGAACCTACAGCAGACCTTTGATAATGGTACTGACAACGACTATCACCACCCTCCTCTGTATCATTCGTCAAAGTGGCGGATTTTGCTAATTCATGATACAATTTTCACAGATTCAGCATTTTCATGATGCAAATGACATTTATCAATACGGGATCAATCCCAGTGTTCGTAATAGAGCTCGATAGTGAAATTTATATTTTAGTAGTATTAATCAACCTTGGTATCTATCTTGTGTACGTAATTAGTATGAGAAATTGTATTGATCAACATTGGCCCCTGTATTGTGTACGTTATTATTAATTAACCGTATGGATCACTATTCGAATCTATCTTCTGTACATAATTAGTAAATAACCGTATGGATCAACATTGGTCTCTATCTTGTGTATGTAATTAGTAAATAACTGTATGGATCAACATTGGTCTCTCTCTTATTTACGTAATTAGTAAATAACCGTATGGATCAACATTGGTCTCTCTCTTATTTACGTAATTAGTAAATAACTGTATGGATCAACATTGGGCTCTATAATGTGAATGTGTACGTAATTAGTAAATAACGGTATGGATCAACATTGGTCTCTATCTTGTGTATGTAATTAGTAAATAACCGTATGGATCAACATTGGTCTCTATCTTGTGTACGTAATTAGTAAATAACCGTATGGATCAACATTGGTCTCTCTCTTATTTACGTAATTAGTAAATAACCGTATGGATCAACATTGGTCTCTCTCTTATTTACGTAATTAGTAAATAACTGTATGGATCAACATTGGGCTCTATAATGTGAATGTGTACGTAATTAGTAAATAACGGTATGGATCAACATTGGTCTCTATCTTGTGTATGTAATTAGTAAATAACCGTATGGAGCAACATTGGTCTCTATCTTGTGTATGTAATTAGTAAATAACCATATGGTGCAACATTGGTCTCTAAATATGTTTAACTCTATGCGTTATACTCTTGGACCTTTATAATAGAACAAAATAGCTAAATAGTAAAGTGGTATCTGCCTCAAATTATGAAAATTATATTAGAAAAAGCAGTCTACATCCACACAAGAATGAAAACAGATTTTGCTATATTGCCGGTAATAGCTCAGTTTATGTGCCGTAAATGAATGAGTGAGCACTTCAATGTTACGAAGGATTCCCATTATATTTAAGAGGACCCATACTTCTAGGTCGATGTATTTTCATTTTGGGTTATTGCTATGTACATTTAATTTGCATTATTAATATGTATATCTTATTTCCATTATTGTTATGTATATTTAATTTGCATCATTGTTATGTATATTCAGTTTGCATTATTGTTATGTATATTTAATTTGCATTATTGTTATGTATATCTTATTTGCATTATTGTTATGTATATTTAATTTGCATCATTGTTATGTATATTGAGATTGCATTATTGTTATGTATATTTAATTTGCATTATTGTTATGTACATTTAATATGCATTATTGTTATGTACATTTAATTTGCATTATTGACATGTATATTTAGTTTACATTATTGTTATGTACATTTAATTTGCATTATTATGTATATTTAACTTGCATTATTGTCATGTATATTTAGTTTGCATTATTGCTATGTATATTTAATTTGCATTATTGTCATGTATATTTAGTTTGCATTATTGTTATGTACATTTAATTTGCATTATTGCTATGTACATTTAATTTGCATTATTGCTATGTATATTTAATTTGCATTATTGTCATGTATATTTAGTTTGCATTATTTTCATGTATATTTAGTTTACATTATTGTTATGTACATTTTATTTGCATTATTGTTAAGTATATTTAATTTGCATTATTTTTATGTATATTTAATTTGAAATATTGTTATGTACATTTAATTATTATTTTCATTATTTGAGTAACATAAATTCTGATTATAACTTAAATTTTATCTTGTAAGATATCGAAACTTCTATAATTAAATTTTCCATTAAATAATATTTTTCATTTTAAAAATAATAGTTATGACCTGAGGTCAAGTAGAGGTTTATATAATCTTTTCTATTATTAAATATTAATTATTGCCGTAAGATCTAAGTAAAATCAATTGTAGTATTGTTGTGTCCAGTATTTATTTTTGGTTGAAATTTATTTATTCTTTTTTATTCAAGTGACTATTCTCTGAAAATACAAAGTGCTCAATAAAACATTCTTGAAAATAGAGTGTTTTATTTATAGCAAAAATTTAAAAAGGGATATATTATTGGATTGTATTATTGTCATTCAACAACAGATTGTTTGCCCATCACTAACACACAACCCATTCTGGTACATTAACACTTTTAGCGTTGGAAATCAGGTTGTTTTTCAATTTTTTTATTTTTTATTTTAAGACAATGGTTTCCTAATATTTGTACAAATATGCACCTTGGCCACGTAGAAAAAGGAGAGATTGATGATAGGTCTCCACATCTCTATGCAACGTGTATATGTGAAGATCACAAAATGCAAAATCAGGTTACTTTGTATTTTTGTAGATATGTCAGGTGTTATTTGGATCGATAAACAATATGTTTGTCTCTGAAATTCGTATATGATCTATAGGACTAGGGTATGGTAATTTTTGTTAGACAAATTCCGCACTAATTTTATTTATTTATCCAGAAGATGCAAATTTATTGCAATGAGATGGTTTACTAAAGAACTTTCTTGCAGTGAGTTACAATATTTGTGGAATGTCTCTAATCCAAATATAATTAATTATAAAATAATGGTGATGTTGCTATATTTTATTATTTTATTGCATTTACTTCTTCTTGTATGCTATTTCCTATCACAGTGTCTGAACATTTGATACAAAGGTATTCACTTTGTTAAATAACGAGGTAGATTGCTAAGAAACTTATACAACGTAATAATTGCTAGGAATCAATCAAATGTTTTAATAGTGCGACGGGGGTTGGGCGTTAACAAACCTTTTTTTTATTGAACTCCGTGAGTTAAAATAGCGGTTCCCACAATGACATTAAAAGGGTCTTCGTGACGTCGTAAAAAAGGTTGCATGAACATATCTTGTTTTTACAAACCTTTGTGAGTTAAAATAGCGGTTCCGTAATGCCGTCAAGGGTCTTCGTGGGTGTCGTAATGGTTTCCGCGTTGCTGTTGGGGGCGGCGCTGCTAATTAATTAACCATAAATGCGGTCTAATCCGATACGATATCATGTTCGAGGGTCTGATAAATTTATCGTCATAAATCCGTGCGGGGTAGCTTGAGCACCGCTAAAGAAATTTCGAAATTTATTAAAGTCCATGTCACCGTCGCACCAATATTGATAAATATTTGACAGTGTCTATTTTCCGGTCCCGTTAAACACACACAACAAATTGCAATTTTCTCTGATTATACTTGGAACCTGTGCGTATTTTTGAGTTACATATATCACGTCTGTGTTTTTATGTCTGCCTCAAGAAAATATCATGGAAGGTTATTTTTTGTTGTTCCAACATTACATCGTCGTACACAACAAGATTATTAACGTGTCTGTCTAAGTCTTTCACGGACGGCGCGTCGTCGATATCAGTAATAAACTCAATCACGTTCTTGCCAACAATTTCTGATTCGATTTCGTTCTGATCTTTTAACCCGATAACAGTGTTGAATCGTCTACGCTCGGGGCAAATAAATATAGTTTATCCCACGCTAAATATTTCATTATCATCCTTAACAACAACTTGGTTTTACCACTACCTGACGGTCCGATAATAATCATCCGAATATAGATAGGTAACATCGGGTGATGTTTTACTGCTTGTTGTTCTTTTAACGCGGAGAAATCAATTACTTCCATTAGATATAACATAATACTATTATGGATTTCTATTGTGTGAAGTGTAGAGCGCGTACGTCAACGTTGGACCCAACGACGATTACAACTAGCAAGAACAGAAAGGCGACTACCGGTAAGGGTGAGGTGTGTGGGGTAAACAAATTTAGATTTTTAAAAAAAAGCGCGGTGGGGATATCGCCTCCAAGTTGACTAAACTTCCAGGGGCGCCGTGGGCAACGTATCCCGGCAAAAAACACCTCCCCGGGTATAGTTATTGTGGGCCGGAAACACAAACACGATTAGATATTAGGTTCGACGAACAAGATCGCCCCAATCCAGGAGAAGATCCGATAAATGCTATCGATGAAGCGTGTGGGATACACGATATAGCTTACCGGAGCGGTGATTTACAACAACGACATCTCGTTGATATAGCGCTGATTCACGCGATAAATGCGATTCCCGATAAATCACGTAAGGGGAAGCCAAAATATCGATTTTAACAGTGTTACTTTCTTACTGGTGGCACGAACAATTTCGTTTTGTAATTAATAAGGAAAAATGTAGCACGCTGTATAAAATAGATTATCGAACCTTGTTTCAAGGAGTGGCGAAGACACGAGTTCCAATATCTGGGTTTTAGTAACACACAATGATATTCAACCCGTATTTAAGCTGGTACAGAAACATTTGGTACCAAGTTATTACCATAAGGATTAACAGAGGGAAATATATAAACAAATGTATGATATATTGAAATTAGAAACTGAAATATATAAAATGATCATAGCAGAAAGCTGTTAACAATTCTGGAACTACTTTTCTGTATAAGAAATATACTTGAAATTTGTATTTAAGAACTATTATTTCATTTTTAAGCCCATCAAATTTTTCTTTTACTGCATATCTGTCTATTATGCTGAAGATATACTAAAATGTCAATTTTTAAATATCGTGCGAAATGCCAATTATCTATCTCCAAACAACAAGTAAACATTAAAGTTTTAAAACAATACTTTTTCAAATGAGCTATACACATGTTCAATGACTGAACGTACGTGTTCTGTTTCTAAACTAAATTTAGTATCACTCATACCGTATTTTACCTCTGTTACACCCTACGACAAATGGTAAACATTTTTAGAGAAAAGTCCTCGTTAAGTATGGTTATCATCATCATCAGTCTCTTGACCTAGTGTGGTCATCGATGCACTGTACTGTTGAACATCTGATTAGTTCCCTCCGTTTGTCCCGATCATGTGCCAATGTCTGTGTCTCCGCACAACTTATCCTGTTCTAATCTGTGATGTTGCCACTCCACTTTTTTCTGTCTATCTTTCCTTTTGCCCACCTGGACACAGCCCAGCAGTATTGTTGGGGATAGACTGATGTCTCTAGTGACATGGCCATACCATTTAAGCTTTCTTTTTTTGACGGTTTGAGGAGGTCTTCATAATGGCCTACTTTATGCCTGATAGTGTTACGCACTTCTTCATTTGAGATGTGGTCCATGTAAGAGATGCCAATAATGATTCTGAGGCATCTCATTTAAAGTGCCTGAATTTGTCGTTGTAATTCTGCTGTCAGGGTTCAGGCCTCGCATGAATACAGAAAGATTAAGATGACTAGCGCTCTAAATAGTGTGATTTTAGTTTTCTGAAAGATTCAGAATTTGGGATGAAGCACCCTATCCATTGGAAATTCATCGATGGACTACGAATCGTTCAGAAGGGTCACGACCAATTTTATGAGGAATTCTTTCGCGGAGATGAACAATCTGTCAAGCGCAACAAATACATTGACACGGACACAAGGATCAAGAATATTGTGGAAAGCTACATATCAAGAAACTTTAACGAATATATACGTGTACTGGCTCATAATTTCCTAATGGACCAATGTTATGTATATTTGATTTAAACATTTATTTATTTTTGTCAGATTCAATAATTTGACATTATGGATTAAAAATGCATTCATTGGGAACTTTTTCTAGAAATTTCCTCTACAAGTAAACACCAGGTGTTAATTTGATTTTCTGACCTTGCTTCAGAGTGTAAACAAGCTACTAAAATGATTGGTTGGTTCCAAGGACATTAGAGCTTTACTTTTAAAATGATTGGTTGATTCCAAGGACAAAATGGAGTAAAGTATAGACATGTTTCTAAATTAAGTTGGGTCATAAGATGTTTGCGTGATTTCTTGAACGTGAGATTGTTCTGATAGATTCTGGAAGGTCGTGACCCATTTCATGTTTACGTAAAAACAGGTATTTCAATTATTGTTTGGGAGAGAACAGTTCAGTAGAAGATGGGCTTTTATAATATCAAGTTGTGTCTTCTTTTTGAGTTATTTTTAATTACCGTGTACTGGAAATTGTGTCAATTCGCTAGGAGCAAGAGGAATTATTTTATTATTTATCTGGAAAAGAATATGTGCTCACAGATTTTCATTAACAAGAACTGACTAAATCAAGTGACATCGTCGTCCATATTGGATTCCATCGTCAAGTTTCGAACCGGGAACTATTAAGACATTTTATTATCAGGACTCTGGCGGTTCCACTAGTGGATTATATTGTGCCTATTTTTTTTGGATTAATTTTGTACTTGATTCTCTAAACCGTAAGTTTATTTATTTTCTTTTATGAAAATATTTGTACTCAATACATTGTTTATTAAATTTTACATGCTTGTTGTTTTCATTTCTTTCTATGTTGCTGATTATTCGAACCTAAGCACATAACACTAAACAGAATAATTGCTGAACAATCTGCTTTCAGACCTTTTAGCTATGTTGATGTTTGAATAAAATTTACAAATCATGAACTTTTACTGTTATGTTTCACTTTTAGTTTTAGTAAAATTTATTTTAACTATGCGCAACTATGTGCTTTCGCGACCAGTTAATGCCCGAGGGTCGGGCTATTTAATTGGTCGGGACCAAAGGTAACTTTGACTATACTAGTCTGTGTTGTCGCAGTCTCCCCAGCACCCGCGTAAAATGGCAGTCTCGCCTCAGAGTAACATGTCAGGTCACGGCAAAGCAGGAAGGCACCCGGTTTAGCAAAGCTAGTTTGTCAAATTGTTTCACTCTAGTCAAAGACAGAATCCAATCGGTTTGATATCTTATTACTTCTAAAACGAAGTATTAAGTATCTGTGTAATTAGTGAATTGACAAATAGTTTAGTTGTACTTCACATCAGTGTGAGAATAGGCCGAGCTTGAAAACAAGATTTCAAACATCTAATCAGAACCCGTGTTACGTAAAGTAGATAAAGTCCAATGGATCAGCCGTGTTTTCGTCGACAATCAGGTTAGCCTAGTTCTCTTTCTCCACACTCCTGGATGTTGCCAATGTTTACGCTTTCAAACACCCGGGTCGCAGTTATTTCTAATCTATTCCAGTTTTACTATGGACAGAAAAAATACCAATAATGTGTAAGCCACCTGTGCAATTATATCAAATCCATATAGCCATATAATTTTTCATCTTTCCTATTAATAAATATTTCTAGTACATAGTGTACATGTTGTAGGTCCTTAACAAATTAAATTGCTAAAATGTCTTAGCGATATAAATGAGTGTAGACACTGTTAGGTATTTTAGTTTGTTAAGTTTGAGCGGTGGTCACAATTAATCAAATTAGATTTCGAGAAAGAGATTGTTCGAAAAGGGTTCTCGTACCAAATGAGAACCCTGGGAAGGAAACAAAATTAGAGTTGGAGTGAGATTGGTTGGTGTTATTTCATTTCTTCCTTCCATTTTTTCTCTTCTTTTACCTTTTCGTTTCCCACTTACTTCCTACTCTCTTCTGCCCTCTTTCTTTCTGTTTCCTTCTCCCCTCCTTCTTTTCATTTTCTTTTTCTCCTTTTCTTGTCGGTTGGTTGGTGTTATGTTTCCTTGAGATATCACTATTTAATCCCGGTGTTCTCGTCACACTTGTATTTACCTTGCCACTTGTCGGTTGACTGGTTTTTCTGTACCTACATTGTGCCAATACTTAGTGTAATGTTCTCTTTTTTTCTTTCTTTCCCCTTTCCTTCTCTTTTTTTTCTTTTCTCTCTTTCAACCTTTTCTCCTCGCATTACAATGTTTATATTATCCCCCTTTCCCTTGCTTTCCCTTTTCTCTTTTATTTTATGTATTTATTTTAGGGTAATGTTAAGAGGTTCTGCTTTTATAAACTAGCAGTATTACTATCCGCTCTGGCCCCTTTTAACCGATATGGCCTCGTTAATTATTCATTTATTTGGTAGTTGTAATATTTATTTTATGTCTGTTTATTTAAAACATTGTTACTTGGGTCTCCTTTTGAGCTAGCGGTGTTATTATCCGCTCTGGCCCCTTGATTGATAAAAATTAACTGTTTGGCGATGTTTATCTTTATTTATTTATTTGATGGTTTTGATATGTATATTTTGTGTGTTTTGTCTATTGATTTTAGGTAATTCAGTATATTTATATAGGTAGTATTTATATTTTTATTTTAATAACACACAGGCTAATCATTGGAATAGTTTTACTTTTATTTTTCACTTTATATTTCACTTACACACTACATCTCATTGATCGATGAGCTAATCAATGTCGTCTTTTCCTACTCCACTAATGCAAGGTTAGCTCTCAACAGGAATAACAATTGCTCGGCGCCAAAACGACCCGTGCCAAAATGGTCGGCGTCAAACCGGTCGAGCTAAAACGGCCGGCGCCAAAATCGTTGGCACTAAACGTCCTGCTTCGAACTTTAAGATACATATAGTTAATTCTGTAATTTCATTACTTTAATGCAGAACTTCAATTCCTCATATTATTCTAACATTAGTAGTTTCTTTACTTCTATATTTGATCAAGGGTCCATTTTCATGAGTTTGAAATATTTATAAATTCAACTTTGAGTTCATGTCATATGAGAAGATCTGTTTGCAATTCAACGTTGTATAAATATAACGAAGTTCTCTTTCACGTCGGGATGCGTTGACGTTATACAACAAAAATTCACGTGACCCTTTGGTGGCATTTCTTCACCACTAATAGCCAATTCTTATTAATTTAGGTATATTGATTCAATGAATCTAAGTTATGTTTACCTACCATGCTTTTATTAATATTAATTGTGTGTCCATTGAATGAGTTTATTGTTTCTTCACATTCCACGTTTTTACTAATACAAGTTGTGTGGTCATTTCATTAGATTCGTTATCTTCTATTCAGTTCTAAATATGTATTTGTGATCATTGAATGCATATATTTCTTTTCAAATATCATGCTGTCGTGGAACGAAACTCTCATTCTGATGTAATTTCTACGTTCTTGGGGAGAAAATATTTTCTCTCCAGATAACACACCAAACTTCAATTATCAGTTGTTCATGGGACATAACTCGTTTCTGTATTGGAAAAGTCAAAGTATAAGTGGTCTCCCCTAATCAATCAATACTTGCTATGTGTACATTTAACACTACCTGCAAGAGATAAAGTCGTCTTGTGTCCGAAACTGTCCGAATATGTATATTATACGAATAAATAGAATCCTCTCAATAGTATCCACTACATATATTAAAGAATGACAAAATGAATAGGACTCAAGTCACCGAGATACAGAAAGTTAAAGATAGATTACACAGCACTTATATAACTGTAAGCAGGTAGAAAATTCTATAATGCAAGCACATATCCGAATGTCCGGCCCGATGTCAAAGGTCATATCTCTAAGCATGGAGTTCCTCTTATCGACTCAAACCAGCTGTATGTGCTGGTTAAAGACACGAGGATCAACCCCCCCCCCCTCAGCATGGAGTAGTTCGTGAATTAATGTGATTTATGATCATTCGGCTTATTTGTGTATATTTAATTTTAATGTTTGCATCAATATGCATAATATGCATACATAAAATACATAAAATATCTGACTGTTATACTTTTGTTCCAGTTTATTGCATGTCTTTAAATACTTATGTTAGTAGTGTTTGAAATTGTTGAATTAAACTTGAAAGAAAAATAAACTACGATACAGTCAAAACCGTTACATATATTTACCATTATAATGACTAATCAGTAATGAAACAAATTTTCAGAATACAACGAGAATACTTAGATTTGGAATAATACAATGTACAGCATTGACGTATGTATAACTGAACGTATGCACATGGAAAATAAAATATGCATTGCAGTTTTTCGATATCACGCTTAAAACCTGTAGAAAGAACTTAAGGCAGATGTAAAAAATAAAATATTACTATTCAATTTACACGCATAGAAAATAGAGGAACAAAATAATTAAGAAACACATATACAGTATGCTAACAGGAAATACATGTATACAAATATGACAGCAATATCTTTTCATACAGTGAAACATCCGCTCAGTTCCTCTGTGAAAGACGCGCAAGCTCTGAAGCTGTAAGTTGGAGGTGGTTTTCTATTTTTTAAAATCCTGAATGTGGTGGGAGGTTAAAGACCGCAACTGCAAATACCCATCATGAATATGTACCCTATGCTCTTAACGTTCACAGTGCTACAACTGAATGAAATCAATACACAAAACATTACTTGGGTGTTCGACCTCTAGTAGTTAAGTAAACCAACAAGTAGGTCTACTCTTTATTCTGACAGCGCTGTTAAAAAGATTTAGACATTCTTGTTGGTATAAGGATTTAGCAATAGTTGTTCTCTTCGTAGCTGAAAGTGTCAAGCAGTAACGACCTCAGCAAACACTGGGCCAGGTTTGGACCATTCTGGCGGGAAACCCTGGATTTACGTGCGTGACCCCTTTGTGAGCATGACATTTGGAAACAAACCTTTTAGCAACTTTTGTATAATATTTAAATGTAAATATTTCTTCCATGTCTTTAAAATTACTTTTTCGCTAAAGATGTATAATTACACGTTGCTAACGAGTGGGTCCCTCGTAAACAAGGATGCCTATTGGGCCAAAGGTTAAGGTCCATGCTGTCACACTTCAAATATGTGTGTGATATTTTACCCAGCCTACCTTTTATCAAGCAGATGGCAGGCAACTGTGCATGAAGGTCAGGGCATAGGCAAGACAAAGACACAGTATAGGAATTTAATATTGCCGTAAGTCTTGTATTTATCTCTCATTGTATTTATTTTGTTATATTTTCGTGCTATTTGTTGATTATTGAAAGTGAGTATTGGAATATATTTCTCAACCTGGGTTATTAGTCAATTTCTTGGAGGAGACGTCATAGTGCATTCACATGATTGTATGAAAGTTTGGATTAGTATCGAAACAAAAAACAACAGCAACTCAATTGTTTTGTAACATCTCCATTTATCTGGAAATCTTCGGTACAAATGCTTAGTTATTGGCGATTGGAATAGTTCTTGGTATGTTTTGTTTTTTTAAATGTATGTCATGACGTATTAAATGTTTGCGTTTGGGAAAAAAAACCTAATCCGTATACGCTAATAGTGGTCTAATTTGTGAAATAATACCCTGTACCCGTCAGATGAAGCTTTTTTTGTATTTCAGTGGTGACTGACTTCTGCACAAGTGGGTTTCCGTGCTCCATTTGTTCGATATCAATTTTGAAATTTACTTTAAGTGATATCACTTCCTTTTTAACTTCCTTAAATACACTGCGCCAGCAAATAACATTGTATTTTTATAGTTGCCACAACGCGCTAGAAGTGTTTGATTTAATATTTTTGTATTGTTGTGTGCACGTGATCGCGTGATGATAGTAACCGTACTAGTTATTAACTGTTAATTCGATACTTCTACAAAAGCGTTAACACGAAAATGTTCGTCCTTTAAAAAGAAAACATTATTCGCTAAGGCTCATCCATTTCTCTCTGTCTATACGCAAATTCATAAAACAATACATCACCATGTACAGAGAAACCTTGATTAAATTTTTCTAAGTACACGACGCCGCTATGTCCGAGGCAGGCTTGACTAATCAGATAGATTTAGCATGTCCTTATTTACTATTTTTATGGCAAGTAGTTGTGACAACGTAGTGATAACATTTGCATTAAATGTGTATTAAAATCAGTTATATTGTAATACATTTGGAGTATGTACATTTGACAACACCCCGTTTTTAAGCAGTTCTTAGATTAATTTGTGTGATTATTTGGTCTTCGGCGCCATGGAAATATTCATAGCTAGAAATAATTAGCCAATTACTAGGAGCAAACGTCAGAAAGCCGAGTGTTAGTGAATTAGAACAATGCTGGGGTTCGTTAGTAATGAATTTAGGTACAAGCCGAATGACTGTCCCTGGTGTTGTAACATAGTCCATATTAAACTCCAGTGGTGTATAGTAGTGTTGTGGTTGAAATGGCAGTATTTATGGTTGGAAATCAGTAAATTATACAATGGAATCAATAAGATAGATAAAGTTTATGTGTCCATAGAGAAAAATAGGCGTATTTATATGAGCGTGATCCGTCGGAAATTATGTGGTTGACTGGCCTAGGGTCGTGCAGTTAAATATTTCCCAGTTGTAAATGGAATACTATTGTATTTTCTATGACATAACGGACTGGCGGTACTTGAATCTGATGATGATGATGAAAAACCATGCAAAGGTGCGGTTAATGGACCTTTGGGCAAGTTGTTTCATCTGTGGTCGCCAATTGATTAGAGCAAAATTTATTAAATAAAGCAGACAAGTCTGACTTTCCATTTTACAACTCAAAGTTGTATGGATGTCTTTGGAAATTTGTGGAAAACATATGACTTCCAGCGGGTCTCGCGCCAGGGTTTTGACACCGCTCGGTCAATTGAATACCCCTGTGCGTGTAACAATATCAAAGGAGAATGTATATCATCGTAAATTGTAGTGTGGGTGCAAATAATAGAAAACAGCCTGATTTTACCTATCAAAGGTTTATCAATTTCGTGTATCAAATATATAGAACCTAATAACTAATGAGTCTCATAAACACTAAACATTTTAACTGATGGGTCATTTTATCATTTTGCATTAGATGTGGCAGTGATAATGTCTGGCAAACACATTTCACTGTGAAATTTGTAAACGTGGACATCAATTAAATGAAAAATGTTACGCATTTGTTTTAAAAATTGATGATGTGATTGCATCAGTTCCATCAAAAGGTAGAAGGTCCATAAATCTCACTCTACGTGTATTTTTGTATCTGTAAAATCCTGATACAATGAGTTGTGAAAAAAGAAACAAAAAGAAAAGTCAACACAGAGGAAAGAAAACTCCTTCTTTAGTCCAGTACTTTTGTAGAAACTCAATTTAGTTTATTCGGATGGCTTTGAAATTTGACAAACGTTCATCACGTTTAAACAATGCGAGAAAATGCATATTGTCTTGAACATTAATTAAACAACCAAGTGGATGAGAGCTATTTGCAGCGAACCCCTCCTAAATCACAGAGGGAAAATCATGGATGAAATACAGGAATGTCAATATTCCTTATTACTAGGATAAGATGTGTAATCCATCTGTTCCTTGAGCATTTTTCTGTAAATAAAAATTGAAAAGAATAAGTCTGTATAAAGTAAGTGAATAATGATAAAAGAAACATTGAAACCCGAAATCGGCGTTGATAGGCGTGTGTTCCGGAAAGAACGCATATGTAATAAGCCTTACAGATATATATATATATATATATATATATATATATATATATAATTATTATTATTATATATATCAGGGGACGAATCCCATGTACCCGGATCTAACACCCACCGTTGACTCCATCAAATCGTTCCACCGCCACTCTCACGGAGATGTAATTGCTCTCATCAGAAAGAATTACATGATGAAATGTCTTAAGTACAACACAACGTTCAATTTCTGCCATCATCGTTTGAACTACAGTACAAAGATCACGGAAAGTTCAAGCTGCAAAGAGCTCTTCAATATCACTAATAAGCTAATGTCAAGGAACAATAGTACACCACTTCCAGCTACTTTCTCTCTAGTAGACCTTCCGGACCTATTTGCAAATTTATCCCGTGACAGTGTACAAACCATTAGAGATATGCTTGACAATACAATCTCAATTGACTCGTCGTCACCATACAGTTACGAAAAAGAATTTCAGCAACATTCGTTAGCAGCATTAAAACTTGTCTCTATTTTTTTAGTACGGATAAATGTGACGAAGGGTGCACCAAAATCTTGTGAACTTGATCCAAGTCCAACATCACTGCTGCTTGAGTGCGTAAACCTAATATTGCCTTCACTAACCGATGTTATTAGTACATATATCCTATCATTTTTCAAAACTGCCATTGTAAAGCCTCTGCTGAAGAAACCAACACTCGACCATAACGATTTAAGGAACTACCGTCCAGTTTCTAATCTCCAATTAATATAACAAATCTTTAAAACAAATGTTGTTCTAACCCAACTTGTATCGCATCTGAATTCAAACAGTATTTTTTAGCAATGTACAGTCTGAATATCGCCCTTACCACAGTACTGAAACAACACTTCTACAAGTAATTAAGGAATAAAAATACTTAATGACATTCTCTCTGCTTAGGATAGCGGAAAGATTACAATCTTCACCCCCATTGATTTTCATGTAGCAATTTACACAATAGACCATGATATATTACTTCACCGTCGTCAGTATGAATTGGGCATTGACAACACAGCACTTTTGTGATTCAGGTCATACTTTGTAAACAGGACAAAAACTGTATCTGCAAATGGAATACACTTCAGCCCAATTGATATATGGTGTGTGTGTCCACAAGGGTCGTTTCTTGGATCTATTCACTTCATTCTATACACGCAGCTGCTCTCAACTGTCGTAGATCATCATCCAGTGTCTCACCAATTGTACGCTGATGACACCCAAATATACAAATCTAGTCATCCAACTTTAGTTGAATATACCATACAAGGAATTTAGATGTGCATTTCTGATGTAGCAATATTTCTTCATGATGCTGGTATTGCTTTAGGAGCCCTGTTAACTCTGAGAGAAGTATTAAAATGAAGAATATTAATATACATATTTAGGCTATCATATGCTAAGTTAATTTTATTCTAGAACCTAACCTGGCTAGTGGCTAAATTCATACATGTCTAGACCTCAACCTGGATTTCGGCTTATATGTTATAGTCTATCCACACTGAAGATGTCCTCTCCATATTTGATATGTCTAATTCTTCTCCAACTTGTAACCATTATTACAGACCATATATTATCGTACTGTTTAAGTCCATTTGGAGCTTAATATTACGTACTTATGCATGTACGTGTGCGTGTCTGTATGTACGTTGGTCAACATTGGTGTGGGTACATTCCACTACTTACCCTGACACTATATACCTTCAAAGTTTCAGTGAAACAGGTAAGCAAACGTGTGTGTGTGTGAGTGTGTGTGTGTGTGAGTGTGTGTGTGTGTGTGTGTGTGTGTGTGTGTGTGAGTGTATGTGTATGTGTGTGTGAGTGTATGTGTATGTGTGTGTGAGTGTGTGTGAGTGTGTGAGTGTGTGTGTGAGTGTGTGAGTGTGTGTGTGTGAGTGTGAATGAGTGTGTGTGTTTGTGTGTGTGAGTGTGTGTGTGTTCGTCTAAAATGATCAAACATGCAATCTTAGTGATAATCTCTGCTAATTTGAAAAGGTTCACCCATAAAAGTGTTACAATGTGGTCATTACACTCATCGCCGGTGCAAGGCATTTTGGTGACTTAGGCGAGACCATATATTCCACTCACGCCCTCCCCCACCCGCCTATCATGAAATAAACCCATAGCCCAGCGCCCTAGGCGATTGACAAGTTCGCCTAGCGGGAGTGCCGGCCCTGATTACACTGGAGCACGGACTTGTTGCTATACAAATTTCATCTTAATGACATTAAAATGTTTTTATAATAACCCCTTTTGTTTGAACACTAGGTTGTCCATGAGAAAATGAAAATTTTGAGGCAGAGTTTAGGCAGCGTCATCTCCATTGAATATGCAAGTTTGCTCGTAAACGAACTGTTTAAACACTGTATCGAAACAAATCAATATAGAAACAATTGATGTATACGGGTGAGTTAATTAGCGGTTTTTACTATTATCTAGCCAGTAATGTAATCGTGTCCGGAATGAATTTCCACGACAAAAATCACGAGATATCGATATATAGTTATTATTATTATTTGCATTAAAAGGTTGCTATAATAAAAGATTTATTTTGAAACCTAGTGCTTCTTCTTCTTCTTCTTCTTCTTCTTCTTCTTCTTCTTCTTCTTCTTATTATTATTATTATTATTATTATTATTATTATTATTATCTAAAAAAACTATCTAACAATTTAATGAATAAGCAATTTTCAAACCAACTAAAACATACAATACTGCCGCTTCTACTGCTGCTGCTACTACTACTACTACTACTATTATTACTACTACTACTACTACTACTATTGAGCAGTACTGCTTATACAAATTACACTTCTGCTTTCAATAGCTGTTACGAACACTCATATTAAAACAAATACCACCACCGATGCTTGATGAGCTAGTAATAGTGTTACATTGTATGCTTAAATTTATATAAACTACTTACCATGATGACTTAATATACAACAGTATGAACGGTAGTGGTAGTGGCAACTCTTGTCGGAGTATAACAGCAACACCAGTAGCAAACAGCGAAAAAAACAATACAGCCAATTACGGCCCCGACAGCACCTCCGGCTATTGCGCCATCATTTGAACTTGAACTGCAAATTAATAAATGAGTGAATGAGCAAACCCATCTATCCATTTGATCATGCATGGTATCATACACACATTTGCCTACCTACCTACCTACCTACCTACCTACCTAATGTAGTATAATTTTCCATCGTAAGCAGTACAAACAAGAAACGAAAGTAACTTGAATGCAGTGCTGTTTAGGTCGTTGATGCAAAAGTAATCAATTAAAGGCACAAAGTGCAGCTGAGGTGAATTTGCTTACAAAAATGGTTGGACACTTATGTATATCAACTGATTAAATACTATTTTAAAGGCAATTATATGGTAATATCAAGTACGTAGAGGTTGTTTTTATGAAATACGAGCTTTCTGAAATCTTTGAACCAAGCGTAACGAATCTATCGTCACCATATTGAAATCGCGCTCGGCAGTGATCGGCAGATTCCGAACGAATAACAAACATCATTCCGCTGACCGAAATTTGCATAATTATATGCAAAGTTCTATACACTGATGCTGAAGACGTAAACCACAACCACGCAACCAGAAGCAGCAAAATGTCAACAACAGTGAGTACGATCTTATTTAGATCTCGTTCTTTTCTCCTTATCATTTTATTTCTAATTTTAGTTTTAAGAGGAAACGTGGAAATTTATTTAGAACTACTCTCGTGGTATTATTTAAATAGCTTTTGTGGTACGAGAATGATTTAAATCAACGTGCTTTGTACAGTATTGCAAAATGTACTGTATTTAGCACTCCCGCACATACCTTCCACCCCATTTTATAAACGAAAAGCATCTTGCAAATTTAAAAATGCTAACTAACAACTTAGTAATTTTATTATTCAATTTATAAATTCTAACCAGATTCTCACTAGTGGACCCTAACACTCATCTTTCTGTCGTTTCAAATAAAGCGGAAACGAATTAGTGGTATGCTTCTCCAAATTAAGAGTTATACCTTACATAACAAAGTTTTATTAAAATTTGCGACTAGAGTATGGAATCCGGGACATGTCATTAAAAAATACACACTCCCAAACGTACTGTCACATTGTCACTTAAAGTTTGACCACCATTTTCAGTGTTTCCCTTTACCTTCCCTTAACTTTTTAATGTGATCCCCTATTTTGATACCAAAGTTCTTTTTTATAACCCAGTTTTGACACCAAGGAGAATTTTGAATTTTAGACTTGTACCCTTAGGGGACAGACTGGTTTTATCCTTGCACATGTTTATAAGGTAGTATGCCCCCCGAGTAAATATACACAGAGATATAGCTTTGGTGCCCATCTAGGACTTTTGGAAGAAAAGAAGAAAAAAAAAACATGACTTGATTCAGCACAAAAACATCCATCAAATCACAAACTCTAATGTATTAATTTCTGATCCTCAAATATCACTAGATTCCTATAAGTTTGATATGTCAGTATGAATATATAACTTGTATAATTATGAAATAATTTTACATATCAAAATTCATTAGAGACAACTGGACTAAGATAGTAATTATAATATGTAATACAGAAGATACCCACCAAATGACAAACTCAAATTTAGAATTTTTTTATTACCTAGACTGAAATCACCTCACTTTCAAGTTCAAGTCCAGAGCGACCTTAAAGAGGGAGAGGAAGGATGAGGTATGGAGCAAGAACCAGAGGGGGAAGAGGAAGAAGACATGCTGTGCAGCCTGAAAACAGAGCTAACCAAACTCTAAAAATAGTTCAGACAAGGCAGACAAGAATGAGGGTATTTGTGTATTTATACCTTGCAAAACAAGTATTGATCCACACTGAAAATGTTTAAAACTTGGCAAACACTCTAATATATACAAATGAGAAGTGTTTTACACAACAAAGAAAATAATTACTTCTATTGAAGGATTATCTTACCAAACAATGTATGTTTAAACTGCTTTACGTTTTGTTGCTACTTAACACCCCACCCCAATATCATTAGACAAGGAAAACAATGCACAGATACCATTGAAAATACAGAGTCCGCCTTATATAATACAGGTCATCTATGTTGTATATGGTAGTCACTATACTTACAGATATTGGGTTATTTGTTCAGGAATTAAAGTAACCATATGTAGCAAAATACATGGAGTGAATTAAATAACTGCTTGTGGTACAGATTTAAATTCCTGTGATATTCAAAATATTAACGAGCAAAAATCATTTCATATATAGGTATAAGTGATTTTTACAAGTCGCATACACAACAAATATTTTATACTGTCAAGGTCAACCTGCCCCTTTTCCAATTTCAGTAAAACATTTAATATTTTTATTTTCAAAAAATTCAAAATACATGTAATGACAAAAAGTTTATGAGATCTTCAGCGATTAGACCTGACTACGTTGAAGGTATCTAGAAAATATTTGACCTGTGAAAATTCATATATATATTTAAGCCTTGTAAAATAATGACTACACTTTAATTCTTCTGTTTTCAATATGATGCATGCCAAAATATATCAAGATAATACTATGTATGCACTATCGTTATAAACATAAAATCTTTAGAATGACAGGAAGGCTTGCAAGAAACAGTATTTTGTTTCATCTTTGATATAATCTTTTGGGTACAAATTTGAATTGCCCTGTCTGATATACATTCAGATTTTGATGAATACCGTAAATGACTTCTAAAAGAAACCATATTTTGATGTATTGGGTTTTGCAAGTTTAAATTCTTTCAATACCTTTTACGCATATCTTATACATGTTATTGGATGTACAAATTATATATCACAAAAGGTGTGAATAACTTGACAGGAATGTGGGCTACATTACAGAAACCCTCTTTCACTATACATGACATGTGTAACAACTGACTACGAAATGTAACTTGCACTTTGTACTGATAAAATCAAATACTGCATTCATGTATACACATAATTAAAACTTTGGTAGTTACTCTTACAATACAACATTTACAGTCATTTCTATTTCCAAGGTGGACTTGTAAAGATTGAAATCTTATGTAAATACATGATTGATGTAAATGTTGAAATTTCCATGGTATCTTGATTTTAGTTTTCATGGTTGCTGTACCACATACATATAGAGATTCAGTCTGCTTAATCTTTGCAACTGATTCCAGGAGATCATAACAAATATGGAGCCAGATCGGCAGAGGGAACTTTTTATCCAGATGTTGCAGTTCCACCCAAGCCTGGTATTTAATGTTTTGGAGCCAGGATCAAGGCAGTGTGGTGGTTATCACCCATCCCCCGACACTGCATTGCCAGACTGATGTGTGTGCGTGGAAATTGCAGGGAGATGCCCACAGACCTAGAAAGGACGTGTTGTGAGAGACAGCACTGTATATCATATTTGACGGTAACGAATATATAAACTTTTGTTTATAATGCGTATTGTTGCTTAATGCATTATTCTTGATATGCTTAAGAGTTTACTTAATGTAAAATATTTCATGAATTTTAGCGAGACTTCTTACAAAATGAGACATGCTTGGATTATTCCTTTGCAATCACTGAATGAATTTTAAAATTGTAAGCCATCCCAAACAAAAAACAGAGATGCATCCATAAGCAAATGACAAGGAGTTTTATTTTTTACACTTGATACTCATCAAGTAGATTCTATTCATTACCTTGTTTCAATGTGGGTACCTCACTGTGTTAAACAAATTTAAGCTGATGATGATGGAAAGATAAGATTATATCGTCATCTGCAATAAGAAATTCCTATTCGATCCCAATGCAGGTGTCTCTGACTTATAGAAATGCTCCCCAAACACTTAATATCAGTTCTGGTTGCGATGGAACACTCAGTGCTCGTGTCTCAATAAAAAAATATGCAGTTATGTTATCCATATTTATTTTACATTGAAATTTTCTGATTAAAGATTAATAAGCATGTTCCTATTTTGTTTTAAATATAATATTTCAGGAATTTCAAGATCTAATCCTTGATGAAGCTGTACATGCGTTGACCAGGATGTACCGACAGGATGTTCTTGTACTTGACGATGAAGTTGACTTGATGAGCGCTAACAGGCATGCTGCCTATAGGCAGTTCATACTATGTCAGCATGGAAGACTAGGGTCTGGATAGAGATGTGTCATTCCCTCTTGCGGTGTCTGGCGGATACCTGAAAAATATCCAGATGCTTTTGGACAATACACTGGTTTCATCCCCTCCCGGCTTGCTTGAACTTTGTTTTAAAACACTTCTTACGGGCACAAATTTATATATAAATGAGTACATAATCATTTGACTTCATTCTTTGTTTTGTTCTAACTGCACATAATATACCATCTAAAATAATGCTTCCATTCAGATATTTTTAAATACAAGTCTATTCTGGGTAAGGTCATATATTATCAATTAAAAACTTTTCAGCACTTGCAGATACATTATACATTGTTTTCACTACTGACACTTACATTACTGTAATCTTAGCAGACACATCCATATATCAAGCACCATTCATATATTATATAGCTAAAATGAAAAGATGTTCTCCTTCACCAAGACTTGAGATGATGTGATTCTTGAGGTGCCAGGTTTCTGCTAATTATCCTGGGATCATCTTCCTTAAGTTCTCTTCTCCTCATATCCTTCGTGTCCTCAAGTCGACAGATGAGGGCTTTCTGAATAAGCTCCTTGATGTGGGGATATGTTTTCTTTTGTTTGACCATCTGCCACTTTTTTTTGGTTGTAACAGCGATGATACCTGTTTTAAAGAAACTTTAATTTTCTTAACTTGTGTGACAAGCATTCCCATATGTTAAAATATATATTGAGTTTTCATCCAATATTTGAGCCTCAGGACCAGTTCCTAAGGAGGAGTTTTTGTTCTTATTCATTCTATCTTCAAAGTACTACTTGAGACAGCATTATTCAGCATTAGCACCCACTCATTAATCCAACCCCTCATTACCCCCACTTTGTGAACCACTGCTATACACGATAAAACATATTTGGAACATAAATTTAAAGTTAAATTTCACTGATGAAATATCAGTCTACATTTCTCTCTCAAACACAGAACAAACATACAAAAGATTTAATATGAATGTGATAGACTTTCCGTCCAAAGTTTTAGATGGAAACATAATTGGCCTCTGAAATAAAAATGTATAGTCTGTGATGTCCAGCTTAAGCAATATTCAGCTAATGACTTGCTCACTTTCTAACATATTTGTTGAGGGCCAGGTATTGTTTTGTTTCCTTTTTTGCTTTCAGTTTCTTGTCAAGGGTTTTCTTTTGATATTTTTATAGCACTTTCAACACTTCATTGGCTCTATGCTTCTGAGTAAATCCAAGCTTAGTGCTCTTTCCAAGGAGACACTATGGCAGCTGATGCAGTCTCACCCGGGGTGGGTGGTATGAAACATGCAGCCTTTTAATATGTATAAAATTAATGTCAGTTTTTAAGGACTTCGTTATTAACCTTAAAAGGCAAATCAATTACAACTTTACACCATATTCTAAGTTTAAAAAGATGAATACAATAATTTCTAGGTATAATAAATACCTATTCGTAATGAGTTATTTAATTATGTTCACAGCAAAAGATTGCTGAATTTTAAGAAGCTATTAAAAATGTATAATAACTATATTTGCCCATTTTATTCAAAATTACTGATATCAGCTCCCATCATTTGTACACAAGATACATGTGGCTCATTTGAACATAGAGGAAATTTACTTCTTATACATACAATTCAGATAGGTATCTTATAATTATCTCAATATTTTGTTTTAAATTAAATTTCATATGTGCATGCAGCATGAGCAAAGTGGAAAGATGCGAAGAGGATGGGAAACAGCATAAAGAAAGCATATGTGATATGTAATCACAACTTCAAACTATACAATCACTGGTTCTCAAAGTATTCGTTTACCTGTAATGAGGGAAGTGGACGGTGGATGAAAAACAGCTGGGTGAGCCAGCACAGTAAACTGGAACTTTTTTGCCTAACCAAAACAATTACAGTAAACATAGCCTTTTTCCATGCATCAGGTAGCAGTTGAACTTGAGGCATCCTATGACACTTCTGAGAAAATAAAATCCATGGTATTTTTTTTTATATTCTAGCGCAAACTAAGAAAAGGATGAAGTGGGGACTCAACCTGCTGCAAAGATTTTAAAAATGTCCTTCTATCAGCATTTTATTTGATACATTATTGTTTTCAGTAACATGACAACTATAGCAACCACTCCTCCAAAAAACAATTCTGCAAGAAATTTTTAATTTTTACCTTCCTGACTCAATAACAATTATTGAAGGTGTTTTTATCCTCTCTGTATGTCGTAAAAGCACTTGGACAGGTGTTGATGTGAAGCATGAAGATATACGGCCCAGTGATTCAGCATGCTTTGGATAGTCCGTTGTTACATTCTTTGTAACTTCGTAACTAAAATATGTAATAAATATTCATTTGTGTTATAATTATATTTTAATTCTGTTTCTTTGTGATTTGTGTTAAACACTTAGAACTGAAATACTTAATTTTAGCAAGGATAAATAATAACAAATCTAAATAATTGACACAAATAAAACTTACTTGATTGCAGCTCAGAACTATAACTGATACAGTAACAACCTGCAAGCCATATAATCTGGTCGCATTATAATATCCTTTTCTATCATGACTAAAGATCCTTTTGTAACTGTAGTCAATACAATGCTTTAAAATACATTTACTAGTAAGTAGTTGTACAATAAATTCTTAACATTCAGCCTATCATAGGCATGAGATCAACATTTTTCTGGATCATTTCAACATTAAACATCTATTATTTGTTCATATGTTTACATGCAAAGGTTGATAAACTTGTATGCAAGTAATATGCATGTCACATTAGCCTAAAGTGTGTGTGTGTGAGGGAGACAGATGATATAAATACGGATAACGCCTGTAAAATGTATTTAAGTTCCCTCGCCGAATTTAAAAACCTGTCTCACGAAGATAACTGACATATGTACAAAATGATCTTATGAGCACGCTGTTATAAAAATAGATTCCATCCCATCAAACAATACACACAATGCAGTTTCGGCGGGAAAAAATGTCTTTTATTGATCAGCTGATCACATCTATTTTGGGAATATTACAAAGAAAATCAAATCCTTGTGCAAACATTGTACTAATAACACAGTGTGCTTTCAAACATACAGTAGGAACAAAATATTGATAAATGGAGAACACTTATACACAGACATCACAGGCACTTGATTCTGGGGAAACTAATGTGTATCAGCATATAAAAACAGACATTGGCCTACCTGTCCTGTGTCCAACAACAACTTCGCCATTTCATTGTCTGATGCCAGTCCTAACTCTTCCATCAATGCTCATCATCGAACAAACTGGTCAACATAACGAATCCTTGATAAGTCCCGCTCGGTCTCTCTGACAGTTTTTTTAAGTTTCTTCTCGGAAAGCGACAAGCGCGGGCGACCTGTACATTTTGACTCTCTCGTGTATCCGCCAGTTTTGTTTACAGTATGTATTTAAATTAGAATCACGTGACACATAACCCGCCCACTGGACGAAGATGACGTATGGGTGTTTGTGGTCACGTGCGGCTTCCGTAACATGTCGTGAAATACAAGTTTCATTAAAAGTGTGCCCCCACAGAAATTCATTTTCTCTTGTTTATTTATCAATTACCTAATTGAATCTTCACAAACTCTATATTTTTGTGAATTATTTCTGCTTATAAGTCGACATATTTATTAGTTACATGATCTGTGACATTCACAATGTTACAGACACTCTGCACTATTGTGCCTTAAAAATTACAATAACATCAATTATAGTGGTTGATAACAATTACAAATACTAGATCACACTGAAGAAATCAATTACAGTTACTTCTTTAATTAATTAGAGAACAATTACATTTACGTCTGTTCAGCCTGTCACAACCATAAATTCTCTTGTATTATTTCATGATTAGCACAGATCTATATTTTTCTCGAATGTTCTTTACATAAAAAGCATAGACGAATAGAGGATCGTCAACAACAGCCGTTCCGGCCCCATAACCTCATTGCTTTTGTCTGCTATTCTAATTATTAGATATTATGATATAAGCTGCTGATTGTAACTATGACAGCTAATGTTTTAAAGTTAACATTGATTTGAACTCAAGTTATTTTCCCAAAATGTGTAATACAATTTTATATTCAATTAATCAATTCTTAGTCAATGCAAGGATTAGCTATACAGAATTTCCATTCATATTTCCATACAGCTCTCCGGCAATGGCGATTTATCAAATCAATGGAATAATTCTAAATTTGACTTGAACATGAAAAACTTAGAAATGTACCGGGACTCGAATAAATCTATATACATACGTGCAACATATTGCATCATAACCTTTGGTGTTGTCGTCACAGCATATATCAGGACATGTGCGCGTATTGTAGTAACATGTGCCATAACTTGAACATCCGTATTGACAGGTGGTTGTCGCCTTCGTTTCTTTACCTGCAAAATATATACACTAAACTATACCAACTGGTTTCTGAGTAAACCAAAATGTGCTGTTAACATACAGATACAGTTATGCTCATTCTCTATATGCATACAAATTAGTAAATTCATTTCAATTCAAGCCAGAAAAAACCAATGTAAGACCAAGTAAATACATGCTGTCTCCAAATGTAACATTTCTCTTAAAATTTAAAGATTCCAAAATTCTTGAAAATTACTAAATGTTGTCCAAGTTCATGAAAGAAGATTCCGCTCAAATGTTTCAAACTATAACATTGTATCACGCGTATTTTGATCAAGGTGTTCCACAGCTACATAAGTATAATGTTAAAATAATTTGATGAAACGTAATTAATCCGGCTTTAAAGAAGATGACTTTATAAGATATCAGTTAAAAGATAATTGTTTCAGCTTAGAAAGGATATTAGAATTACTTCTTTTGTTATGAGCAATTCATTTGAGAATGCCTGTCATTCCAAATTAATTCTGAAACTTAGAAAGATTAGCATTCAGTGGAGTTTAGTGCTGTGTTAAAACATTTGTATATATCTTTAAGAAAGCAGACGTATGCACTGAATTCCCGATTTTCGGATTATCAAACACATGCAGCTTTCGCTCATGAATCGATCCTTCTCCTATTAATAGTTTTAGTACATTATATATATATATATGGATAGTGACCTTGAACCTTGTCATAAAAATCAATGGTCAAAACAAGAACAATTGTTCCAATAGCCACCCTTTACTGTATATTCTTTGCAATGATATTCTATAAGTATTCCAACATAAACATTAAGTAATGAAACTGTCATGCGATGACTTGCTAGAAATGCACCTGTCCAGCATTTGTCTGAAAGGGTTTGGGAGTAAAGTTTATACTAGACAAAATGTACATCGTAATAAAAACAATTGGAAAATTAAATTTGGAAGCATATGAGAACAGCAATAGGTGTTCGTCTAGTGCTATTGTAATAAGCATACATTAATTCGGTTGTTTAAAATGTAGACTGGTTTCGCTGTTTTGTATTAGCAATATGTAATTTAACCTGTTTTTCTCACTAACCATTCGCTCACATAACTATATCGAATATGTCTTCTACAATTCCACAATTCAGACGTGGAACAAAATACCAAATGAATCATGAATATCACCTGAAAGTTTTAAAACTTATAAAAATCGGGATAAACATGGGATTCGTTATAATATACAATTTCATTTCTGTCTTGCACAATTTAACGTTGGAAACTAAGAGATAATAAGTAATCCATCCGATTTTTAAACATTGTCTGAGACGGGATAACATAGAATTTATTTTATTACTGTAGTTGGGTTGAACATGTTCAGCATTCGTCATTGAGATAATTATTCAAAAGCAGTAGCTTATCTAATAATTATTTCCTAAACTATATTCCCAAATGTAGGGAGAGTAAGAAGACAAAGCAGATAAAAGTCAATGTCTTTAGAGTGCCATGGGACTAGAATGTTCTATTTTGTCTCAAAAAGTTTACAATATTGACATTTTGTAAACTAATTTATCATATCGGACCACAAAGCAAGCTGAATTCAACAATGAATAACAACAGCTTTATCGTTGTTGTCAATGAAGCAAGGGGATATAACTTCCTTAAGATGCGACCGGCGTCGAGTTAACTTTCTTTGATAAAAGACAATTTTCATTCTTAAAAGTAACACGGCTTCTATTTTTTCTTCTTCTAATTAACAAGCGTTTATGTTGCTCAAGTCATACGTTCTGATAGCACGCACAATCAAGTCTCTCTCGGCAGTTATTTTCATATCTGAAAATGCAATGGTATATGGTTCACATATATAGGAATGAAAAATTAGGAAAAATACTTCGGCAATCAAATCCTAACCTACACACTTAAGCATATAATAAATATATTTTTCTCCCACGTGAACACCGGATTATAGTTCAACGTGCTGACCAAAATCATGGTATTTGAACTATTTGGAGGCACAATATGAAGTATGTCATGTATTGACTTTGGAAAAGGAACTTTTCTCTTCATTATATATTAAAGTTTCTCCAAAATCGAAATTTGGAAAGGTTAAAATCACTCTTCAGCACATCACGTTCTTCCGACAATCGGTAAATTCATCATTTCACTGTCGTGTCTGATCGTAGAAACATACGTGACTTAGGAAAGTGGTACAATTCGGTTGAAATAATGTGTAAAACTAAATTATATTTTTGTAATTTTGTAAACTATTTGACGCTATCTATAAAAATGTAGGTCCTATTTATCAATGTATCACAGTGGTATTAGCGTTTTTATCAAGGAAGTAAGGTGAAACAACTTCAAAGAAACTTAAACAGCGTGTGTGGTTTAATTACTGAATCAATATATATATATATATATATATATATATATATATATATATATATATATATATATATATATATATATATATATATATATAATCCAAGGCAGTTTTTATTTATATATTCTAGCACAAAAAGTACTTGTTTCTTTTATTGCATGTGCAATTTACTTTTGAAGGTACACGCAATCAAACTGGCATTGCATAATGATAATTTTTATAAGACTCACATATGATGAAGTATTTTTTTCGAAAATAAAAATATAAAGATTTTTGTTTACATGTGAGAATATTGGGTTTGAAAAATGTGACAATTTTCCCACCGAGAAGATAATATATTATTGCGCATTTATCAAAGAGTACAACAATAAATAGCAATGTTGATTATAACGTCGCAATGAATGTTTCCGCGTGTAAAATAAAAAGCGAAATGAGAAACCAAGCGACGGAAGAATTTTAAATACAACACCATATAGATATAGTTTAATTTACTGTACATTGAAATAGTTTTGTTTATACATAAAATTTACATAATGTGAAAACCACAATGCATTTAAAATACTGTTTCGCCACTGTACAGTGATCTGTAGGACGAAATTACAAAATTTCAAGTTGATGAATGAGTTGAATATTTAGGGCCATCCCAGCGCTTACCCTGGGTTAAATAGAAACACCTATCGATGTTGTAATACCTGTGTGCTAATTCATCCAATGTTATTTGAACTAATGCCGTAATAATCTAAAAGATAACTTGAACGTTTATAAAAGAATTTTCCGGAAAGTGCCCAATAAACTCAATAAATACAAAATATTACTGGATTAAAATATATATTTTCCCTTTCGATAACTATAGAGTAAACACAACGATATATTAGAAACGATTGTTTTCGCTGTCATTTGTACTGGAAGTCAAGCACTACGCATGGGTTAGAATCACGAGTTAGAATCGTCCGCAACAACCAGGACGAAACATGTTATGTATTGATCCAGTTTTTTAAGATTAATTTTATGTGTTCTCTTCAGACGGCATTGTGAAATTGACACGAAATAATGCATACCTTTTAAATAAAAATTAAACTGATAAAATAGCTCGTCAGAACTAACTTTACATTTTTTAATCTTACATCACAGATCACGATTCTGATGCGACCATCTGCAATCTGCATATAAATTTCCTTCATACGAACATTATATCAGGTGCAATATTTGAATAGTTTGTGCACGTTGAATGGGTTAATTTGAATATGTAAATTATTCATTTTATAATAAAGACGTTTGAAACAACGCCTTAGGCAAAGGAAATTATTTAACGACTTTACGACTAAACGAGTTCAAGTTAGAAAACAAAACGTACTCCCTCAAACATTTTAATATTGCTCGGAAAACAACTCATCTATACCAACAATTTTGAGATGAATAAAGCTCGCCATTGTATGGTGAAGCGAACTCCATCAATGGCCTTCGTCCTCCCTTTGAATCCCCAGTAATCAAATTAATTCATAATTATATTAAAACTCGACATTGTCATATTAATATTATAATTATGCGAATTATAATTTATTTTATTTGGAAAAGCTGAATTATTGTTAGATAACATCCAACGGGCGATTATTATTTTAAACGTATTTACTTATTTTTTAATTTATTTTGCAAAATAGCTTCTTTTGTAATTAAAGTTAATTACATTCTGGCAGATATGATTGTCCTTCCTGGCATGCTGTCAGGTATTGCAAGTTCTGTGATAAGACACAAGTGGACAAATGGCTATCCCTTCCAAATAAAACAAAATCAGAGATGGAATGTTAAAAAAAATAATCAGAACAGATTACAGTTGAGAATAAGTCTCTGAAACATTGTTGGAATTAGGCGTAAAAGATCACATACTTCATCAGCATCAAAATCTAAACGAAACTATGACTGTTGACTTATAAATCTGGACAATAATACAGGCTTGCAAAATTGAATAGGTGTGAAGCTCTGGGTGTCTGAAACGTTCCTTTAATATAATTATATTGTGTTCCTCCTTTTAATAATATTTCACAAACAGGTCTGCTTACATTACAATATGCTGTGATGTTCATTGCTAAAATGAAATGGTTTGATTTTACTATCCTTTACCACATAGCAAATGATGTGAAAAATACACTTAAATTTATTCTCTTCCATATATATTATCATTTGTGGATAATTAAAGCTGTATGAATAAAATTCCAGAGAAAAGAAGGAACTTATACATTACCTGCCATCATTACAATAGCCCAAATAAATGCTGACACTAATACTGACATGTTGAGACCAACGTTCAGGAATCAGCCACAGTGTTATCGACAATAATGCTGGGATCAGAAAACCTTCCTAGTAAGGTTATATATTATACTTTTCCTTGACAACGGCTTTAATTTGTAGGTAATGTTTATTCGATACGTTCAATATCGATTAATGAGCTAACGAAAGGAAACATGTTCAAACAAAATACCGTATTTTCTCGTATATAAGACGCGTCTTATACAAACGTTTACGTACCCCGCACACAGGGTGCATCTTATATTAATGGGCGTCAATAGTTTGAAAATTCAGTTTGATCGCTATCGTTGAAACGACACGATTACTGTCACGTTGTGAACGCAGTCAGTTGGCTAGATTTTTTTTCAAGTTCGGCCATCTTGCATTTCTACCTCTACGAGCTCGTTTCCTTGGATTCATCTTCTTAATCTCCTCTTCCTCCAACCTCCAATCATGTACATTCTTTTCTCTGCAGCTAATTCTTTTCCAGCAGCTATGTTGCCACGCTCCTTGGCAAACTTGATGACGTCTAATTTAAAGTAGGTCGTATATGATTTTCGCTTCGGCATCGTGACAATTTTATAAATTTTAAAAATACTAAGCAAATTGATCACTCATTTATATATAACAAAAGACTGTTCCCACGTTTATATTATGCTAACCGCGTACATCGGGCGTTTATTGGTCTATGTACTAATCCCACCCGCTGAAGACTTGGCCTAGCGGATCAATGAAGAAGCCTTTACATCCGGCGTTTATTGTTCTAGAATCTAGATCTTCTTCTTCTCCGCCATATCTCTGCACAATTTATTGCACATCATCGACGTGGGTTCTTGCATGTATTGACAACAAACGCCATTCTTCTCTGTCCTGTGCATTCCTCATTATAATTTGCTTCGCCACGTCGTATCTAGCCAGTGCATATATCATCCATGTCGTTCTCGAACGCCCTACTTTCGCAGTTCCTTCTATTCTACCGTGTAGTACAATATCCGTTATCCTGTTATTATCCATCCTTATCACGTGTCCTAGCCATTGGTGTTGTCTCTCGTGCACTTTTTGCACGATTGTCTCTGTCTGATTTAGAGCCTTTCTGATGTCTTCATTTCTCATCCTGTCCATAATGTGAACTCCTAGAATCTTTATTAGCGCCGCCATCTCGAACACAAGAAGTTTTCTCTCCTCAGCGCTTCTAAGTGTCTAAGCTTCGCACCCGTACAGGGCAATTGGGACTATAAGAGCTCGGTATAGCCTCATTTTCGTCTCACTCTTGACATACTTGTTTTTCCAGATGTTGTCCATCTCGCACATCACTTTCAAGGCTGTGGCTGTACGTATTTCGATGTCCTTCTCGCTTCTGCAATCTGCAGTCAAGGTAGTCCCAAGGTATTTAACACTGTCCACGTGCTGTAGTTTCTTTCCTGTAAGCAATATTCCTTTCTCAATTCTCTATTTTACTATTCCCGCGTCTTTGGTATTCACTAGCATCCATTTTGTATTGTTCTCACTAATTTCTTGTCCATACCTTGCGCTGATCTCATCGACCTTGTCCAGAAGGATTTGAGCTTGTCCGAGCAGTTCGGCCAGAAGACCAATGTCGTCGGCAAAACGTAGGTTGTTAATTGTTCTGTCACTTATGCGTATCCCAATGTCTTCTAGGCCATCGAGTGCCTCTCGCATAATATGTTCCAGGTAGATATTAAATAGATCTGGAGATAAAATGCAGTCTTGTCGCACTCCAATCAATTGCCGAAATCATTCCGTCACATCGTTTCCAACTATGATAGCGCTTTGCGTTCTCTTGTAGAAATTTTCAATGAGATTGATCAGCTTTTGATATATGCCATAATGGAGTAGTACCCTCCACAAGCCTTGGTGCCATACACGATCAAAGGCTTTCTTGAATCTAGATACCAGGTACTAAAACCATCCGCTCTTGGCCTTTTATCTCAATTAAAAATGGTAATAAAGCCTTGTTTACATCCGACGGGTGATGGAAAATTGGACAAATTTTCATTTATGATAAAGGAAAGGTAACCACTGGAGATAAATTGCTCAGGTTGGCAGATGGCTAGGCCGCGTGTGTCTTATATTTGTTGGCGTCTTATTTAAAATATAGTTTTACACAAATCGTCAAAACCCGCGTCTTATATATGGATGTGTCTTATATTTAAGTGCGTCTTAAAAGCGCGAAAATACGGTACTCGGTTTTTGAGAATTTTCATGATTAGCATATCCCCACAAAGACTTTGAGAAACTTCTCCTTCTTGATTAAAGTCTTTTGACAGTGTTAACATTATATGGTCACTTAAATTACCAAACCAAAGATGTAGTATGTTATTATGTTGGAATATTTACTAATTGGAATTTAGTTTGGAAAACTAGAATAAAAGTTGTTTACTTCGCTCCTTTGCTATCGCTTGTAATCTAAACGAGTAGTTAGGAAGACAAAAAAAGAAAGACAAATTAAATGTCGTGACAATCACCGACATTATTCGTTGAATTTAGAGACGATTGATGCATGTTATCACCGCAAAGGATTTTTTCCTCTGCCATGTTAGGAGGCTCACCTAGCTTTCCTACAAAACTTACCTTAGTCGTTACTAAGAAATTTTCTGTCAGTATTATACCAGTTAGAATATGTAAAGGAAAAATGTTACAACATAATAACTGCTACTATACTGAAAAGCCACAACATTACAGCTCTCCCGTAATCTGAGTGGTTAGTGGTTAGAACGTCCGCTTTGCATCTCTATGTAATCTAAACGAGTATATATGAACAAAAGAAAGAAAAAATAAACGTCGTGACAATCACCGTCGTTATTAGTTCAGTTTAGAGACTATTGATATATGCTATCACCGCAAATGATTGCTTTGCTCGCTCGGCCATGTTAGGAGGCTCACCTAGTTTTCCTACAAAACTTACCTCAGTCGTTACTAAGAAATCTTCTGTCAGTATTGTACCAGTTAGAATATGTAAAGGAAAAATGTTACAACATAATATCTGCTACTATACTGAAAAGCCACAACATTACAGATCTCTCCCGTAATCTGAGTGGTTAGTGGTTAGAACGTCCGCTTTACATCTCTTTGTAATCTAAACGAGTATATATGAACAAAAGAAAGAAAAAATAAACGTCGTGACAATCACCGTCGTTATTAGTTGAGTTTAGAGACTATTGATATATTTTATCACCACAAATGATTGCTTTGCTCGCTCGGCCATGTTAAGAGGCTCACCTAGTTTTAATACAAAACTTACCCTAGTCGTTACTAAGAAATCTTCTATCAGTATTATACCAGCTAGAATATGTAAAGGTAAAATGTTACAACATAATATCTGCTACAATATTATAAAGCCTCAACATTACAGATCTATCCCGTAACCTGAGTGGTTATTAGTTAGAACGTACGCGTTGCATCTCTTTGTAATCGAAACGAGTGTATATGAACAAAAGAAAGAAAAAATAAACGTCGTGACAACCACCGTCGTTATTAGTTGAGTTTAGAGACAATTGATGTATGTTATCACCGCAAATGATTGCTTTGCTCGGCCAAGTTAAGAGGCTCACCTAGTTTTCCTACAAAACATACCTTAGTCGTTACTAAGAAATCTTCTATCAGTATTATACCAGCTAGAATATGTAAAGGTAAAATGTTACAACATAATATCTGCTATAATATTAAAAGGCCACAACATTACGACCTCTCCCGTAATCTGTGTTGTTAGTGGTTAGATTGTCAGCCTGGGACGTGGGAAGTGTCGTTTTTGAACCCCGACCTAGTCATGCCTAATAATTATTAAAATAATACTATGGCGCTTAGGTGCAAGAGGTTAATGTTAGGACTGATCGGACTGGTGGCAAGATAATATGACTGGGTGGGACATCATACTACATTTCTGCGGCATGATTCCCCAGTGCTCGACACCACTATTAACTGCTACACTACAGATATCGTAGCTATATAAATTGTTAAACCTGCGTTAAAAATATATATCATGCACACAACAAGAACAACAACAACAACAATGCTGCCATTACATAGCCCGTCGTGATAGTTAAACAACTACTATATGGTACCAGTACAATATTAAATAGAATATTGAAAAGCGCCAATGTCTTTAGTGCAACACCAGCTATAATAACGAAAGGAAGCCATGCAGCAAGCATTATATCTTCTCGAATATTGAAAAGCAACTGGGTAAACACATGCATAAAGTGCATTAAAAATTTTGTGTTCATGCTGGTTATTTGCGTATTGCTTCAGTGGACAAGATGCAGATGTTTTAATATATACAGGGTACATTTCTCGGTAAACACTTTATAATGTGTACATTTAAAACACGTCGATGGCTAAAATCATATTACACCGGAAATCTCCTTCATATTGACGTAAACCCAGGTACATCACTTGGTAGTGTTTTGTACTCGTTATCCAGTAGTCACGGGAGCTGTACCCGCCCAGTTCAGTTCGGTTGGGCTTCTTAGTGTGTACACGGGAAAGGCATATATATATATATATATATATATATATATATATATATATATATATATATATATATATATATATATATATATATATATATATATATAAATCACCATCATCCATTTATACGTATATTCTTGTATCTAATGGTTGATATGTTCATTGCCAATCGTACAGAAAAGTTTTCAAGTGATCTTCCAGGGAGGTTATTTGAAAAGGGTGCAGTGTTTGTTGGACTAAATAAATCTGTCTAATGGTCTTATTTGCTCTTTCTCACATTACGAAAATAATAAATTCCTTTCGAGTGGAGAAACAAAATGAATGTGATAAGCTACTAAGAAATTTTGGCTACATTCGATGTCGCCAAATATAATACATTATCTATTTTATCCAACAACATTCATTTGTCCCCTCTAATTGTGTTATTTACAGATGAATAATGTAAAGGAAAAAAGTTTACAAGATCGAAAATTTGTCTATGATATATTCAGTGACGTCGACTATTTTTCCAAGTGCACTAATCGTTTCATATCGTCTGTTTTAATAAAGCTGTTTCAATTTGCTCATGAGGGAGAAGGTTAATTATTAAAATTTCATCGTTGATTTCAGTTAACGTTCATATCGGGCTTTACTTATAGATTATATATTTAACGATCATTTACAATCCATCATTTTCCATTGGTAAACTATACTATGATATCATTTAATACAAGTTTTTTCCAGTTTCAAAGGCTATTTGAATGAATTTGATATCGGTCCTCGGGACTTTGACTGTAAGTTGTTTCATTCCTTTCTCATCAAAACACAACAGAGAATAAGGATAACGAAGGCAACACGTCTACAGTAATAAAACACGGAGTAATTGAGCAGGAAATGATTTATAAGGGAAACAATTGGGATATTTTGAGACTTAAAATGTGAGGAATCTAACGTTTTCCAGTTATTGATAATATCTGAGATATTTATTACTTTTTAATTGCCCTCTTCATGCGATGACTAGTTATCCCTTTATCAAATAATAACGATCTGAAATGATGATTATTAATCAAGTGCATAATGCAAACGTCAACTAGACTATGTTATGACAATAAGTGATCAAGTGTGTCCAGTCAATGCCACTAGACTGTGTAATGATAATCAGTGATCAAGTGTGTCCAGTCAATGTCACTAGACTGTGCAATGATAATCAGTGATTAAGTGTTTCCAGGCATTATCACTGGACTGTGTAATGATAATTAGTAATCAAGTGTATCGAGTTAATGTCACTAGATTGTGTAATGACAATCAGTGATCAAGTGTGTCCAGTCAATGTCACTAGACTGTGCAATGATAATCAGTGACCATGTGTGTCCAGTCAATGTCACTAGAGTGTGCAATGATAGTCAGTGATCAAGTGTGTCCAGTCAATGTCACTAAACTGTGTAATGATAATCAGTGATTTCATGTGTTTAGGCAATTTCACTTGACTGTGTAATGATAATCAGTGATCAAGTGTGTCCAGTCAATGTCACTAGACTGTGTAATGATAATCAGTGATCAAGTGTGTCCAGTCAATGTCACTAGACTGTGTAATGATAATCAGTGCTCAAGTGTGTCCAGTCAATGTCACTAGACTGTGTAATGATAATCAGTGCTCAAGTGTGTCGAGTCAATGTCACTAGACTGTGTAATGATAATCAGTGATCAAGTGTGTCCAGTCAATGTCACTAGACTGTGCAATGATAATCAGTGATTAAGTGTTTCCAGGCATTATCACTGGACTGTGTAATGATAATTAGTAATCAAGTGTATTGCGTTAATGTTAGCTACACTAATTAATGATAATTAGTGATCAAGTGTATCGAGTCAATGTACTGTGCATTGATAATCAGTGCTCAAGTGTGTCCAGTCAGAGTAACTTAACTGTGTAATGATAATCAGTGATCAAGTGTGTCCTGTCAATGTAACTTGACTGTGTAAAGATAATCAGAGATCAAGTGTGTCCTGTCAATGTAACTTGACTGTGTAATGATAATCAGTGATCAAATGTTTCTAGGCAATGTCCGCTAGACTGTATAATGATAATCAGTGATCAGGTGTACGGAGTCAATGTAATGTGCAATGATAATCAGTGATCAAGTGTATCGAGTCAGTGTCACAAGACTGTTCTACGATATTCAGTAATGAAGTGTTTCGAGTCAATATCACTAGACTGTGCAACGATAATCTGTGATCAAGTGTATCGAGTCAGTGTCACAAGACTGTGCTATGATAATCAATAATGAAGTGTATCGAGTTAATGTCACAAGACTGTGCAATAATAATCAGAGATCAAGTGTATCGAGTCAGGGTCACAAGACTGTGCTACGATAATCAGTCATGAAGTGTATCGAGTCAATGTCACAAGACTGCAATGATGATCAGTAATCAAGAGTGTCCAGGCAATGTCACTTGACTGTGTAATGATAATCAGTGATCAAGTATGTCCAGTCAATGTCACTATACTGTAATGATAAACAGTGATTAAGTGTATCGAGTCAATGTCACTAGACTTTGAAATGATAATCAGTGATCAAGTGTATCGAGTCTTGACACACAAGACTGTGCAACGATAATCAGTAATCAAGTGTATCGAGTCAATCTCACTAGACTGAGTAAGGATAATCAGTAATCAACTGTATCGAGTCAATGTCACTAGATTGTGTAATGATAATCAGTGACCAAGTGTATCCAGTCAATGTAACTTGACTGTGTAACGATAATCAGTGATCAATTGTATCCAGTCAATGTCACTAGACTACTAAATAATGATAAGTGATCAAGTCTTTCGAGTAGATGTCAACTAGACTGTGTAATGATAATCGGTGATAAAGTGTGTCTAGTCAATGTCATTAGACTGTGCAATAATAATAAGTGAACAAGTTTGTCCAGTCAATGTCACTAGACTAAAGCTTATGATGATCAGTGATCAAGTCCGTCAAGTAAACGTCAACTAGACAACGTAGTGATAATCAGTGATCAAGTCTGTAAAGTCAATATCAGCTGGACTATATTAATGATTAGTGATCAAATGCATCAAGTCAGTGTCAACTAGACTGGTAGATGAACAATGATCAAGTGCACCAACTCAATTTCAGTTTGTAAAGAGACGATTAATATTCAAGTGAAGAAAGCAGTTGCCAGTTAATATTGTACAATGAATATATTAGACCAGCGATCGCTTATAAATAATATTGAATTTCTCGCATAATATATTTCAAAATATTGAATCAGTTTGTATTTAATTACAAATAACCAGTCATTAAACCAAATATTTTCTTGGCAATACATTTCATACTATGCCACTCTGTTTGTTGTATTGACTTCAACGAATGTCCCTAAAGGGCGAGATATAGCACATATAACATTCCCATATAGTCTTCGTTTCTTTCCCCTAATCTCTCGGTCGCACTTGACTTACAGGTTTTAATTAGGAACATCATTCATGTTAGTGTAATTAAAACGTTTTTCAAACGTACCGACAGAAGAAACATCACTAGGTGATAAAGACACAAAGATTCAAACGTGAAAAGACTCTCGGGAAATATTTATTAATAATTAGGGGATCCATTAAAGACTTTTGATCTATTAATCTATCCCTATTTTTGATCAATACATCCACTGTTATTTCAGTAAGTGTTAATGCTACTATATGAATGTGTAACGGCCTCATATGCCGTAGACAGCCAACGATATGATGACCAGTTGACACTTCTGTTCAGAAAATTTCACAACTTTTTCTTTCGACTATTGTACGTCTTCCTTATTAAAGTATATATTGTCCACACGTGCTGTGGAGGCTGCGCGCTAGATTGTGTGGACTGGTAGGAACGTATTCATTTTAGGACGAAATACTCCGCATCTTACTGTTCTAGTATATGTATACATGTTGCACTGTTGTAGGTTTTAGTTATTACGTTTACATCAATTCCATACATAAAATATGTAGAATCATGAAGAGAAGAGAAACACACATTTTAAACAAAGCACGGTCATTATCAAACAAGCTTAGAAACGTTGATGCCAATCAAACATACTCTAGTCACTTGAAATATTAATCACTTCCCACTTTAGCATCATCTTCTAACAAGTAAATCGGGCGTGATGATGGTGCTGATCACATCCAGAAAGATGAATATATAAACTATCATCATCAAGCTCCCTTCTTAAACTCGGTAATCTTAGGTACTTGCTACCCGATGGGTATGTACGCATTCTCCCTTGAACCACTTAACTGTTGTTAATGGGGGAACTTATAACAATGGATCTAGCTATTCATTCATATCGTAAAAATCTAACTAAAATCTCCAGTCAACACAAGGCACTCAATAATTCATAGTGTTAGTGTCACTATAGCGAGTCTGAAATGTCATGGTCTCCTGTCTTATTCTGAGAAGAAGGGTAGATCCTTACGAAAGGGTTCTACGCGGTCTCAGATCATAATTACCTGTAAAATATCATTGACTTGTATATAGAAATGAACTCCATTCCATTACAATGACCGCGGTTCATCTTTACTCCGAAACATCGAAATCGCTCATATATATCAAATGAATTAACATCAAGAAATAAAGGTATTATTATTATCATTATTATTGCTATTATCACCACCATCTTCATTATTATTATGATGATGGTGATGATGATGATATTATTATGATTATTTTTAATAATAATAATAATAATAATAATAATAATAATAAAAATAAGGATATTATTATCATTACTATTATTATTATTATTATTTTTATTATTATTATTATTATCATTATTATTATTATTATTAAATAAATTAAACTAATGCGTGATATAAAAAACGCACGTTAAATCCGTAACTTGAAATTAGGCTTCTTGAGTTTAATCTGGATGTGATTGCTGGATGTCACAATGGAAAGTTTGAATTAATTGGTGCCTGAAAGTATACTTTTACATAAATTACATCATTTGTGCTTCTTACTGTTAAAAACAAAATCAGAAATTATTATATGATGTGTCTCAGTTATTGTTCAAGAAAATTAATTCGATTTAATTAAGCTTAACATTATCGAGAAATGTATTACATGATCAAGCTAAGTGTACCAATACATTATAAATTCGTTCTCTCTATTTGATGCTGAAGATAACAGCATATAGTTTTGCGTATTTATAATACATCAGGAGACGAACTATTGGAAGTACTGTATATAATTTTTCAAAGCACTCGATACTGTAAATGAACCTATGAATGACTCTTGAAGATACAAATGTTTTGCGTATGCATCTTTTGTAGATATTTTTTATTCCTTTGCAATATATTCCAGAACACATAATGGACATGTACATTATTGACGAATTGACCAAGCCTCTCAATAACCGTACCTAGTGTTGTTAGGCAAAACAAGCTGAAGGGTGCAAAATCAGATGCATTGAGATCGTAAAGATGTCAAAATATGGAGATAAATTATAGTTACCTTCATGAAGACACTTAACGGTTGTTAACGTTTGTGTGCATATTTAACAATTTAAACACCAAACACCCAGTACACATGCTTAGATCTAGTTTAAACGCAAAAGAATGTGTCTCCGAAATGTCACCACTTGTATGTTTCTACGAATAATTTGAGATTAACTTGAATTCCCAAAGCTAAATCTTCCTTGTGTTACTGATTAAGACAAAGATATAACTGTCCTATGTAATGTACTGGATATTTTAGTAACTAGGTAAACTCATGCATGTAGTGTATTTAAAATTGTGTGTTCATGCTGGTTATTTGTGCATTGCTTCCGTTGACAAGATGCACATCATGTTTCAACATCTACAGGGTATTTTTTTCGGTAAACACTTTATAATGTGTAAATTGAAAACGCGTCGTTGGCTAAAATCATATTACACCGGAAATTTTCATATTGGCATAAACCCGGGTACATCACTTGGTTGTGTTTTGTACTCATAATCCAGTGAACACGGGAACTGTACCCGCCCACGGCAGTTCGGTTGGGCTTCTAAGTGTGTTCATGGTTTAGGCATATAGCACCAATTTCCAGACATGTTATAGTGAGCAATGTGGTGAAAAAAATGTTAAAATCAACAAAAGAAACTAACATTTAAAATAAATGCTGTACTTTACTAAATAGCTCAAATATATAATTATAATGCTATATCGATTGATAATCAGTTTCAATATTTCAGTAACACCATCTACTTCCACATTGTTTTGAAACCTAACGTATTATAAAATGTCCAAAGGAAGTGAGGGAATTTTTGATGTAACTTTGTTTAGCAGCTCGAACAGAAAAATTCTAGCTTGAGAATTTATTTTAATGTCGATTCAGCAGTTCTACAGATAAGATGTTGAAACTACAGATCAAACCACATTGTTGGTAAACTTATTTTCCTAGATAGAAAATAAAAATTGTAAAACTGTTAATTACGTTGTACCTACCTTGAGAACTAAATGGTGGACTCCTTGTGCAAACAAACCAAAAACGAAAAGAATGTGAGGCTCACTGTAGGGCGTTTCACATGTGAACTTCCTTATAAAGAAAACCCCATGTCTTGTATGGACGTTGTGCTTTGTAACATTGTTGGGTTCATAGTTAACCCACATCGTGCCTCATTTTTCAAAAACTCTAAACATGACATTTTTCAGGAATGCAAAAAAGTATGATACTTAAGTCAAGGGAAATAAAATACTGTTGGATATCAATATATTTGTTCAGGAAACATATGTGAAAGACATTTAAAATCATAATTTCCAAGTGTAACATACAGAATAACTTTATTAAGCAGACGGACATCGTCGTATGTGTCACATTCTATGGATCATCAAGAAACGTGAGTTAATAATCAATAAACTTAGGCGAATTGATTCATGGAGTTTTCACTACAATCACGATTCTATTATTACACTTTCCCGCCATCTTAGAAGACATTTAGGAGTGTTTAGTCTCGTCTACCTTCTTTATTTGGACCCAAATCAAACATTTATTTTGCAACTGATATTAAACATGAAACAGATTACGTCATTACGTTACGTCATTCCTTGTAAGTTTATTTAACGGTCATGTATGAAAACTAAATGGCAAGAATAAACAACAATAACACGAAGATACATATACAGAAAACAAGTATATTAATAGCAAGATTAAGCCAATAAAAAGTGCAATACAACACTGCCACATGTAATGCGGTTGCAATTTAGCTATATATAATGGTATCACTTAAAATGATATTACACTACTATCTTTGCACAATCATGGTTAATCCTTTCTTACAATTATTCTCTAATATCATTTTTAAAAAGTATCCCTTTTTCTTTAAAAAAATTAAATCCGTTTATAAGACATACGGTACTATGGAAGAACTGTGAACCAGTCTATAAATGGGTGAAGACATAATAGAGTATATACGGATTTGGTGGTTCATAATTGGTTAATATTGAAAATTAAAATTTTTGTACAAATATATTTTGAGCGCTTATCCTATATAGTAATCTTTTAAAAATATAAACAATATTATATTGATGCAATTTGAGTATTTTTACATTCTTGACTTTGGAATACTCAAAAAAATGAAAGTAGCACCTGATTCATTTGGTGCAGAATCAAAAACGTGTTTCTTGCACATGTAGATAAAAAGATAATGCTGCGGCCCATATGATGTTCTCCACACAGAAGTTTGCACTAAGTATAGTTGTGCATAGAGAACTATAGATCTGATCAATAGCACCCAGACATGTTAAGTTATTGAATTTTGAAATTATCATTTTGTTTCCATATGTTTACTGTTGGAGTTGAATTAGTACCGTGACTCCTATACTAATCCCCTTGTTCATCTTTCCAAGAACATACAATTAAATGTAGTACGCAGAAAAAATACAAACTCATTATTGAAATGTACAGTCGGTAACGTAATGATAAGATTAAATACTCACAAACCTAATAGAGCATACAAATTAATCAATGTACGCTACGTGCATGATGAGTCTTAATAGATCAAAATAGTTCTGGATTCCAATATATGAGAGTAACTGCCAAGCGTTTGCTATGAACACCTGACTAGGGAGTCATGCAGATCTTTGATGTGATTTGATAACCAAAAAAAACAAAACAAGTAATACCAAGGTATAATAAGTTAATAAATGTGATTTTCCTTCTAATTCAATTAACTTTATTCCGTTTGCGCAGTATGTTCTAATGCACTAGATGTCTGCACGGTGTAATTGTGCAGTTGGAGGAAGCTAAGGAATCCGGAGGAAACAACCAACTTTAAATGAAAGTCGAGCGAGTACCAATAGTCATATCGAACCTACAGCAGACCTTTGATAATGGTACTGACAACGACTATCACCACCCTCCTCTGTATCATTCGTCAAAGTGGCGGAGTTTGCTAATTCTTGATAAACGTTTCACTGATTCAGCATTTTCAGGATACAAATGATATTTATCAATACGGGATCAATCCCAGTGTTCGTAATAGAGCTCTATAGTGAAATTTCGATTTTAGTAGAAATAATCAACCTTGGTATCTATCTTGTGTACGTAATTAGTATGAGAAAACGTATTGAACAACATTGGCCACTGTATTGTGTACGTTATTATTAAATAACCGAATGGATTAGCATTGGCACCTATATTGTGCACGTTAGTATTAAATAACCGTATGGATCAATATTGGTCTCTATATTGTGTTCGTTATTATTAAATAGCCGTATGGATCACTATTCACCTCTGTCTTCTGTACGTTATTATTAAATAACCGTATGGATCAACATTGGCCTCTATATTGTGTACGTCATTATTAAATAACCGTACTGATCAACATTGGCCCCTATATTGTGTACATTATTATTAAATAAAGGTATGGATCAATATTGGCCTCTTTATTGTGTACGTTATTATTAAATAACCGTATGGATCAACATTATCACCTACATTGTGTACGTTATTATTAAATAACCGTATGGATCGACATTGGCCTCTATATTGTGTATGTTATTATTAAATAACCGTAAGTATCACTATTCCCCTCTATCTTCTGTAAGTAATTAGTAAATAACCGTATGGATCAAAATTGGCCACTATATTGTGTACGTTATTAGTAAATAACCGTATGGATCATCATTGGTCTCTATCTTATTTACGTAACTAGTAAATAACGTATGGATCATCATTGGTCTCTATCTTATTTACGTAATTATTAAATAACCGTAGGGATAAATAGTGGCCTCTATTTTAAGTACGTAATTAGTTAATAACAGTATGGGTCTCTATCGTATTTACGTAATTATTAAATAACAGTATGGATCAACACTGGTCTCTATCTAGTGTATGTAATTAGTAAATAACCGCATGGATCAACATTGGTCTCTATCTTGTGTATGTAATTAGTAAATAACAGTATGGATCAACACTGGTCTCTATCTAGTGTATGTAATTAGTAAATAACCGCATGGATCAACATTGGTCTCTATCTTGTGTATGTAATTAGTAAATAACAGTATGGATCAACACTGGTCTCTATCTAGTGTATGTAATTAGTAAATAACCGTATGGTTCAACATTGGTCCCTATCTTGTGTATGTAATTAGTAAATAACCATATGGAACAACATTGGTCTCTAAATATGTTTAACTCGATGCGTTATATTGTTGGAACTTTACAATAGAACAAAATAACTAAAAATTAAAGTGGTATCTGCCTCAAATTATGAAAATTATATTAGATGAAAGCAGTCTACATCCACACAAGAATGAAAACAGATTCTGCTATATTGCCGGTAATAGCTCAATTCATGTGCAGTAATGGACCGAGTGAGCACATCAATGTTACGAAGGATTTACATTATATTTAATAGGACCCATACTTCTAGGTCGATGTATTTTCATTTTGGGTTATTGCTATGTACATTTAATTTTGAATTATTCTTATATATATTTAATTTGCATTATTGCTATTTATATTTAATTTGCATTATTGTTATGATGTATATTTAACTTGCATCATTGTTATTTATTACTAATTTGCAATATTGTTATGTATATTTATTTAATTTCCATTATTGTTATGTACATTTAAATATTTTCAGGTATATTTATTTGCGTTATTGTTACGTACATTTAATTTGCATTATTGGTATGTATATTTAAGTTGCGTACTTGTTATTTACATTTAATTATCATTATCGTCAGGTATTGTTACTTGTATTTGATTTGGGTCATTTTTTTATATTCCAGCATGGTACTCGACGTTACCCACACAAACACTAACAGATCCTCCAATATGTGGACGAGAAACCCTTAACGCGTTGACAGCTATCTCGTTGAGTTCTAAATCACCTCACAGGGTCGCCCACGAGTACACCACAAATAACTTTTTAAAGAAACACCTATAACATAACATGGTAGATATTTGGGGAAGATCACTACCACGTATTAAACCCCCAAAGGAGTTTCAGTCGAACGTGTAAAGGTTATCGCAGATAGAATACCAACTCTCGGTGATAATTATTAGACGCTCACAAATGAATTAAAAGCGTTAAATTCTTAGTTAACAGGTTTACAGAAATCCGTTGTGGATGTTTTTGGAGATCCACTGGTGACAACACCGAAGGTCGCAGCGATAAATACCGCCATGGATGAATTGACAGTGTTAGATAGTGAGTATAGAGATCACATAAAGAATTTTAATGCGTTTCGAAGAAACATCATTGTGTCTTTCTTTGGAGCTCCGCCAACGACTAAGAGATAAAGAAATCCCGCGATGATATGAGCGGAATAACAGAAAAAGTATAAATGCCTCATAACAAGGATGATATTGTAAGTAACGTAATCACGGTTAACACGGGGATCAAAGATTGGGTTGGGGGAAATATGGCATTCGGTTATAAAGCCCTCATTAAACGCTTTTATCGATTTACAGTAATTGCTGAACATGATTTTAATGTATCGACACAAACCGCCATGGATGTCATTTTTACTCCGAGAATAAGAAAAGAAAAATTCGGTTTAAATACAGTAACAAATTTTGTTGATAAGGGTGAAACTATGATTAATGTAATAAGCTACCCAACTGACAAGGAAATACACAGGGAGTCGGTGTATTGGATCATATAACTCATAGCAGATCTTAGTGACAAATAAATTGAAATCGCAAGTGTTTTAAAAATAAAATGACAACACAATACCCCTATGACACCGTCAAAGAATACCAAACGAAACTTAAATCACTCTCTGACAAATACCAAGCAAAGATTAACAAATACCGGAAGCGGATCAACGTCATCGACGTAACTGTGTACTCGGTGTCTGGTGTAATCGCCTGTACGGGTATTATATTGTCGTCGGTAACGATGATTGCTGCGATCGCTGTTCCAATTTGTATATCCTCGGTGACAACCATCGCGGGAATTATTCCAGCGGTAACAAAAAAAATATCATCGTGTTCTCAGCGAAAACTTCACGACGTCATGATTAAATTCTACACGGCATCCGACGCGTACACGGGCACATCCCTCGACGATACACTGATATCCGATAACGAATTTTCGAAAATAAGCCAGTTGTATAATTCCGCAATGTCAAAATATAGAGCACAACAATAATAATAATGACGCAAGCACCATCGCAGACATCGCTACTTCAACAAATAGTGGAACAAACAGCCCCGGGGGAAATATCGCTTGTATCGGTAACATCGAAAAAACCGGAATTCGCAATTGAATTTTCAGGTCCATTCCCAGCAAAAGAAATCGCGTTAACTCAATTAAGATGTTACTATAGCTGGCCTAACATCCGATCAGAACCATTTAACGGTAAACCACCAAATAATACCTTCGTGTTTGCGTGGAAGAATAAACCCGATGGTGAACCAGACTGGCACACAATACATCTTCGTCGAGGTGTTTACGAGATCGAAGATATCAACAACGAAATTATCTACAACATAGAACTAATTACCGGGAAAACGTTCGATAACCCTCCTATTAAAATGACCCAAACGGTCCGTTCTTATCGACGACCATCACGATAAATCCCCCGGAATAGCGTGTAGATATTTATAACAGCTCGTGTTAGGTTGGCCTGAATACCCACCGGGGACCGTCAATATAAAAGATTTACCGCGTAAACCTCAACGCGATGATTACGATTATCCGATACGTGAATACGAGGATACTAATTTCTCGTATAGGTAACCACTCCAGGTAATGAAATCGTCAACACGCTCTCATATATCATATCCGAATCCTGACCGTGTTGAATTTAATTTTCAGGTAGAAAAGCGTAGTGTTATATATTCGTCAACGGATTTGAACAATTATTTTACAGAGATCTCCCAGCAGTATAAAATGTATCTATAAAAATTACCCGGGTCGGATTCCAATCAAAGAATTTCCCATCTGAAGATTTTAAATCAGCTCGTGTACGACAATGATGATTTAAATTCTCCAATCGTAAAAGCCGTGTCAGGTACTACTTTTATTCAGCCGAAATAACAAATTTTTAACACACTTTAATATCAGCAAAAAAATTCTTTCTTCGAGGAAGTTTCCGACATACAACGTATTTAATCTGAAAGAATCTCTCGATGGCGTTCACAGGCAAGTTGGCGATACATGGTTGAAAAATCTCCCCGCGGTTCATCTCGCGTTACCTGAACCAGTGCGGGAGGATTTTATCACACGTGATAAACCTGACCCGGAGATTAAATTAAATTACGGATTCGATTTTGACTTTCTACGTGCCGGTAACATCTATAAAAAAATTTCGTATGACGTCTACGACGGAACAGAAAATGATACACTTGGAAAATATAATTATAACGAGTACGGCAATATAATATTCCAATTTGCTCTAGGGTTCAAGGTGTATTTGTAATCACATCAAAAAGTTTACTTGCGATCTTCAACGCGATGAAACAACAATTTAAGTCGGTGCTGAATCAACTACGAGAAACATTTAAACGTTCATTACTCGCAGATTTGACAGCCCCGCGAAGTAAAATTACCGATCTACAACAACAGATGAATCGAATTATCGCTGATATGAATTACGTCAATGATAAATTACTCTCGCTGATCTACAAAGATAAATCTCCCTCCCGAGAAAAATCTAAAAAGATATTTTCGCTCACCGATATAAATCTAGTTTTCTATAAATTGTCTGGGTGGTGTGTTCAAGAACTAAAATCATCGTTGAATAATCTCATCGACGAATACTTTCTCAGATTCATGCGTTATGGTTTAAATTGAACCCGCACGTGAAGATGTTAAAATCGAATAATTCCGTATACGGTAATAACAAGCATATATCCCCGAACAACGTAAACATCTCCGAGGTGATTCCAATACATTTAATGAATGATATGAATTACGTCAATGATAAATTACTCTCGCTGATCTACAAAGATAAATCTCCCTCCCGAGCAAAATCTAAAAAGATATTTTCGCTCACCGATATACATCTAGTTTTCTATAAATTGTCTGGGTGGTGTGTTCAAGAACTAAAATCATCGTTGAATAATCTCATCGACGAATACTTTCTCAGATTCATGCGTTATGGTTTAAATTGAACCCGCACGTGAAGATTTTAAAATCGAATAATTCAGTATACGGTAATAACAAGCATATATCCCCGAACAACGTAAACATCTCCGAGGTGATTCCAATACATTTAATATGCGATGTTATCTTGAAGCGTTATAGCGTTGACACGTCATCGATGATAAGAACCAATCAAGGATATATCCTATACACGTTTTCCCCGGATACCTCTCCGAGGAGTTTAATCGTGAAAACCCCTAGTAAAATAACATACTTGAAAGTAATTAATAATTCGGATCGAGAATTAAATTTAGACTCGTCGATCAAGATTTTAATTTGATTGACTTGGCGGGGAAACAACTACAAGTTATCCTGGATGTGAAATCGTAGTAATTGAAATCTTGAAAACATTTACAATAATTTATCGGTATCGGTAATTATGACTGGTAACAATGATTAGTAATTGTAGCATCGGTAATAGCACCGGTAACAATAACGTTATATTATCGTTGGAAAATATGAAACACACCCGGTATGATTCCCGGTATGATTCCCGGTTATAATTATCGATATCATAATTACCAATCACTGTTACCATGTTGAAAAATATTTTTAACAACCCTGACAGGATATTTAGACAAAAATAATTACATGATTACCGAACACAGAAAATTCCCACATAATTATCCATCATTATTTTTTTTTTGCTTGATTGTTATATATGCCCAATCACGCAAAGTATTTAACTCGCGACCACGTCGACAAAATCATTTCACGGTGAGGGAAAGACCGACCTGTAAATATAGCTAGAGAGTACGGTATAGGGTTGACCATGTTGTATAAAATTTGGACGAACGCAACCCCCGATAAAAAAATTCCCGGGGGGTTACGCTGGCACAGAACAGGAAAAAATATCCAACGAGGTTAAACAAAAACGAGAAATATATCGCGAGTATAAATCCCGGCATATAAAAGTAATCTACGGTATACAACAACAACAACAAAAATTAGCAGCGATTTTTGAGAAATATAATCAAAAGCAACAACAAGAAGCGTGGTTGCAAGAACATGTGAACGTACAACACAACAACGACAAACAAATAAAGTAACTCGCCACGGTGATACATCAACAACAAACGACGTTACAGCAACTGCAACGACAACACGACGCCAACAATAAAAAAATCAGCAGCGTCGACAAGGAAATAAAATCACAACAAGTAATGATTGAAAAACCACAAAAAAATAATCGCTGATGATGAAATACAACAGCGACAAATCACCGAAGTGTTAGCCAAGAAAGTTATTCCTGTGAAATTATCTACCGTACAAAGATGGCCGAGGCGTTATTGAACCAATAGCGCGACCCGTTGTTCTTCGTTGAATATGTTTCCGATGGGTTTTAATAGTTGTTTTATCAGCGCTGACACTGTAACAATTTCAGCGTTTTGTGTTGCAGCGACGATACGATCACGTGCCCGTGAATAAGTTTTTGCGACGCTATATTCTGACCGATACGTAAGAAAATTTAATCGTCGCGCAGAGGTTATTTTTTGATACTCACGATCAAGCCACTCACTGGTAAATAATTTATCATCCTGGAGATGATGTACTCGGTTGAGTTCGGATTTAATCATCGATGTATTTTCGTCGTTCATAACTATATACAATGAATGTATTTAAATAGGAGTTACGTCGTTGTTTTCAAGGATTTTCATCAGCAGCGGAACCTCCAACATACATAATTTGTATCGGTAATCGGCGCGAAGTCTATCGCGGAATCCGAAAACCCTTGAAACGGAGTCTGCCGCGTCCATTTCATATTCAGTGTCATACCACGAATAAAAATCATCCAGGTATTATTGCTGAGCATCTTTGAATGAAGGATTATAATAAAAATCCGGAAACGTTTCGAGGCACATTACGTCGTCGTAACATTATGTTGAAAATCGTCGTCAAGGATCATCATCGGTGTAGTCATTATATAATATAGAAAAAAAAATATTTATCTAAATAGACTGTTAAGCGACGAAAAAACTACGCATACGCGAACGAGATTATGTAACCGAATTTTCTCGAATACGTCGTTGAAATTACGCCATGGGCAACTCGTCTCACGGATGCTTTATTAACATCGAAGTATTTAGCTGCTGAGGATATTTACGGAAATTCATTGGTGGTATAGTCGTAAAACGCGGTTACAGGTCTCGGGGGTTGGTTTTAACTTCATTGAGAATTTTTATTAAGATTGTTTTCACGTGGAGTCACAATCCGTAAATTATCTGCGCGGTTATCCAGTTTATCTCGGTTTATGTGGCCAATTACAAACCCGCTACCGATCTCTCCGATGAAAATGTCAGCGATGAATCTGTGAACGAGATATCTTTTTTTGTTGTTATCCGTTTATAACCGTAACCATCTTATACCCGTTATTGTTAACCAGACCGAGAGGCGTTTTCGTTGTTTATGTCTGACTGTTCCATCTCGTGACGCTTCGTAGTTAACGTAGATCGGATGCGAAACGTATTCGTTAATCATCTATATTTATATACCATTTTATTTGTCTAAATCGACGGTTATAGTTTTTTTTCTGTGCATGTGGTCTTGTGGAGATTTTATAACCGCAATACGATGATTAATATATGCGTGCTTATCATAGTATCGTTTAAGCTCTCGGTAAAATTTTCCTCCGCAACTGACACACAACTGAGATTTTCCTCGCACGCCAACACCACAACTGATACAAGATTGTGGACCAGAGCTTCCTAATCGAAAATTTTATATGTGATCGCAACAGTACTCCCGTCGACACTGTTTTCCGCATCTAGCTAGTTCACCGATGAGTAACCAATTGCAGTTGTGCATGCCATTTATAATATTAAAAAAATATATTTTATTTAAATATTTGTCTTAATATACTTGATGGAAAACTTGTTCCATAATTACCCAGAATTTGAAGCAAATACTCAGTGGAAGGTCTTATTAGACCTCGACGATAAAATAAAGTTTCCTGTGAAATTATCACCGATTCAAAATAGTATCCGAGAAGCCAAGAGATAGTTTTACGTGGACGGCGCCAGTTACGTATATTCGACGTTTCCGACACCTTCGATGAAGTATGCGATGAATATACACGTGCGAGAGAGATTTTATCGTTGATAGATTTCAGCGATGGTGCTAGATACACCGTGTAAGTTAAATTTGTTCAATTTGCTAAAAGAAAATGGGGAAAAGATGGACCTCCTCGCTGGAATGTGTTTAATCATCGTAAACGGGTGTTAAAATTCAAATAAGAAATTGGTTACTGTGAACTCGAACACTAACCAGGGATTATTAGTTGATATCGACCGTCGATACTACAGTATCGCGTATCCAAAAACAATCATCGTAGTTGGATTATATAAAATAAACCGGACAGGTATTAATAAATTGTCTCCGTTGAAAATCTCAACGATGTTAAATTGTGTTGAAACACGGATAACAGAATACTTCGTGAACGCGCGACGAGGTAACGGGATGACGGTAAAACGCTCGAGAGATATTATCGCGTGGGGAGCGCGCGTTCGAGAAACAGGCGCGTCTATAAACTATGTTGCCGCGTTAGAGCGAAAACTAAAATTCCCGATAATCGTAAAGACACTCACCGGAGAGATTTTACACGATCACAAACACTATAGATCAAATGGAGCCCTTGTGGAAATCTTCGATCACAATTCACACACGTGGAGCGCTTCTGTAAGGATATTCCCGCGACATGGACGAATAAAATATTATCGCAGTAACAACAACAGCGATCCAACATCTGTGTGGTTGTTTAGGAGCGGTAATGATAGCACATATGATCAATTCGTCAGCGTGAACGGCGATTTATACCGCGCTGATGAACTTTAAACGAAAATGACTAATCTCGCATTGAGATTTAACAACGATGTTAATCTCGTCGAGGAATTAACAAAAAAAAATTTACCGTGTCATCGGAAGCTGCACACTTCGCCGTGGAGAAGAATTTGTGGCGTCCGATCAGAAAAGAATTTATCGACGATGTTAACGCGAGTTGTATAGGACTTGGCCACGGTGAACTTTGGAACACAGAGTATAATCTCGCGGATATGAAATCCGTAGATATGGCATCGTGTTATCCCGGAAATTTCCTCGGGATGGGAGAGTGTTACGAATACTTCGAACGATTTGGACAACCCACATACGAGATGGTTAGGGTTGCAATTAATGGAGAATTACCAGGAGATGATCTTTTTGGATTTACTAGGATAACGTCGTTTAAACTCACCTAGAGGCTTCACCCGATAATTTATGTGTGGTTTGGAAAAAACTTTCTGACGAAAAAGTGGGCTTCGATACCGCTGCTAAGATATATGATCGATGAGGGAATTATAGCGTCGTTGACTGTATCTACGGCAATAATATCATACCAGGCGCAAAAGAATAGTTGGCCTCCGACAGCGAAGGATCTTGACGAACACACCGCGAAGGATTTATCAAGAAGGATAATCGGAAAATTTACTCAAGGTGGAAAATATGATAACAAAAGAAGAACAACGAGATTATTCTTCCATGACGCTGAAACAGATTATATTATCAACGACGCAATCAACAAAGATAGATGTCCTGAGCGAACCTTTGCTTGGTTATCTAACGGAAAACGACTTGGAACTATCGTTGAATACTTCGACGGCGAATCTCCACAGTATACCCATCTACGATCTTTTATACACGGGTATACTTTAATAAATTTGCTATCGATGATAAATAGATTCCGTAAAATCTCAAGTAGAGTCGCCACGGATTCGTTTAATTTCCACAGGGATCATTTCGATAAAGTTACAGAATTTCTTGACGCTGGTGGTTCGTGGGGGCGATGGAGTGAAAACCTGAAGCAGGTCACGAGTATGATGAATCGGCTGACGTTACTGTCAGCGTCGAATACATCGAAAACACCAACGATGATATATCTGAGTATCCGTCGATGTATGATTATATAACACTGTATAAAACTGTATAAAACTGTTTATTTGAGTAGACGGGAGGATGCGGAAAGACAACTCGGGTAATCGATCTATTCGGAAAATCCGATATGATAGTGTTGATTCCAACTCATCGCCTTGCTCGTGAAATGAAATCTAGAGATGTTAACGCGTGTACTATCACAACTATTTGAAATGGAGCGGTGATGAAACTTGGACCGAGGATCGCACGGGAACAAAAACCTTCAATATGTTTACTATATGGGATGAGATTTGTGCGGTACCGCTAGCTGATCTACAAAAGTTTATTGGTTAGTTAACAACGAAGAATACCGCGGTGATTATGTGATCACTGTCAACCACCACCGATCGGCGGAGAATCAACACATCGATGGTTGATAAATAACGTTGACTACGTTGAAACGATGACCGTAGATTGTCGTTCCCTCTATGAAGAATTAACCGCGCTGAAATCCGCGATAAGATTGAAATCAGACAGTCAACAGTATTTAAAGTTCCGCGAGATGATTCCTGAAACACCCATTAACGACTTTGTATCGTCGTGGAGCCCGGTCGATCTCGTTGTTGCTAGCACCAAAAAAATATGAGATAATCTTCAACGATAACTATTTAACTTCACAAGGAGAAATTTTCGTTGAAACCTGTACCGTTATGTTATCAACCTTCAGATACACAACGACAAAATATCCTCGTGGATATTCCAGGGGATAAATTGCAACAAGAGAAGGTGTTAAATGATATCGTACGCGTTAATATATCTGAGGTTGAAGACGCGTTGCGCGCAAATAATTCGCCATGGGTGATAGGCTACACGATGACAATCCACTCGTCGCAGGGTGTAACTATCTCGGACACTACTATGTGAGTTGTTGACAATTATATATCGTGGTCAAACTTAGTTTATTTAGCTGTGTCAGGAGCACGAAAGATGAGTCAACTACGAAGGATTGTTATTTGAGATTTCGCGGTGGTAGCTGAGTATGTTCTGGAATAACCTGTAATTGTTCTCTGGTAAAATTTCGCTGTGGCGCGGATGGATCTAGTTTATAGCGTGTCGGTTTATGTTTGGACGACACCGTAGAATATATTTTATGCGTGGTGACGCTCCATATTGGATCGGTTGATCTTCTACCATTCCCTCAAGTTCGCCAGGTTCATACAAATACCTCACCGTGACATTAATAGGTAAAATATCGGAGCGGGGATACGATACTGGTTTAACGTTTATATATTTTTTTTATCACGATGGCTGGTTTCATATTATTGCGCTAGTTATTTCGTTGTTTATCGATGAGATTACCCACTCACTTCGCGTATTGGTAGTAAAATAATTTATCAGCGAGTGTTCTATTAAACCGCTCAACAATCGCCTGATCACGATGAATTGCGGTGTGTCCACGTCGAATTACAGCATTATGTTCTTTCATCAGCGATGACACCTCGCCGAGAAATTCCCTGAAGGGATCAACATGTAATAAATTTGGCCAGGGCAGAGGACCTCTACGATAAATCTTTTTAAACGCGGAGGAGACTTCAAACGATGATTTTGTGGATAACGGTTCAGCCTCCTTGTGTCTACTCGCTATATCAACTACCGTTAACGCGTACCAATAAAGACGTTTTTGTTTATCATGCGGTAAATATAATATATCCTCCTGGTGAACTTCATTCGGGACATCAATGACAAATCTTGCGTGATGAATTTTTGTTGGACCAGGTAGATAAATTTGCCATATCGATTGTTTGGCCAACCAATCGGCGGCTGTTTCACGAGTAACCTTAGCAGCGCTGGCGAATTTATCGACGGCGGATTTACGTATGTAGTATCCTGTTGGAGAATAATAAATTTTTTCCATGTTATATACTAGCACCAAACAATATTTTACCTTTCATAGCTGTTTTTATCAACGTTGAAGCCAATTTTTCTCTTAATGATTTATCGGGTAACGCATTTATCGCCTGAATCAGCGCTATATCAGGGAGATGACGTTGTTGTAAATCACCGCTCCGGTAAGCTATATCGTGTATCCGACACGGTCCATCGATAGCATTTATCGGATCTTCTCCTGGATTGGGGCGATCTTGTTCGTCGAGCCTAATATCTAATCGTGTTCCCGGCCCACAATAACTATACCCGGGGTGGTGTTTTTCGCCGGGATATTTTGCCCACGGAGTGCCTGGAAGTTTAGTAAACCTGGCGGCTATATCCCCACCGCGCTTTTTTTAAAAATCTATTTTTTTTTACCCCACACCACCTAACACTTACCGGTAGTCGCCGTTCTGTTATTGCTAGTTGTAATCGTCGTTGGGTCTAACGGTGACGTACGCGCTCTACACTTCACACAATATAAATCCATAATAGTATTATGTTATATCTAATGGAAGTAATTGATTTCTCCGCGTTAAAAGAACAACAACCAGTAAAATATCACCCGATGCTACCTATCTCTTTTCGGATGATTATTATCGGACCGTCAGGTAGTGGTAAAACTCAGTTGTTGTTAACGATGATAATGAAATATTTAGCGTGGGATAAACTATATTTAGTTGCCCCGAGCGTAGACGGTCAACACTGTTATCAAGTGTTAAAAGATCAGAACGAAATCGAATCAGAAATTGTTGGCAAGAACGTGATTGAGTTTATTATATCGACGACGCGCCGTCCGTGGAAGACTTAGACGGGCGCGTTAACAATCTTATTGTGTACGACGATGTAATGTTGGAGAAACAAAATAAACCTGCCATGATATTTTCCAGAGGCAAATATAAAAACACAGACGTGATATATGTAACTCAAAAATACGCACAGATTCCAAGTATAATCAGAGAAAATTGCAATTTAGTGCGTGTGTTTAACGGGACCGGAAAATACACAATGTCAAATATTTAACTCTATTGGTGCGACGGTGACATGGACTTTAATAAATTTCGAAATTTCTTTAGCGGTGCTCAAGCTACCCCGCAAGGATTTGTGACGAAAAATTTATCAGACCTTCGAATACGATATCGTATCGGATTAGACCGCATTTTTGGTTAATTAATTAGCAGCGCCGCCCACAACGGCAACGCGGAAACCATTACGACACACACGAAGACCCTTTACGGCATTACGGAACCGCTATTTTAACTCACAAAGGGTTGTAAAAAAGGTATGTTCAGGCAACCTTTTTACGACGTTACGAAGACCCTTTTTACGGCATTTTGGGAACCGCTATTTTAACTCACGGAGGTCTCTAAAAAATGGTCTGTTCAGCCCCCCTCCACCCTATTAAAATATTTGATTAATTCCTAGCAATTATTATGTTGTATAACATCCTTAGCAATCTACCACGTTATTTAACAGAGTGAATACCTTTGTATCAAATGTTCAGACACTGTGATAGAAATAGTATACAAGAAGAAATAAATGCAATAAAATAATAAAATAAAGCAACATCACCATTATTTTATAATTAATTATATTTGGATTAGAGACATTCCAGAAATATTGTATCTCATTGCAATAAAGTTCTTTAGTAAACCATCTCATTGAAATAAATTTGCATCTTCTGGATAAATAAATAAAATTAGTGCGGAATTTTTCTAACAAAAATTACCATATCCTAGCCCTATAGATCATATACGAAATTCAGAGACATTCATTGTTTATCGATCCAAATAACACCTGACATATCTACAAAATTACGAAGTAACCTGATTTTGCATTGTGTGATCTTCACATATACACGTTGCATATAGATGTGGAGACCTATCATCAATCTGTCCTTTTTCTACGTGGCCAAGGTGCATGTTTGTATAAATATTAGGAAAATATTGTCTTAAAATAAAAAATAAAAAAGTGAGAAGCAACCTGATTTCCAACGCTAAAAGTGTTAATGTACCAGAATGGGTTGTGTGTTAATGATGGGCAAACAATCTATTGTAGAATGACAATAATACAATCAAATAATATATCCTTTTTTTGAATTTTACTATAAATAAAACACTCTATTTCCAAGAATGTTTATTTGAGCACTTTGTATTTTTAGAGAATAGTCACTTGTATAAAAAAAAAGAATAAATAAATAAATTTCAACCAAAAATAAATACTGGACACAACAATACTACAACTGATTCTGCTTAAATCTTACGACAATACTTTTTAGTTTAATAATATAAAACTTTATATAGACCTCTACTTGACCTCAGGTCACAATTATTATTTTTAAAATGGAAAATATTATTTAATGGAAATTTTAATTATAGAAGTTTCGAAATTTTTAGAAGAAAAAATATAAGTTATAATCAGAAGTTCTGTTACTCAATATGACAATAATAATTAAATGTAAATAACAATAATGCAAATTAAATGTGCATAAGAATAACGCAAATTAAATATACTGTTACGTGCTTAGGCTCGAATAAACAGTAACATAGAAAGAGTGAAAATAACAAGCTTGTAAAAACTTAATAAACAATTTATTGAGCACAAATATTTTGCAGAAAAGAAAAATAAACTTACGGTTTTAAGAATCAATTCCAAAATTAATCCAAATATATTTCAAAATATAATCCACTAGAGAAATTGCAAAAGTCCTGGTAATAAAATCTCCAAATAATTCCATGTTCGAATCTTAGTGAAGTATCCAAGATGGAAGACGATGTCACGTGATTAAGTCATTTCTTGGTAATGAAATTCAATGAGCATAATTATTTTTCAGATAAATAACAAAATAAATCCTCTTGATCCAAACGAATTGAAACAATTTCCAATACTAGGTAATTTAAAATAACTCAAAAAGACACAACTTAATATTCTAACAGCCCAACTTCTAATATATCGTTCCCTCCAAAACATATTTTATATACCTGTTTATACGTAAACAAGAAAGGGATCACGTGATCTTCTAGAATCTTTTAAAACAAATTTACGTTCAATAAATCTCGTATACACCGTATGACCCAACGAAAAATAGAAAGATGTTTATAATAAAGCTCCATAATGTCCTTGGAATCAACCAATCATTTAAAAAGCTTGTTTACAACTCTGAAGCCAGGGCAGAAATGAGGCCAACGCCTGATGTTTATTCTTAAGAGTACATGTCATCCCACTTTCTAAAATAATATCTCCCAATGAATGAATCTTAAACTTAAAATGTCAAATTTTAATCTGACAAACGAACAATTAAAATATAAAAAATGACCCAAATAAAATACAAGTAACAATACCTGATAATAATGATAATTAAATGTAAACAACAAGTATGCAAATTAAATATACATAACAATACTGCAAGTTAAATATACATAACAATAATTCAAATTAAATGTACATAACAATAACGCAATCCAAATATACCTGAAAATAATGCTAATTAAGTGTACATAACAATAATGCAAGTTAAATATACATAACAATAATGCAAATTAATTATGCATAACAATGATGCATGTTAAATATACATCATAACAATAATACAAATTAAATATACATAACAATAATGCAAATTAAATGTACATAGCAATAATGCAAATTAAATATACATAACAATAATGCAAATTAGATATACATAACAATAATGCAAATTAAATGTACATAGCAATAACCCAAAATGAAAATACATCGACATAGAAGTATGGGTCCTCTTAAATATAATGGAAATCCTTCGTAACATTGAAGTGCTCACTCGGTCCATTACTGCACATGAATTGAGCTATTACCGGCAATATAGCAGAATCTGTTTTCATTCTTGTGTGGATGTAGACTGCTTTCATCTAATATAATTTTCATAATTTCAGGCAGATACCACTTTAATATTTAGCTATTTTGTTCTATTGTAAAGGTCCAAGAGTATGACGCATAGAGTTAAACATATTTAGAGACCAATGTTGTTCCATGTGGTTATTTACTAATTACATACACAAGATAGAGACCAATGTTGCTCCATACGGTTATTTACTAATTACATACACAAGATAGAGACCAATGTTGATCCATGCGGTTATTTACTAATTACATACACTAGATAGAGACCAGTGTTGATCCATACTGTTATTTACTAATTACATACACAAGATAGAGACCAGTGTTGATCCATACTGTTATTTACTAATTACATACACTAGATAGAGACCAGTGTTGATCCATACTGTTATTTACTAATTACATACACTAGATAGAGACCAGTGTTGATCCATACTGTTATTTACTAATTACATACACTAGATAGAGACCAGTGTTGATCCATACTGTTATTTACTAATTACGTAAATACGATAGAGACCCATACTGTTATTTACTAATTACGTACATAACATAGAGGCCACTATTTATCCCTACGGTTATTTAATAATTACGTAAATAAGATAGAGACCAATGATGATCCATACGGTTATTTACTAGTTACGTAAATAAGAGAGAGGCCAATGTTGATCCATACGGTTATTTACTAATTACGTACACAATATAGAGGCTAATGTTGATCCATGCGGTTTTTTACTAATTACGTACAGACGATAGAGGTGAATAGTGATCCATACGGTTATTTAATAATAACGTACACAATATAGGTGATAATGTGGATCCATACGGTTATTTAATAATAACGTACACAATATAAGGGCCAATGTTGATCCATACGGTTATTTAATAATAACGTACACAACATAGTGGCCAATTTCGCTCCATACGGTTATTTAATAAATAACGTACACAATATAGAGGCAAATATTGATCCATACGGTTATTTAATAATAACGTACACAATATAGAGGCCAGTGTTGCTCCATACGGTTATTTAATAATAACGTACACAATATAGAGGCAAATATTGATCCATACGGTTATTTAATAATAACGTACTCAGTATAGGGGCCAGTGTTGTTCCATACGGTTATTTAATACTAACGTACACAATATAGAGGCCAATATTGCTCCATACGGTTATTTAATAATAATGTACACAATATAGGAACCAATGTTGATCAATACGTTTTCTCATACTAATTACGTACACAAGATAGAGACCAAGGTTGATTATTTCTACTAAAATAGAAATTTCACTATTGATCTCTATTACGAACACTGGGATTGATGCCATATTGATAAATATTAATTGTATCATGACAATGCTGAATCAGTGAAATGTTTATCAAGAATTAGCAAACTCCGCCACTTTGACGAATGATACAGAGGAGGGTGGTGATAGTCGTTGTCAGTACCATTATCAAAGGTCTGATGTAGGTTCGATATGACTATCGGTACTCGCTCGAGTTTCATTTAAAGTTGGTTGTTTCCTCCGGATTCCTTAGCTTCCTCCACCTGCGTAATTACACCGTGCAGACATCTAGGCTATCGAGACAACCTTTCATAGTGCATTAGAACATACTGTGCAAACGGAATAAAGTAAATTGAATTAGAAGGAAAATCACATTTATTAACTTATTATACCTTGATATTACTTGTTTTTTTTTTTTGTAGGTTATCAAATCACATCAAAGATCTGCATGACTCCTTAGTCAGGTTTTCATAGCAAACGCTTGGCAGTTACTCTCATATATTGGAATCCAGAACTATTTTGACCTATTAAGACTCATTGTGCACGTAGCGTACATTGATTAATTTGTATGCTCTATTAGGTTAGTGAGTATTTAATCTTATCATTACGTTACCGACTGTACATTTCAATAATGAGTTTGTATTATTTCTGCGTACTACATTTACTTGTATATTCTTGGAAAGAATGAACAAGGGGTTTAGTATAGGAGTACTAATTCAACTCCAACACTAAGCATATGGAAACACTATGATATTCAAAATTCAATAACTTAACAGATCTATAGTTCTCCATGCACAACTATACTTAGTGCAAACGTCTGTGTGGAGAACATCATATGGGCCGCAGCATTATCTTTTTATCTACATGTGCAAGAAACACGTTTTTGATTCTGCACCAAATGAATCAGGCGCTACTTTCATTTTTTGAGTATTCCAAAGTCAAGAATGTAAAAATACTCAAATTGTATCAATATAATATTGTCTATATTTTTAAAAGATTACTATATAGGATAAGCGCTCAAAAGATATTTGTACAAAAATTTTAATTTTCATTATTAACCAATTATGGGCCACCAAACCCGTATATACTCTATTATGTCTTCACCTATAGACTGGTTCACAGTTCTTCCTTATAATTAGTACCGTATGTCTAATAAACAGATTTAATTTTTTAAAGGAAAAGGGATACTTTTTAAAAATGATATTAGAGAATAATTGTAAGAAAGGATTAACCATGACTGTGCAAAGATATTAGTGTAATGTAATTTTAGGTGATACCATTATATATAGCTAAATTGCAAATGCATTACATGTGGCAGTGTTGTATCGCACTTTTTATTGGCTTAATCTTGCTATTAATATACTTGTTTTCTGCATGTGTATCTTCATGTTATTGTTCTTTTTTCTTACCTTTTAATTTTCATACATGACTTATAAATAAACATGCAAGGAATGACGTAACGTAATGAAGTAATCTGTTTCATGTTTAATATCAGTTGCAAAATAAATGTTTGGTTTGGGTCCAAATAAAGAAGGTAGACGAGATTAACACTCCTAAATGTCTTCTAAGATGGCGGGAAATTGTACTAATATAATCGTGATTGTAGTGACAACTCCATGAATCAATTCGCCTGTTTTTGACACGGTTTCTTGATTACTAACTCACGTTTCTTGATGACCTATAGAATGTGACACATACGACGATGTCCGTCTGCTTAATAAAATTGTTCTGCATGTTACAATTGGTAATTATGATTTTAAATGTCTTCAAATATGTTTCCAGAACAAATATATCGATATCCAACAGTATTTTATTTCCCTTGACTTAAGTATCATACGCTTTTTGCATTCTTGAAACATGTCATACATTTAGTGTTTTTGAAAAATGAGGCACGATGTAGGTTAACTATGAACCCAACAATGTTGCAAAGACATACGTCCATACAAGACATGGGTTTTCTTCATAAGGAAGTTCATATGTGACAGGCGCTACAGTGAGCCTCATATTCTTTTCGTTTTTGCTTTGTAGCTTTGCACAAAGTGTCCACCATTTAGTTCTCAAGGTAGGTACAATGTAATTAACAAACTAACAAACAGTTTTACAATTTTTAATTTCTATCTAGGTAAATAAGTTTCCCAGCAACGCGGTTTGATGTGTAGTTTCAACATCTTATCTGTAGGACTGCTGAATCGGCATTAAAATAAATTCTCAAGCTAGAATTTTTCTGTTCGAGCTGCTAAACAAAGTTACGTCAAAAATTCACTTCCTTTGGACATTTTATAATACGTTAGGTTTCAAAACAATGTGGAAGTAGATGGCGTTATTGAAATATTGAAACTAATTATCAAGCGATACAGCATTATAATTATATATCTGAGCTATTTGGTAAAGAAAAGCATTTATTTTAAATGTTAGTTTCTTTTGTTAATTTTAACATTTTTTTCAACACATTGCTGACTATAATATGTCTGGAAATTGGTGCTAAATGCCTAACCCATGTACACACTTAGAAGCCCAACCGAACTGCCCTGCGCGGGTACAGTTCCCATGTCCACTGGATTATGAGTACAAAACACAACCAAGTGATGTACCTGCGTTTATGCCAATATGAAGGAGATTTCCGGTGCAATATGATTTTAGCCAACGACGTGTTTTAACTTTACACATTATAAAGTGTTTACCGAGAAATTTACCCTGTATATGTTGAAACATGATGTGCATCTTGTCAACGGAAGCAATGCACAAATAAGCAGCATGAACACAAAATGTTCAACACACTACATGCATGTGTTTACCCAGTTACTAAAATATCCAGTACGTAACCTAGGACATTTATATCTTTCTCCAAATCGATAACACAAGGAAGATTTAGCTTTGGGAATTCAAGTTAATCTCAAATTATTCGTAGAAACATACAAGTGGTGACAGTTCGGAGAAACATTCGTCTGCATTTAAATTAGATCTAAGCATGTGTACTGGGTGATTGATGTTTAAAGTGTTAGATATGCTCACAAATGCAAACAACCGTTAAGGTCTTGGTTAAGGTAACTATAATTTATATCCATATTTTGACATCTCTATGATCTCAATGCATCTGATTTGGCACACTTTTGTTTGTTTTACCTAACAGCACTAGGTACGGTTATTTAGAGGTTTGGTCCCTTCGTCAATAATGTACATGTTCATTATGTGTTCTGGAATATATTGCAAAGGAATAAAAAAAGATATCTACAATTGATGCATACGCAAAACTTTACTATCTTCAAGAGTCATTCATCGGTTCTTTTACAGTATCGAGTACTTTGAAAAATTATATAATGTACTTTCAATAGTTCCTCTCCTGATGTATTATAAATACGCAAAACTATATCCTGTTATCTTCAGTATCAAATAAAGAGAACGAATTTATAATGTATTGGTACACTTAGCTTGATGAAGTAATACATTTCTCGATAATGTTAAGCTTAATTAAATCGATTTAATTTTCTTGAACAATAACTGAGACACATCATATAATAATTTCTGATTTTGTTTGTAACAGTAAGAAGCACAAATGATGTAATTTCTGTAAAAGTATACTTTCAGGCACCAATTAATTCAAACTTTCCATCGTGACATCCAGCAAACACATCCACACTAAACTCAACAAGCCTAGTTTCAACTTACGGATGTGTTTTTTATATCACGCATTAGTTTAATTTATATAATAATAATAATAATAATAATAATAATAATAATAATAATAATAATAATAATAATAATAATGAAGATGGTGGTGATAATAGCAATAATAATAATAATAATAATAATAATAATAATAATAATAATAATAATAACTTTATTTCCTGATGATAATTCGTTTGATATATATGAGTGATTTCGATGTTTCGGAGTAAAGCTGTCATTGTAATTGAATGGAGTTCATTTCTAAATACAAGTCAATGATATTTTACATGTAATTATGATCCGAGACCACGTATAACCCGTTCATAAGGACCATTATCTACCCTTCTTCTCAGAATAAGACCGGAGACTATGACATTTCAGACTCGCTATATTGACACTAACAATATGAATTATTGAGTGCCTTGTGTTGACTGGAGATTTTAGTTAGATTCTTACGATATGAATGAATAGCTAGATCCATTGTTGTAAAGTTCCCTCATTAACAACAGTTAAGTGGTTCAAGGGAGAATTCGTACATAATCATCGGGTAGCATGTACATAAGGTTACTGAGTTTAAGAAGGGAGCTTGATGATGATACTTTATCATATTCATCTTTCTGGATGTGATCAGCACCATCATCACGCCCGATTTACTTGTTAGAACATGATGCTGTAGTGGGAAGTGAGTCATATTTCAAGTGACGAGAGTATGCTAGATTGATTGGCATCAACCAGAGTATGTTACATTGCCAAGAAACACTTGATCACTGTATATCATCACACAGTCAAGTTACATTGACTGGACACACTTGATCACTGATTATCATTGCACAATCTAGTGACATTGACTGGACACACTTGATCACTGATTATCATTGCACAGTCTAGTGACATTCACTGGACACACTTGATCACTGATTATCATTGCACAGTCAAGTGACATTGACTGGACACACTTAATCACTGATTATCATTGCACAGTCTAGTGACATTGACTGGACACACTTAATCACTTATTATCATTACACAGTCTAGTGAAATTGCCTGGACACACTTGATCACTGATTATCATTGCACAGCCTAGTGACATTGACTGCATACACTTGATCACTGATTATCATTACACCGTCCAGTGACTTGATCACTGATTATCATTGCACAGTCTATTGACATTGACTGGACACACTTGATCACTGATTATCATTGCACAGTGTAGTGAACTTGACTGGACACACTTGATCACTGATTATCATTGCACCCTCTAGTAACATTGACTGGACACACTTGATCACTGATTATCATTGCACCTTCCAGTGAATTTGACTGGACACACTTGATCACTGATTATCATTACACAGTCTATCTGACATTGACTGGACAGCCTTGATCACTGATTGTCATTGCACAGTCTAGTAACATTGACTCGAGACAATTGATCACTGATTATCATTACACAGTCTAGCTGATATTGACTGGACACACTTGATCACTGATTATCATTACACAGTCTAGTTACATTTAGTCGACACACTTGATCACCGATTATTATAGCACCGTCTAGTGACATTGACTCGACACACTTGATCACTGATTATCATTGCACAGTTTAGTGACATTGACTCGACACACTTGATCACTGATTATCATTGCACAGTCTAGTGACATTGACTGGACACACTTGATCACTGATTATCATTTCACAGTCTAGTGAAATTGCCTGGACGCACTAGATCACTGATTATCATTGCACAGTCTAGTAACACTGGCTCGACACACTTGATCACTGGTTATTATTACTCAGTCTAGTAAAATTGCATGGACAAATTTGATCACTGATTATCATTGCACAGTCTAGAAACACTGACTCGATGCACTTGAACACTGATTAATATTACACAGTCTTGTGACATTAACTTGATACACTTGATTACTGATTATCATTGCACTGTAGATTGACTCGATACATTTGATCACTGATTACCATTACACAGTCTAGTGACATTGACTGGTCACACTTGATCACTGATTATCATTACACAGTCTAGTGACATTCACTCGATTCACTTGATCACTGATTATCATTGCACAGCCTTGTGACATTGACTGGACACACTTGATCACTGATTATCATCACATTGTCTAGTTGACGTTTGCATTATGCACTTGATTATTAAACATCATTCCACATCGTCATTATTTGATAAAGGGATAACTAGTCATCGCATTAAGAGGACAATTAAAAAGTAATAAATATATCAGATATTATCAATACTTGGAAAACGTTAGATTACTCACATTTTAAGTCTCAAAATATCCCAATTATTTCCATGATAAATCATTTCCTGCTCTAATTACACCGTGCTATATTACTGTAGACGTGTTGCCTTCGTTACCCTTATTCTCTGTTGTGTTTTGTCGAGAAACAACTTATAGTCAAAGTCCCGACGACCGATATCAAGTTCATTCAAATAGCCTTGAAACTGGAACAACTTGTATTAAGTGATATCATAGTATAGTTTACCATGGATTGAAAATGATCGTTAAATATTTAATCTATGAGTAAAGCAGGATATGAACATTAACTGAAATCAACAATGAAATTTTAATAATCAACTTTCTCCCTCATGAGCAAATTGAAATAGCTTTATTGAAACCGACGATACGAAACGTATAGTGCACTTGGAAAAATAGTCGACATCACTGACTATATCATAGACAAAATTTTAGATCTTGTAAACTTTTTTTCCTTTACATTATTCATCTGTAAATATCACAATTGTAGGGAACAAAGGAATGTTGTTGGATAAAATAGATAATGTATTATTCTTGGCGACATCGAATGTAGCCAAAATTTCTAAGAAGCTTATCACATTCATTTTTTTCTCCACTCGAAAGGAATTTATTATTTTCGTAATGTCACAAAGAGCAAATAAGACCTATAATTCATTAGACAGATTTATTTAGTCCAACGAACACACCACCCTGATCAAATAACCTCCCTGGAAGATCACTTGAAAACTTTTCTGTACAATTGGCAATGAACATATCAACCATTAGATACAAGAATATACGTATAAATGGATAATGGTGATTATATATATATATATATATATATATATATATATATATATATATATATATATATATATATATATATATATATATATATATATATATATATATATTGAACACATGCATCTGCGTCATTTCAGATATGCATTGGTATTATTCTAAACTTGACTACGTTTTATTTTATGTTTATGTTTGCTGCTTTTACTGTACTCCTAACACATTACTTAGTATGTCACATCGATAAATTGGGTGCCATGTGTCCTTCGTAAGGATACACCAGAAAATCCACTCTGGCTGGCTTGGGTGGGTATCGAACGCTCTGACCTTTCACCCATGAACCAGATATTCTAGCAAGCACCTACCCAGTTGTCTTCAATATGAGAAGTCTGTAAACATGGACTGAATTTAGTCAACGGAATGTTTATTTGTTTCTAAATTACTCGCCCTATTCAAGGATTAATTATACAGTTCCAAAAACGTTACGTTATTCAATTTAAACGTAAAATATGCAAGCAGTTATGTTGCATCACGCTCATTAAATTTTTTAAACAAACTGAATGATAAATGCTCTCAATATGCAATTTTTCCAAATATCGTATATCACTGACCATATAAAGAACATTAGAAATATTATAATATACGTGTTACTGGATCGTAGTTCTGAAATTAAATATATTCGTTGATATATATATATATATATATATATATATATATATATATATATATATATATATATATATATATATATCTTGTTCAAAAGGTAGCGGTTTGTATATTTGGTTCTTTTTAACGGCACTTTAAACACTTTGACAGCGATATCTAAGTAGTTTTCTTAAGTAAAAAACCCAACAAGCCGGCGCGGTTGGCCTTGGCGGGTATCGAAATACACGACCCTTAGATTAAACGTTCAATGCTCTACCTACAGATCTGCATTGCCTCTCGTTGATATCATTTCTAAATTTACAATCACTGAACAAATATACAATCCTTCACACTCTTATTTACATCTTTGAAAAATACAATCCTTTATACTCTATTCATTGTTATTTGCAGTCTTTAGCATTTACCCTTTCTCTATTGAAAAACTGACCCAGAACCAGATTCGGTTTGTTCAAGACAATAAATAACGTATATATATATATATATATATATATATATATATATATATATATATATATATATATATATATATATATATATATATATATATATATATATATATATATATATATATATATATATATATATATATTCTTTTATTTACCCAGTATATCTAGATAGATATATAGATGAATAGATAGATAGATAGATAGATAGATAGATAGATAGATAGATAGATAGATAGATAGATAGATAGATAGATAGATAGATAGATAGATAGATTAATCCATACTTTTCCCATATATATATATATATATATATATATATATATATATATATATATATATATATATATATATATATATATATATATATATAATGGGTAAATAAAAGTATGGATTAATATTGGCTTTTATATTGTGTACGTAATTAGTAAATAACCGTATGGATCAATATTTGCCTTTAACTTGTGTACGTAATTAGTGTGTTACTGAAATATTGAAACTACTTTACAAGCAACACAGCATAATAATTATATATCTGAGTTATTTATTAAAGAACAGCATTTAATTTATGTTATTTTCCTTTGTTGATTTTAACAATTCTATCAACACGTTGCTGACTATAACATGTCTGGAAATTGGTGCTAAATGCCTTTCCCGTGTACACACCAAGATGCCCAACCGAACTGAACTGGGCGGGTACAGCTCCTGTGACTACTGGATAACGAGTACAAAACACAACCAAGTGATGTACCTGGTTTACGTCAATATAAAGGAGATTTTCGGTGTAATATGATTATAGCCATCGACGTGTTTTAAATGTACACATTATAAAGTGTTTACAGAGAAATTTACTCTGTATATGTTGAAACATGTGCATCTTGTCCACGGAAGCAATACACAAATAACCAGCATCAACACAAACTTTTTAATGCGCTTTATGCATGTCTTTACCCGGTTGCTTTTCAATATTCGAGAAGATATAATGTTTGTTGCATGGCTTCCTTTTATTATTATAGCTGGTGTTGCACTGACGACATTGGCGCTTTTCAATATTCTATTTAATATTGTACTGGTACCATATATAAATTGTTTTTCACTATTACGACGGGGTATGTAATGGCATCATTGTTCTTGTTGTTGTTATCTGCGTGATTTATACTTTTAACGCAGGTTTAACAAATCATATCGCTACGATGTCTGTAGTGTAGCAGTTGATAGTGATGTCGAGCACTGGGGAATCATGCCGCAGACATGTAGTACGATGTCAAACCCAGTCACATTATCTTGCCACCAGTCCGATCAGTTCAAACACTAACCTCTTACACCTAAGCTCCATGGTATTATTTTAATAATTATTTGGCATGATTATGTCGGGGTTCAAACACGACACCTCTTACGTCCCAGGCTGACAATCTAACCACTAACAACACAGATTACGGGAGAGGTCGTAATGCAGCGGCTTTTTAATATTGTAGCAGATATTATGTTGTAACATTTTCCTTTACATATTCTAGCTGGTATAATACTGATAGAAGATTTCTTAGTAACGACTAAAGTAAGTTTTGTAGGAAAACTAGGTGAGCCTCCTAACATGGCCGAGCAAAGCAATCATTTGCGGTAATAACATATATCAATAGTCTCTATACTTAACTAATAACGACGGTGATTGTCACGACGTTTAATTTTTCTTTCTTTTGTTCATATATACTCGTTTAGATTACAAAGAGATGCAAAGCGGACGTTCTAACCACTAACCACTCAGATTACGGGAGAGATCTGTAATGTTGTGGCTTTTCAGTATAGTAGCAGATATTATGTTGTAACATTTTTCCTTTACATATTCTAACTGGTATAATACTGACAGAAGATTTCTTAGTAACGACTAAGGTAAGTTTTGTAGTAAAACTAGGTGAGCCTCCTAACATGGCCGAGCGAGCAAAGCAATCATTTGCGGTGATAACATATATCAATAGTCTCTAAACTCAACTAATAACGACGGTGATTGTCACGACGTTTAATTTTTCTTTCTTTTGTTCATATATACTCGTTGAGATTACAAAGAGATGCAAAGCGGACGTTCTAACCACTAACCACTCAGATTACGGGAGAGATCTGTAATGTTGTGGCTTTTCAGTATAGTAGCAGATATTATGTTGTAACATTTTTCCTTTACATATTCTGACTGGTATAATACTGACAGAAAATTTCTTAGTAACGACTAAGGTAAGTTTTCTAGGAAAACTAGGTGAGCCTCCTAACATGGCCGAGCAAAGATATCCTTTGCGGTGATAACATGCATCAATCGTCTCTAAATTCAACGAATAATGTCGGTGATTGTCACGACATTTAAGTTGTCTTTCTTTTTTTTTCTTCCTAACTACTCGTTTAGATTACAATGTTTGATCACGTAAAACGAATGCTTTTGCTCAGTTTATAACACATGCGATAGGAAAGGAGTGAAGTAAACAACTTTTATTCTAGTTTTCCAAACTGCATTCCAATTAGTAACTATTAGTAACTATTCCAACATAATAGCATACAACATCTTTGGTTTGGTAATTTAAGCGACCATATAATGTTAACACTGTCAAAAGACTTCAATCAAGAAGGAGAAGTTTCTCAAAGTCTTTGTGGGGAAATGCTAATCATGAAAATTCTAAAAAAAAACGAGCGCCGAATTTTCGCGCATTTAAGACGCACCTAATTATTAGACGCACATATATATATAAGACGCGGATTATGACGATTTGTGTAAAAAAAAATTAAATAAGACGCCCACAAATATAAGTGGCACGCGTCCTAGCCATCTGCCGAACTGAGCAATTTATCTCCAGTGGTTACCTTTCCTTTATCATAAATGAAAATTTGTCCAATGTTCCATCACTCTTCCAATACCGCTCCTGTGCCCTAGAGCTTAGAGCGTTCGCCGCGGAAGCGGGAGGTCTTGGGTTCGATCCCCTGCCGAGTCATACCAAAAACTTACAAAAATGGTACTAACAACTGCCTCGCTTGACGCTCAGCATTAAGTTGTTAGTGTTAGGACTGGTCGGCCTGGTGTCAGGATAATGTTACTGGGTGGGGACATCATGCTACATGTCTGCGGCATGATGCCTCAGTGCTAGACATCACTAAGAACTGCCTCACAGCAGACATCGTAGCGATATGACTGAAAAATTGTTAAAGCTACGTTAAAAATCCTAATCAAACAAACAAATAAACCATCACCCGTCGGATGTAAACAAGGCTTTATTACCATTTTTAATTGAGATCAAAGGCTTATAGCGGATGGGTTTAGTACCTGGTATCTAGATTCTAGAACAATAAACGCCGGATGTAAAGGCGACTTCATTGATCCGCTAGGCCAAGTCTTCAGCGGGTGGGATTAGTACATAGACCAATAAACGCCCGATGTATGCCGTTAGCATATATAAACGTTGGAACAGTCTCTTGTTATATATAAATGAGTGATCAATTTGCTTAGCATTTTTCAAATTTATAAAATTGTCACGATGCCGAAGCGATACGGCCGACTTTAAATTAGACGTCATCAAGTTTGCCAAGGAGCGTGGCAACGGAGCTGCTGGAAGAGAATTAGCTGCAGTGAGAAGAATATACATGATTGGAGGTTGGAGGAAGAGGAGATTAAGAAGATGATTCCAAGGAAACGTGCTTGTAGAGGTAGAAAGGCAAGATGGCCGAACTTGGAATAAAATCTAGCCAACTGGGTGCGTTCACAAAGTAACCGTGCCGTTTCAACGATATCGATCAAACTGAAGGCTCGAATTATTGACGCCCATTAATATAAGACGCACCCTGTGTGCGGGGTACGTAAACTTTTGTATAAGACGCGTCTTATACGCAAAAATACGGTATTTTGTTTGAACATGTTTCCTTTTTTAGCTCAGTATCGATACTGAACGTATCGAATAAACATTACCTACCAATTAAAGCCGTTGTCAAGGACAAGTAAAATATATACCCTTACTAGGAAGTTTTTTCTGATTCCAGCATTATTGTCGATAGCACTGGCTGATTCATGAACGTTAGTCTCAACATGTCAGTATTAGAGTATGCATTTACTTTGGCTATTGTAATCCTGGCAGGTAATGTATAAGTTCCTTCTCTTCTCTGGAATTTTATTCATGCGGCTTTAATTATCCACAAATGATAATATATATGGACGAGAATAAATTTAAGTGTATTTTTCACATCATTTGCGATGTGGTTAAGGATAGTAAAATCAACCCATTTCATTTTAGCAATGAACATCACAGCATATTGTAATGTAAGCAGACCTGTTTGTTAAATATTATTAAATGGAGAAACACAATATAATTATATAAAAGGAACGTTTCAGACACCCAGAGCTTCACACCTATTCAATTTTGCAAGCCTGTATTATTGTCCAGATTAATAAGTCAACAGTCATAGTTTCGTTTAGATTTTGATGCTGATGAAGTATGTGATCTTTTACGCCTAATTCTAACAATATTTCAGAAATTTATTCTCGTCTGTAATCTGTTCTGATTCTTTTTTAAACATTCCATCTCAGATTTTGTTTTTTTTGAAAGGGATAGCCATTTGTCCATTTGTGCCTTATCACAGAACTTGCAATACCTGACAGCATGCCAGGAAGGACAATCATATCTGCCAGAATGTAATTAATTTTAATTACAAAAAAGCTATTTTGCAAAATAAAATAAAAAAATAAGTAAATACATTTAAAATAATCATCGCCCGTTGGATGTTATCTAAGAATAAATCAGATTTTCCAAATTAAATGAATTATAATTCGAATAATTATAATAATAATATGACATTTTTGAGTCTTAATAGAATTATGAATTAATTTGATTACTGGGGATTCAAAGGGAGGACGAAGGCCGTTGATGGAATTCGCTCCACCATACAATGGCTAGCTTTATTCATCTCAAAATTGTTGGTATAGATGAGTTGTTTTCCGAGCAGTATTAAAATGTTTGAGGGAGAACGCTTTGTTTTCTAATTTGAACTCGTTTCGTCGTAAAGACGTTAAAAAATTTCCTTTGCCTACTAAGGCGTTGTTTCAAACGTCTTCATTAAAAAAAGAATAACTTACATATTCAAATTAACCCATTTCACGTTCACAAACTATTCAAATATTGCACCTGCTATAATGTTCGTATGAAAGAAATTTATATGCAGATTGCAGATGGTCGCATTGGATCGTGATCTGTGATGTAAGGGTAAAGATGTAAAGTTAGTTCTGACCATTTATTTTATCAGTTTAATTTTTATTTAAAATGTATGCATTTTTTCGTGTCAATTTCACAATGCCGTCTAAAGAGAACACATAAAATTAGTCTAAAATTACTGGATCAATACATAATATCTTTCTACCTGGATGCTGCGGACGATTCTAAGTCGTGATTCTTACCCATGCGTAGTGCTTGGCTTCTAATACAAATGACAGCGAAAAAAATCGTTTCCAATATAACTTTTTGTTTTGCTTGAAAAGGTATATAAATATAGGGTTTTTTTTCAAATTAGTCTATAGTTATCAAAAGGCAAAATATATAAATTAGTGCAGTTATATTTTGTATTTATTGATTTATTGGGCACTTTCCGGAAAACGTTTATAAACGTTCAGGTTATATTATAGATTATTACGGCATTAGTTCAAATAACATTGGATGAATTAGCACACAGGTATTACAACATCGATAGGTGTTTCACTTCAACCCAGGGTTAGCGTTGGGATGACCCTAAATATTCAACTCATTCATAAACTTGAAATTTCGTAATTCCGTCCTGCAGATCACTGTACAGTGGCGACACAGTATTTTATATGTATTGTGGTTTTCACATCATGTAAATTTTATGTATAAACAAAACTATTTCAAGGAGCAGTAAACTAAACTATATCTATATGGTGTTGTATTTAAAATTCTTCTGTCGCATGGTTTCTCATTTCGCTTTTTATTTTACACTCGGAAATATTCATTGCGACGTTATAATCAACATTGCTATTTATTGTTGTACTTTTTGTCAGTTGTGAAATATATTATCTTCTCGGTGGGAAAATTTTCACATTTTTCAAACCCAATATTCTCATATGTAAACAAAAATCTTTATATTTTCAATTTCGAAGAAATACTTCATCATATGTGAATCTTATAAAAATTATCATAATGCAATGCCAGTTTGATTGTGCGTACCTGTAAAAGTAAATTGCACATGCAATAAAAGAAACAAGTACTTTTTGTGCTAAATCAAAACTCCCATATATATATGTATATATATATATATATATATATATATATATATATATATATATATATATATATATATAATCCAAGACAGTATTGAATATACCAGTATGAATTTATAACAGTATGAATTTACCAATTGTCGGAAGAACGAGATGTGCTGAAGAGTGATTTAACCCTTCCAAATTTCGATTTTGGAGAAAGTTTAATATATAATGAAGAGAAAAGTTCCTTTTCCAATGTTAATACATGACATACTTCATAGTGTGCCTCCAAATAGTTCAAATACCATGATTTAGGTCAGCACGTTGAACTATAATCCGGTATACACGTGGGAGAAAAATATATTTATTATATGCTTAAGTGTGTAGGTTAGGATTTGATTGCCGAAATAATTTTCCTAATTTTTCATTCCTATATATGTGAACCATATACCATTGCATTTTCAGATGTGGAAATATCTGATTTCCCATCATGCCAAGAGAGACTTGATTGTGCATGCTATCAGAAGTTATGACTTGAGCAACATAAACGCTTGTTAACTAGAAGAAGACAAAATAGAAGCCGCGTTACTTTTAAGAATGAAAATTGTCTTTTATCAAAGAAAGTTAACTCGACGCCGGTCGCATCTTAAGGAAGTTATTTCCCCTTGCTTCATTGACAACAACGATAAAGCTACTGTTATGCTTTGTTGAATTTGGCTTGCTTTGTGGTCCGATATGATAAATTAGTTTACAAAGTGTCAATATTTTAAACGTTTTGAGACTAAATAGAACATTCTAGTCCCATGGCACTCTTAAGACATTGATATTTATCTGCTTTGTCTTCTTACTCTACCTATATTTGGGAATATAGTTTATGAAATAATGATTACATAAGCTTCTGCTTTTAAATAAATCTCTCAATGACGAATGCTGAACATGTTCAACCCAACTACAGCAATACAAAGAAATTATATGTTATTCCGTCTCAGAAAATGTTTACGAATTTAATGGATTACTTATTATCTCTTTGTTTCCAACGTTAAACTGTGCAAGACAGAAATTAAATTGTATATTATAACGAATCCCATGTTTATCCCGATTTTGATCAGTTTTAAAACTTTCAGGTGATATTCATGATTCATTTGGTATTGTGTTCTGAATTGTGAAATTGTAGAAGACATATTCGATATAGTTATGTGATCGAATGGTTAGTTAGCAAAAAAGGTTAAATTACATACTGCTAATACAAAACAGCGAAATCATTCTTCATTTTAAGCAACCGAATTAATGTATGTTTATAACAGCTGCACTACCCGAACGTCTATTGCTGTTCTCATAGGCTTCCAAATTTAATTTCCAATTGTTTTTATTACGATGTACAGTTTGCTTAGTATAAACTTTACTCCCAAACCCTTTCAGACAAATGTTGGACAGGTGCATTTCTTGCAAGTCATCGCATGACAGTTTCATTACCTAATGTTTATATTGTAATACTTATAGAATATCTTTGCAAAGAATATGCAAGTAAAGGGTGGCTATTGGAACAATTTTTATTGTTTTGATCACTAGCCAAAGAAAGCTTTTTATTTAATGCCCTAATTAAAAATTCTAGCGGACCTTGTAAGATTCCGATTATATTTATATATACATATATATATATTTATATATATATATATATATATATATATATATATGTATATATATATATATATATATATATATATATATATATATATATATATATATATATATATATATATATATATAATGTACTACAACTACGAATAGTGAATAGGAGAAGGATCGATTCATGAGAGAACTATGCATTATTTGTTTGATAATCCGAAAATCGGGAATTCAGAACATCCGTCTGCTTTCTTAAAGATATATACAAATGTTTTAACACAGCACTAAACACCACTGAATGCCAATCTTTCTAAGTTTCAGAATAAGTTCGGAATGACAGGCATTCTCAAATGAATTGCTCATAACAAAAGAAGTAATTCTAATATCCTTTCTAAGCTGAAACAATTATCTTTTAACTGATATCTTATAAAGTCATCTTCTTTAAAGCTTGATTGATTACGTTTCATCAAATTATTTTAACATTATACTTATGTAGCTGTGGAACACCTTGATCAAAATGCAAATGCGTGATGCAATGTTATAGTTTGAAAAATTTGAGCGGAATCGTCTTTCATGAACTTGGACAATATTTTGTACTTTTCAAGAATTTGGGAATCTTTAAATCTTAAGAGAAATGTTAACATTTGGACACAGCATGTATTTAATTGGTCTTACATTGGTTTTAACTGGCTTGAATTGAAATGAATTTACTTTATTTATTTTGCAGGTAAAGAAACGAAGGCGACATCCACCTGTCAATATGACTACAAATGTTCAACTTTTGGTATATGTGACTTCAGGACGCGCACATGTGATGATAAATGCTGTGACGACAAAACCAAAGATTATGATTCAATATGTTGCACGTATGTATATAGATTTATTCGAATCCCGGTACATTTCTAGGTTTTTCATGTTCAAGTCAAATTTAGAATTATTCCATTGATTTGACAAATCGCAATTGCAGGAGAGCTGTATGGAAATATGAATGGAAATTCTGATTATAGCTAATCCTTGCATTGACTAAGAATTGATTAATTGAATATAAATTTGTATTACACATTTTGGGGAAATAACTTCAGTTCAAATCAATGTTAACTTTAAAACATTCGCTGTCATAGTTACAATCAGCAACTTAAATCATAATATCAAACAATTAGAATAGCAGATAAAAGCAATGAGGTTATGTGGCCGGAACGGATGTTGTTGACTATCGTCTAATCGTCTTTGTTTTTTTTTTATAAAGAACATTCGAGAAAAATATAGCTCTGTTCCAATCATGAAATAATATGAGAGATTTGCGAGTTGTGACAGGCTGAACAGACGTAAATGTAATTGTTCTCTGATTAATCAAAGAAGTAACTGTAATTGATTTCTTCAGTGTGATCTAGTATTTGTAATTGTTATCAACCACTATAATTGATTTTATTGTAATTTAAAAGGCACAATAGTGCAGAGTGTCTGTAACTTTGTGAATGTCACAGATTGTGTAACTAATGAATGTGTCGACTTATAAGCTGAAATAATTCATAAAAGTCTAGAGTTTTTGAAGATTCAATTAGGTAATTGATAAATAAACGAGAGAAAATGAATTTCTGTAGGGACCCACTTTTAATGAAACTTGCATTTCACGATATGCTACGGAAGCCGCACGTGACCACAAACTCCTATACGTCAACATCGTCCAGTGGGCGGGTTATGAGTCACGTGATTCTAATTTAAATACATACTATTAACAAAACTGGTGGACACACGAGAGAGTCAAAAACGTAAAATTCGCCCGCGCTTCTCGCTTTCCGAGAAGAAACGTTAAAAACCTGTCAAAGAGACCGAACGGGACTTATCAAGGATTCGTGATGATGACCAGTTTGTTCGATGATGAGCATTGATGGAAGAGTTAGGACTGGCATCAGACAATGAAATGGCGAAGTTGTTGTTGGACACAGGACAGGTAGGCCAATGTCTGTTTTTATATGCTGATACACATTAGTTTCCCCAGAATCAAGTGCATGTGATGTCTGTGTATAAGTGTTCTCCATTTATTAATAATTTGTTCCTACTGTATGTTTGAAAGCACACTGTTTTATTAATACAATGTTTGCACAAGAACTCGATTTTCTTTGTAATAGATGTGATCAGATGATCAATAAAAGACAATATTTCACTCCGAAACTGCATTGTATGTATTGTTTGTTGGGATGGAATATATTTTTTATAACAACGTGCTCATAAGGTCGTTTTGTACATATGTCAGTTATCTTCGTGATACAGGTTTTTTAAATTCGGCGAGGGAACTTAGATACATTTTTACAGGCGTTATCCGTATTTATATCATCTCTCTTCCTCACAAACACGCACCTTAGGCTAATGTGATATGCACATTACTTGAATACAAGTTTATCAACCTTTTCATGTAAACATTTGAACAAATAATACATGTTTAATGTTGAACTGATCCAGAAAAATGTTGATCTCATGCCTATGATAGCCTGAATGCTAAGAATGTATTGTACAACTACTTACTAGTAAATTTATTTTAAAGCATTGAATTGACTACAATTACAAAAGGATTTCTAGTCAGGATAGAATAGGATATTATAATGCGACCAGAATATATGTCTAGCAGGTTGTTACTTATCAGTTATAGTTCTGAGCTGAAATCAAGTAAGTTTTATTTCTGTCATTTTTTTTTTAGATTTGTTATTATGTATCCTTGGTAAAATTAAGTATTTCAGTTCTAAGTGTTTAATACAAATCACAAATAAACAGAATTCAAATATAATTATAATACAAATGAATATGTATTACATATTTTAGTTACGAAGTTACAAAGATTGTAACAATGGATTATCCAAAGCATGCAGAATTACTGGGCAGTACATATTGATGCTTCACATCAACACCTGGCCAAGTGCTTTGCGACATACAGAGAGAATAAAAACACCTTCAATAACTGCTATTGAGTCAGGAAGGTAAAAATTAAACATTTCTTGCAGAATTTTCTTTTTAGGAGGAGTGGATGCTATTGTTGTTATCTTACTGAAAACAATAATGAATCAAATAAAATGCTGATAGAAGGACATTTTTAAAATCTTTGCAGCAGGTTGAGACCCCACTTCATGCTTTTCTTAGTTTGAGCTAGAATATAAAAAAATACCATGGATTTTATTTTCTCAGAAGTGGCATAGGATGCCTCAAGTTCAACTGCTACCTGATGCATGGAAAAAGGCTATGTTTACTGTAATTGTTTTGGTTAGGCAAAAAAGTTCCAGTTTACTGTGCTGGCTAACCCAGCTGTTTTTCATCCACCTTCCACTTCCCTCATTACAGGTAAATGAATACTTTGAGAACCAGTGATTGATAGTTTGAAGTTGTGATTACATATCACATATGCTTTCGTTATGCTGTTTCCCACCCTCTTCGCATCTATCCACTTTGCTCATGCTGAATGCACATATGACATTTAATTTAAAACAAAATATTGAGATAATTATAAGATGCCATATCTCAATTGTATGTATAAGAAGTAAATTTCCTCTCTATGATCAAATGAGCCACATGTATCTTTTGTACAAATGATGTGAGCTGATATCAGTTATTTTGAATAAAATGGGCAAATATAGTTAATATACATTTTTAATAGCTTCTTAAAATTCAGCAATCTATTGCAGTGAACATAATTAAAAAACTCATTACGAATAGGTGTTTATTATACCTAGAAATTATTGTATTCATCTTTTTATACTAAGAATATGGTGTAAAGTTGTAATTTTTTTAAGGTTAATAACGAAGTCCTTAAAAAAATGACATTAAATTTTATACATATTAAAAGGCTGCAGGTTTCATACCACCCCACCCCGGGGGAGACTGTATCAGCTGCCATGGTGTCTCCTTGGAAAGAGCACTAAGCTTGGATTTCCTCAGAAGCATAGAGCCAATAAAGTGTTGAAAGTGCTATAAAAATACCAAACGAAAACCCTTGACAAGAAACTGAAAGCATAAAAGGAAAAAAAACAATACCTGGCCCTCAACAAATGTTAGAAAATGAGCAAGTCCTTTGCTGAATATTGCTTAAGCTTGACATCACAGACTATACATTTTTTATTTTAAAGGCCAATTATTTTTCCATCTGAAATTTTGGACGGAAAGTCTATCACATTCATATTAAATCATTTGTATGTTTTTGTGTGTTTAAGAGAGAAATGTAGATTCCAATTTCATCAGTGAAATTTAACTTTAAATTAATTTATTTTCCAAATATGTTTTATCGTCTATAGCAGTGGTTCACAAAGTGGGGGGGTATGAGGGGTGGGATTACTGACGGGGTGCTAATGCTGAATAATGCTGTATCAAGCAGTACTTTGGAGATAGAACAAATAAGAACAAAAATAACCCCTCCTTAGGAACTTTTCATGAGGCTCAAATATTGGGTGAAAACTCAATATAGTTTAACATATGGGAATGCTTGTCACACAAGTTAAGAAAATAAAATTTTCTTTAAAACAGGTATCATCGCTGTTACAACCAAAAAAAAGTGGCAGATGGTCAAACAAAAGAAAACATATCCCCACATCAAGGAGCTTATTCAGAAAGCCCTCATCTGTCGACTTGAGGACACGAAGGATATGAGGAGAAGAGAACTTAAGGAAGATGATCCCAGGATAATTAGCAGAAACCTGGCACCTCAAGAACCGCATCATCTCAAGTTTTGGTGAAGGAGAAGATCTTTTGATTTTAACTATATAATATATGTGTCTGTTAAGATTACAGCAATGTAAGTGTCAGTAGTTGAAAACAATGTATAATGTATCTGCAAGTGCTGAAAATTTTTATATTGATAATACATGACCTTACCCAGAATAGACTGGTGTTTAAAAATATCTGAATGGAAGCATTATTTTTTGATGGTATATTATGTGCAGTTACAACAAAACAAAGAATGAAGTCAAATGATTACGTATCCATATGTATATATATTTGTGCCCGTAAGAAGTGTTTAAAAAAAAGTTCAGGGAAGCCGGGAGGGGATGAAACCAGTGTATTGTCCAAAAGCATCTGGATATTTTTCACGTATCCGCCAGACATAGCAAGAGGGAATGACACATCTCTATCCAGACCCTAGTCTTCCATGCTGACATAGTATGAACTGTCTATAGGCAGCATGCCTGTTCGCGCTTATCAAGTCAACTTTATCGCCAAGTACAAGAACATGCTGTCCGTACATCCTGACCCACGCATGTACAGCTTCATCAAGGATTAGATCTTGAAAATCCTGAAAAATTATATTTAAAAAAGATAGAAACATGCTCTTATTCAAAGTTTATTAATCTTTTATCAGAACATTTCAATGTAAAATAAATATGGATAACAAAACTGCAACGTTTTTATTCTGACATGAGCACTGAGTGTTCCATCGCAACCAGAACTGATATTAATTTTTTGGAGTATTTCTAGAAGTCAGAGACACCTGCGTTGGGATCGAATAGGAATGGCTGATTGCAGATGACGATATAATATTATTGCAGATGACGATATAATCTTATCTTTCTATCATCATCAGCTTAGATTTGTTTAACATAGTGAGGTACCCACATTGAAAACAGGTAATGAATAGAATCTACTTGATGTGTATCAAGTGTAAAAAATAAAACTCCTTGTCATTTGTTTATGTATGCATCTCTGTTTTTTGTTTTTGGATAGCTTACAATTTTAAAATTCATTCAATGATTGCAAAGAAATAATCCAAGCATGTCTAATTTTGTAAGAAGTCTCGCTAAAATTCATGAAATATTATACATTAAATAAACTCTTAAGCATATATAATAATGCATTAAGCAACAATGCGCATTATAAACAGAAGTTTATATATTCGTTACCGGCAAAAGTGATATACAGTGCTGTCTCTCACAACACGTCTTTTCTAGGTCTGTGGGCATCTCCCTGCATTTTCCACCCACACACACCAGTCTGGCAATCCAGTGTCGGGGGATGGGTGATAACCACCACACTGTCTTGATCCTGGCTCCAAAACATTAAATACCAGGCTTGGGTGGAACTGCAACATCTGGATGAAACGTTCCCTCTGCCGGTCTAGCTTCATATTTGTTATGATCTTCTGGAATCAGTTGCAAAGATAAAAGCATACTGAATCTCCATATGCATTTGGTACAGCAACCTTGAAAACTAAAATCAAGATACCATGGAAATTTCAACATTTACATCAATCATGTATTTACAGAAGATTTCAATCTTTGCATGTCCACCTTGGAAATGGAAATGACTGCAGATGTTGTATTGTAATAGTAACTACCAAAGTTTTAATTATGTGTATACATGAATGCAGTATTTGATTTTATCAGTACAAAGTGCAATTTATATTTTCTTAGTCAGTTGTAACACATATCATGTATAGTGAAAGAGGTTTTCTGTAATGTAGCCCACATACCTGTCAAGTCATTCACACCTTTATGATATATAATTTGTACATCCAATAACATGCTTAAGAAATACATACAAGTTATTGAAAGAATTTAAAGTTGCAAAACCCATTACATCAAAATGTGTTATTTAGAAATCATTTACAGTATTCATCAAAACCTGAATGCAAATCAGACAGGACAATTAAAATTTGTACCCAAAAGATTATATCAAAGACGAAACAAAAAAAAATTCTGTTGCTTGCAAGCCTTCATGTCATTCTAAAGATTTTATGTTTATAACGATAGTGCATACATAGTATTATCTTGATATATTTTGGCATGCATCATATTGAAAACAGAAGAATTAAAGTGTAGTCATTATTTTACAAGGCTTAAATAGATATATGAATTTTCACAGGTCAAATGTTTTGTAGAAACCTTCAACGTAGTCAGGTCTAATCGCTGAAGATCTCATAAACATTTTGTCACTACACGTATTTTGAATTTTTAAAAAATTATAAATTTATTACTTAAACTGGAAAAGGGGCATGTTGACCTTGACAGTATGACCTTGACAAATATAAATATTTGTTGTGTTTACGACTAGTAAATATTATACCTATATATGAAATGATTTTAGCTCGTTAATATTTTGATTATCACAGAAATTTAAATCTGTACCACAAGCAGTTATTTAATTCACTCCATGTATTTTGCTACCTATGGTTACTTTAATTCCTGAACAAATAGCCCTATATCTGTAAGTATAGTGACTACCATAGACAACATATATGACATGTATTATATAAGGCGGCCTCTGTATTTTCAGTGGTATCTGTGCATGGTTTTCCTTGTCAAATGATATTGGGGTGGGGTGTTCAGTAGCAACAAAACGTGAAGCAGTTTAAACATACATTGTTTGGTAAGATAATCCTTCAATAGAAGTATATATTTTCTAAGTTGTGCAAAACACTTCTCTCACTTGTATATAGTGGAGTCTTTGCCAAGTTTTAAACATTTTTCAGTGTGGATCAATACTTGTTTTGCAAGGTATAAATACACAATTACCCTCATTCTTGTCTGCCTTGTCTGAACTATTTTTAGAGCTTGGTCAGCTCTATTTTCAGGCTGCACTGCATGTCTTCTTCCTCTTCCTCCTCTGGTTCTTGCTCCATACCTCATCCTTCCTCGCCCTCTTTAAGGTCGCTCCGGACTTGAACTTAAAAGTGAGGTGATTTCAGTCTAGGTAATAACAAAATTTCTACATTTGAGTGTATCATTTGTATCTTCTGTATTACATATTATAATTAATACCTTAATGCAGTTGTCTCTAATGAATTTTGATATGTAAAATTATTTCATAATTATACAAGTAATATATTCATACTTATCAATCGTATAGGAATCTAGTGCTTCCTGAGAATGAGAAATTAATACATGACAGTTTGTGATTTGATGGATGTTTTTTGTGCTGAATCAAGTCATGTTTTTTTCTTCTTTTCTTCCAAAAGTCCTAGATGGGCATCAAAGCTAAATCTATGTGTATATTTACTCAGGGCGCATACTACCCTATAAACATGTGCAAGGATAAAACCAGTATATGCCCTAAGGGTACAAGTCTAAAATTCAAACATATCCTTGGTGTCAAAACTGGGTTATAAAAGAGAACTTTGGTATCAAAATAGGGGATCACATTAAAAAGTTAAGGGTCTCTGAAGCGTTAATGAAGGTAAAGGGAAACACTGAAAACGGTGGTCAAACTTTAAGTGACAATGTGACAGTACGTTTGGGCGTGTGTATTTTTTTAATGACCTGTCCCGGATTACATACTCTAGCCGCAAATTTTAATAAAACTTATTTATGTATGGTATAACTCTTAATTTGGAGAAGCATACCACGAATTCGTTTCCGCTTTGTTTCAAACGCCAGAAAAATGAATGTTAGGGTCCACTAGTGAGAATCTGGTTAGAATTTATAAATTGAATAATAAAATTACTAAGTTGTTAGCATTTTTAAATTTGCAAGATGCTTTTCGTTTATAAAATGGGGTGCTTCTGGTAGCGCGGTTGTGTTTTACGTCATCAGCATCAGTGTACAGAATTTTGCATATAATTATGCAAATTTCGGTCAGCGAAATGATGTTTGTTATTCGATCGGGATCTGCCGATCACTGCCGAGCGCGATTTCGATATGGCGACGATAGAGTCATTACGCTTCGACCGATGATTTCAGAAAGCTCGTATTTCATAAAAAGAACCTCTATTGATATTACCCTAGAATTGCCTTTTAAATAGTAATTAATCAGTTGATATACATGAGTGTCCAAACATTTTTGTAAGCAAATTCACCCTCAGCTGCACTTTTGTGATTTTAATTGATTACTTTTGCAACAATGACCTAAACATCACTGCATTCAATTTACTATCGTTTCTTGTTTGTACTCCTTACGATGGAAAACTATACTACATTAGGTAGGTAGGTAGGTAGGTAGGTAGGCAAATGTGTGTATGATAGGATACACGTATTGATACATGATCAAAATGGATAGATGGATTTGCTTATTCACTCATTTATTAATTTGCAGTTCAAGTTCAAACGATGGCTCGATAACCGGAGGTTCTGTCGGGGGCGTAATTGGCTGTATTGTTTTTGTCGCTTTATGGTACTGGTGTTGCTGTCGTACTCCGACAAGAGTTGCCACTACCGTTCATACTGTTGTATATTAAGTCATCATGGTAAGTAGTTTATATAAATTTAAGTATACAATGTAACACTATTACTAGCTCGGCAAGCATCAGTGGATGTACTTGTTTTAATATGAGTGTTCGTAAGAGATATTTAAAGCAGTAGTGTAATTTGTATAAGCAGTACTGCGCAATAGTAGTAGCAGTAGTAGTAATAGTAGTAGTAGTAGTAACAGCAGTAGAAGCAGCAGTATTTTATGTTTTAGTTGGTTTTAAAATTGCTTATTCATTAATTTGTTAGATAGTATCTTTTTAAAATAATAATAACAAGAAGAAGAAAAAGAAGAACTAGGTTTCAATATAAATCTTTTATTATAGCAACATTTTAATGCAAATAATAATAATAATAATAATAATAATAATAATAATAATAATAATAATAATTATATATCGATAGCTCGTGATTTTTTTCATGGAAATTCCTTCCGGACTCGATTACATAACTGGCTAGAGAATGGTAAAAACCGCTAATTAGCTCACACGTATACATCAATTGTTTCTATATTGATAGGACGCTGGGCTAAGGGTTTATTTCATGATGGGCGGGTGGGGTAGGGCATGAATGGAAGGGGGCGCCAAATATATGGTCTCGCCTAAGGCACCAAAATGCCTTGAACAGGCGCTGAGTGTAATAACCACATTGTAACATTTTTATGGGTGAACTTGTTCACATTAGCAGAGATTATCACTAAGATTGCATGCTTGTTCATTTTAGACGAACACACACACACACACACACACACATACACACACACACACACTCACACACACACACACACACACACACACACACACACACACGTTTGGTAACCTGTTTCACTGAAACTTTAAAGGTATATAGTGTCAGGCCAAGTAGTGGAACGTACTCACACCAATGCTGACCAACGTACATACAGACACGCACACGTGCATGCATCAGTACGTAATATATCGCTCCAGCTGAACTTAAACAGTACGATACATATATGGTGTGTAATAATGGTTACAAGTTGGAGAAGAATTAGACATATCAAATATGCAGAGGACATCTTCAGTGTGGATAGACTATAACATATAAGCCGAAATCCAGGTTGAGGTCTAGAATAATATGAATGAATTTAGCCGAAATTCAGGTTAAGGTCTAGACATGTATGAATTTAGCCACTAGACAGGTTAGGTTCTAGAATAAAATTAACTTAGCATATGATAGCCTAAATGTGTTTATTAATATTCCTCATCTTAATACTTCTCTCAGAGTTAAGCTCCTAAAACAACACCAGCATCATGAAGAAATATTGCTACATCAGAAATGCACATCTCAACTCCTTGTATGGTATATTTAACTTCAGTTGGGTGACTAGATTTGTATATTTGGGTGTCATCAGCGTACAATTGGTGAGACACTGGATGATGATCTACGACAGTTGCGAGTGGCTGAGTGTATAGAATGAAGTGAACAGGTCCAAGAAACGACCCCTATGGACACACACACACACCATATATAAATTGGACTGAAGTGTATTCCATTTGCAGATACAATCTGTGTCCTGTACACTAAGTATGACCTGAACCAAAATAAGGCTGTATTGTAAATGCCCAATTCATACTGACGACGGTGAAGTAATATATCATGGTCTATTGTGTCAATTGCTATAGACATCTCAAGGGGGGTGAAGATTGTAATCTTTCCGCTATCCTAAGCAGAGATATTGTCATTAACTACTTTTATAAGAGTAGTTTCAGTACTGTGGCAAGGTCTGTACATTGCTAAAAAGACTGTTTGAATACCGATGCCATACAAGTTGGGTTAGAACAACATTTGTTTTAAAGATTTGTTATATGAATTGGAGATTAGAAACTCGACGGTAGTTCCTTAAATCGTTATGATCGAGTTTTGGTTTCTTCAGCAGATGCTTTAAAATGGCAGTTTTGACAAATGATAGGAGATATGTATTAATAACATCGGTTAATGAAGGCAATATTGGGTTTATGCACTCAAGCAGCAGTGATGTTGGAATTGGATCAAGTTCACACGACTTTGGTGCACCCTTCGTCACATTTATCCGTACTAAATAAATAGAGACAAGTTTTAATGCTGTTAACTAATGTTGCTGAAATTCTTTCTCGTAACTGTATGGTGACGACGAGTCAATTGAGATTGTATTGTCAAGCATATCGCTAATGGTTTGTACATTGTCACGGGATAAAATTGCAAATAGGTCCGGAAGGTCTACCAGAGAGAAAGTAGTTGGAAGTGGTGTATTATTGCTCCTTGACATTAGCTTATTAGTAATATTGAAGAGCTCTTTGCAGCTGGAACTTTCCGTGATCTTTGTAATGTAGTTCAAACGATGATGGCAGAAATTGAAAGTTGTGTTATACTTAAGACATTTTATCATGGAATTTTTTCTGATGAGAGCAATTACACCTCCGTGATAGTGGCGGTGGAACGAATTGATGGAGTCAACAGTGGGTGTTAGATCCGGGTATGGGATTCATCCCCTGATATATATATATATATATATATATATATATATATATATATATATATATATATATATATATATATATATATATATATATATCTGTGAGGCTTATTACATATGCGTTCTTTCCGGAACACACGCTTTTCAACGCCGATTTCGGGTTTCAATGTTTCTTTTATCATTATTCACTTACTTTATACAGACTTATTCTTTTCAATTTTTATTTACAGAATAATGGTCAAGGAACAGATGGATTACAGATTTTATCCTTGTAATAAGGAATATTGACATTACAGTATTTCATCCGTCTATGACTTTCCCTCTGTGTTTGTAGGATGGGTCGCTGCAAATAACTCTCATCCACTTGGGTGTTTAATTAATGTTCAAGACAATATGCATTTTTTCGCATTGTTTAAACGTGATGAACGTTTGTCAAATTTCAAAGCCATCCGAATAAACTAAATTGAGTTTCTACAAAGGTACTGGGCTAAAGAAGGAGTTTTCTTTCCTCTTTGTTAATTTTTTTTTTGGTTTCTTTTTCACAACGCCTTGTATCAGGATTTTACAGATACAAAAATACACGTATAGTGAGATTTCTGGACCTTCTACCTTTTGATGGAGCTGATACAATCACATCATCAATTTTTAAAACAAATGCGTTACATTTTTATTTAACTGATGTCCACGTTTACAAATTTCACAATGAAATTTGTTTGCCAGACATTATCACTGCCACATCTAATGCAAAATGATCAAATGACAAATCAGGGAAAATGTTTAGTGTTTATGAGACTCATTAGTTATTAGGTTCTATATATTTTATATACGAAATTGATAAACCTTTGATAGGTAAAATCAGGCTGTTTTCTATTATTTGCATCCACACTACAATTTACGATGATATACATTCTCCTTTGATATTGTTACACGCACAGGGGTATTCACTTCACCGAGCGGTGTCAAAACACTGGCGCGAGTCCCGCTGGAAGTCATATGTTTTCCCCAAATTTGCAAACACTTCCATACAACTTTGAGTTATAAAATGGAAAGTCAAACGTGTCTGCTTTACTTAATAAATTTTGCTCTAATCAATTGGCGACCACAGATGAAACAACTTGCCCAAAGGTTCATTAACCGCACCTTTGCATGGTTTTTCTTCATTATCATCAGATTTCCGTACCGCAAGCCCGTTATGCCATAGAAAATACAATAGTATTTTCTTTCCAACTGGATAATATTTAACTGCACAACCCTAGGCCAGTCAATCCATAGAATTTCCGGCGTATCACGCTCAAATAAATACGCCTATTTTCCACTATGGACACATAAACAGTATCTACCAAGTCCCAACTTATTGATTCCATTGTATAATTTACTGATTTCCATCCTTAAATACTGCCATTTCAACCACAACACTATTATACACCACTGGATTTTAATATGGACTATATTACAATACCAGGGACAGTCATTCGGCTTGTACCTAAATTCACTACTAACGAACCCCAGCATTATTCAAATTCACTAACACTCGGCTTTGTGACGTTTGCGCCTACTAATTGGCAAATTATTTCGGGCTAGGAATATTTCCATGGCGCCGAAGGCCAAATAATCACACAAATTAATCTAAGAATTGCTTAAAAACGTTGTGCTGTCAAATATACATACTCCAAATTTATTGCAATATAACTGATTTTAATACACATTTAATGCAAATTTTATCACTACCTTGTCAAAACTACTTGCCGTAAAAATAGTAAATAAGGACATGCTAAACCTATCTGATTAGTCAAGCCTGCCTCGGACATAGTGGCGTCGTGAACTTAGAAATGTTTAATCAAGGTTTCCTTGTACATGGTGATGTATTATTTTATGAACCTGCGTAGAGACAGAGAGAAATGGGTGAGCCTTAGCAAATAATGTTTTCTTTTTAAAGGACGAACCTTTTCTTGTTAACGCTTTAAACGAAGTATCTAATTACCAGAGTTAATAACTAGTACGGTTACTATCATCACACGATCACGTGTACACAACAATACAAAAATATTAAATCAAACACTTCTAGCGTATTTTGGCAACTATTGAAATACAATGTTATTTGCTGGTGCAGTGTATTTTACACCGACCAACCAGTTAAAAAGGAAGTGATATCACTAAAAGTAAATTTCAAAATTGATATCGAACAAATGGAGCACGCAAACCCACTTGTGTAGAAGTAAGTCACCACTGAAATACAAAAAAAGCTTCATCTGACGGGTATAGGATATTATTTCACAAATTAGACCACTATTAGCGTATACGGATTAGAGCTTTTTTCGCAAACGCAAACATTTAATACTTCATGACATACATTAAAAAAAAAGAAAACATACCAAGAACTATTTCAATCGCCAGTTAGTAAGCATTTGTACCGACGATTTCCAGATAAATGGAGATGTTACAAAACAATTGATTTTTTTTTCGATACTAATCCAAACTGTCATACAATCTTGTGAATACACTATGACGTCTCCTCCAAGAGACTGACTAACCCAGGTTGAGAAATATATTCCAATATTCACTTTCAATAATCAACAAATAGCACGAAAATATAACAAAATAAATACGATGAGAGATAAATACAAGACTTACGGCAATATTAAATCCCTATACTGTGTCTTTGTCTTGCCTATGACTCTGTCCTTCAAGCAAAGTTGCCTGCCATCTGCTTGATAAAAGGTAGGTTGGGTAAAATATGACCCACATATTTGAAGTGTGACAACATGGACCTTAACCTTGAGACTTAACACAGGACTACTGTATGTGACACACTCTAAACAGACAAGGGCCTAGCAATTGGCAAAGAGCCAACGATTTCAAACTTGCGACCAGGGGCCGGCCTTCAACCAATTTGGCCCAATCAGCATCCGCGTTTACGAGGGACCCACGCGTTAGCAACGTGTAATCATATATCTTTAACGAGAAAGTAATTTTAAAGACATTGAAGAAATATTTACATTTAAATATCATATAAAAGTTGCTAAAAAGTTTGTTTCCAAATGTCATGCTAAGAAAGGGGTCACGCACGTAAATCCAGGGTTTCCCGCCAGAATGGTCCAATGGTAAATGGTAAATGTTTTGCGTATTGATTTCATTTAGTTGTAGCAATGTGAACCTTAAGAGCATGGGGTACATATTCATGACAGGTATTTGCTTCTGCAGTCTTTAACCTCATACATAATGAAGCTCAAGTGCTTGAAATTTTGGGCTCCGACCGCCACCACACAGAGAGGACCCATGTACAAGTTGTTAAGAAGTTTTTTTCCAATTCCATGCTCACAAAGTCTTCAACCTCACACCACAACCAGGATTTTAACAACTAGAAAACCACCTCCAACGTACAGCTACAGAGCTGGCGCGTCTTTAACAGAGGAACTGAGCGGATGTTGCACTGTATGAAAGGATATTGCTGTCATATTTGTATACATTTATTTCTTGTTAGCACACGCTGTATATGTGTTTCTTAATTATTTTGTTCTTCTATTTTCTATGCGTGTACGTTGAATAGTAATATTTCATCTGTACGTCTGCCATGAGTTCTTTCTAAGGCTTTTAAGCGTGATATCGAAAAACTGCAATGCATATTTTATTTTCCATGTGCATACGTTCAATTATGTACATTGTATTATTCCATATCTACGTATTCTCGTTGTATTCTGACAATTTTTTTATTTCATTACTAATTAGTCATTATAATGGTACATATATGTAACGGTTTTGACTGTATCGTAGTTTATTTTTCATTCACTTTTAATACAACAATTTCAGACGGTACTAACATAAATATTTAAAGACAAGCAATAAACGGGAACAAAAGTATAACCGTCAGATATTTTATGTATGCATATTATGCATACTGATGCAAACATTAAAATTACATATACACAAGAAAATCGAATGATCATAAATCACTTTAATTCACGAAATACTCCATGCTGGGAGATATGACCTTTGACACCGGGCCGGACATTCGGATATTTGCTGGCATTATAGACTTTTGAAAATGCTTACAGTTATATAAGTGCAGGGTAATCTATCTTTAACTTTCTGTATCTCGGTGACTTGAGTCCTATTCATTTTGTCATTCTTTAATATATGTAGTGGATACTATTGAAAGGATTCTATTTATACGTGTAATATACATATTCGGACAGTTTCAGACAGAAGACGACTTTATCACTGGCAGGTAGTGTTAAATGTACACAGCAAGTCTTGATTGATTTCGGGAGACCACTTGTTGTTTGACTTTTCCAATACAGAAACGAGTTATGTCCCATGAACAACTAAAAATTGAAGTTTGGTGTGTTATCTGGAGAGAAACTATTTTCTCCCCACGAACGCAAACATTACATCAGAATGAGAGTTTTTTCCAAGACAGCATGATATTTGAAAAGAAATATATGCATTCAATGATCACAAATACGTTTTTAGAAATGAATATAAGATAACGAATCTAATCCAATGACCGGACAGCTTGTATTAGTAAAAACGTGGAATGTGAAGAAATAATAAACTCATTCAATGAACACACAATTAATATTAGTTAAAGCATGTTAGGTGAACATAATATAGATTCATTGAATTTATATACCTAAATTAATAGGAAGGGGCTATTAGTGGTGAAGAAATGTCACCAAATGGTCACGTTAATTTTTGTTGTATAACGTCAACGCATCCCGACGTGAAAGAGAACTTCATTATATTTATACAGCGTTGAATTGCAAACAGTTCTTCTCAGATGACATGAACTCAAAGTTGAATTTATAAATATTTCAAACTCATGAAAATGGACCCTAGATCAAATATAGAAGTAAAGAAACTACTAATATTAGAATAATATGAGGAATTGAAGTTCTCCATTAAAGTAATGAAATTACAGAATTTAGTTATATGTATCTTAAAGTTCGAAGCAGGACGTTTTGCGCCACCGATTTGGCGCCGGCCGTTTTAGCGCGACCGGTTTGATGCCGACCATTTGGAGCAGGAAAGGACGACACTGATTAGTGTGTAAGTGAAATATAAAGTGAAAAATAAATGTATAATTAGTCCAATGATCAGCCTGTGTGTTATTAAAATAAAAATATAAATACTACCTACATAAATATACTTAATTACCTAAAATCAATAGACAAAACACACAAAATATAAATATCAAAACCATCAAATAAATAAATAAATATAAACATAGCCATAGAGTTAATATGTATCAATCAAGGGGCCAGAGCGGATAATAACACCCCGTGTTAATGTATTTTTTGCGCTTCACAGGCTGTTAATCTCCGCGAAAGAATTCCTCATAAAATTGGTCGTGACCCTTCTGAACGATTAGTAGTCCACCGGTGAATTTTAAAAGAATAGGTTGCTTCATCCCATATTCTGAATCGGTCAGAAAACTAAAATCAGACTATTGAGAGCGCTAGGCATCTCAATCTTTCTGTATTCATGCGAGGCCTGAACCATGACAGCAGAATTACAACGAAGAATTCAGGCACTAACAAATGAGATGCTTCATAATCATTATTGACATCTCTTACATGGACCACATCATAAATGAAGAAGTGCTTAACATCATCAGGCATAAAGTAAGCCATTATGAAGACCTCCTAAATACTGTCAAAAAAAGAAAGCTAAAATGGTATGGCCATGTCACTAGAGACATCAATCTATCCCCATCAATACTGCAGGTCTGTGTCCAGGGGGGGCAAAAAGAAAGGTAGACAGAAAAAAGTGGAGTGGCAACATCACAGAATAGACCCGGAAATGTTGTGCGGAGACACAGACATTGGCACATGATCGAGAAAAGCGGAGGGAACTGGTCAGATGTTCAGCAGTACAGAGCATCGATGACCACAATAGGTCAAGAGACAGATGATGATGATAACCATACTTAACGAGGTCTTTTCTCTAAAAACGTTTACCGTTTGTAGTAGGGTGTAACAGAGGTACCAGACGGTATGAGTGATACTAAATTTAGTTTAGAAACAGAACACGTAAGTTCAGTCATTGAACATGTGTAGAGCTCATTTTAAAAAAGGATTGCTTTAAAACTTTAATGTTTACTTGTTGTTTGGAGATAGATAATTGACATTTCGCACGATATTTAAACATTGACATTTTAGTATATCTTCAGCATAATAGACACATATGCAGTAAAAGAAAAATTTAATGGGCTTAAAATGAAATAACAGTTTTTAAATACATATTTCAAGTATATTTCTTATACAGAAAAAGTAGTTCCAGAATTGTTAACAGCTTTCTCCTATTGATTTTTTTATATATTTCAGTATCTTATTTCAATATATCATACATTTGTTTATATATTTTCCTCTGTTAATCTTTATGGTAATAACGTGGTACCAAACGTTTCTATACCAGCTTAAATACGGGATGAATATCATTGTGTGTTACTAAAACCCAGATATTTGAACTCGTGGCATCGTCACTCCTTGAAACAAGGATCGATAATCTATATTACACAGCGTGCCACTTTTTTCCTTATTAATTACCTAATGAAATAGCTCTTGCCACCAGTAAGAAAGTAACACTATTAAAATCGATATTTTGCTTCCCTTTACGTACCACACAACACATCTTCCAGGTTGCTGACTCATATCTTAAAATATAAAACTTTTTTTGTGTCACACGCTGAAATGTGCCAAATATTAATGTACGAACAAAACAAATCCTCCATTTATTTTTAGAGGACATCCTCACGTATGATTTATAGCATTGTTAAATTTTAGACCAAAGGGTGGAATTTTAAACAATATACAAGATAAATTCTAGTATATGTAACTATTTCATAAATTATTTAATAGTACGACAAGATGGAAAACGTGTCGGATACTGAGCTATGTTATGAAGGTTTCCACTACCATGTATATGTGCGCATTACATTTATCATAATAAGAATGTCGAATAATACAGTCTTAATTGTAAGTCAACACGGTAATATCAAGAGATAACAAAGTATTGTAGAATCGTATATTTTTGGCATATTAGAATGAAGAGTTCTTCTGTTTATATTTATTTTCATGTGCAGTACCTATTTTTATAAATGCAATTTAGAAATCAAATAAATATATTTAATCTACCACTGCATGAATTAATCAAACAAATGTTGATTGCATACCATTTATGACATAAAAATTATTAGTGTAAATAATAATAGTCCAAAGATAGATTGTTGAAAAATCACTGTGTCAGATGCTTGACAATCTGATAACTGGAAATCTTGAATTTAAGACAACTCTTTGTTTTGATAATGATAAATACTGATAACTGGAGATCTTCAATTAAAGACAACTCTTTGCTTTCGTAATGATAAATACTGTTAACTGGAAATATTAAATTTAAGACAACTCTTTGCTTTCGTAATGATAAATTCTAATAACTGGAAATATTAAATTTAAGACAACTCTTTGCTTTCGTAATGATAAATACTGATAACTGGAAATCTTGAATTTAAGACAACTCTTTGCGTTCGTAATGATATATAATTATAACTGTAAATCTTGAATTTAAGACAACTCTTTATTTTCGTAATGATAAATACTGATAACTGGAAATCTTGAATTTAAGACAACTCTTTGTTTTGATAATGATAAATACTGATAACTGGAAATATTAAATTTAAGACAACTCTTTGCTTTCGTAATGATAAATACTGATATCTGGAAATATTAAATTTAAGACAACTCTTTGCTTTCGTAATGATAAATACTGATAACTGGAAATCTTGAATTTAAGACAACTCTTTATTTTCGTAATGATAAATACTGATAACTGGAAATCTTGAATTTAAGACAGTTCGATTATAAACGAAATTTGCATTCTTAATAGAGGTCCTGCCGACAATTTTTTTATCATAGTCTTACTAGGTTACAGCCTAAAGGCTTTTATTCAAACAACATATTGATACGTGTGAAAAGGAAAGCGTAGTTACAAAAGATGGTGAGGACTGGTTTGCATAGCTCAAGATTGGTGTCACTGAACAGCGCTTATTTGAGGACTGTATTATGCCATGGCAAGCAGAGTAAAGTCCACACCTCAAGGCACACAAGAGAATATACGTATATTAATACTGATGTGTATGTCTAAACAAAGCAGAGACTACCTGCAACAATTGAAACCAGTACGTTTCAAATGAGTCATAAGCTACGCTTTAATACAACTAAACAATCTAAATTTAAGCGTCATTAGCATTTTCCCAACATTGCTGACAACATCGTGGACATGGCATATCACCCTTTCTAATATTATTCATTTCTGTGCTAATGTTAAACCCAAGTTGGTAAAAAGGATCCATTAGTTTCCACATTATTATCATGTATTATCATTTTATAGTAAAAGGGGTGCAATCACGTTTGTTTAGCGTATATTATAACAGATATCCTCAGTTTTGACGATTCGATTAGAACGTGAGAGTCAACCGTCAAGTGTCAATTGAAATGTTGGAGGAAGCTGTTACGCGTCGATGACAGTGTAAGAGTCAACTGTCAAGCGTCGATAACAATATTTTGAGTACTAATAGCAATTGTAATATATTTTGCCAACTGGAGTGAAATGGATGATGCTAGAGTTTCAGATCACACTGGACAGTGGCTATAACTTGAAAGACCAGAATTCTCTTTGATGAAAATCAAATTGCGCTATGAAAGGATAATAAGTTTCATTTACGGCACACTTACGAAACATAATTTTGTGATGGGGCTTAACGCTATTTTTCAGCACAAGATATGCCAGTATAACTGGTGGAAGAAACCCCGGCAAAGCCCAGTGAAAAACCACTGAAAAGCTTCTCACATATTCAATTTGCTCAACCTGAGACTAAACCCCAGGCAACGATAACTGAAACGGCATAGATCCATAACAGTAGTAATGTGGGGCACTATAGAGACAATGGGAAATCCAGTTAAAAAGGTCGTGGGGCACAATAGCAACAAGATTTATATCGACCATAGAAATCCCAGTCAAAAAGGTCGTGGGGGACTATTGCTACAAAGGTCGTGGGGCACTATAGCGACAAGGGGAAATTTAACATGGTGGGCCGGTATAGCGACAAGGGAAATTGAACATGGTGGGCCTATCTAGCGACAAAGGAAATTAAACATGGTGGGCCTATATAGCGACAAGGGGAATTGAACATGGGGAATATTATTTGTATTTGTATTTGGGATTATCTAGCGACAATGGAAATGGAGGCAAAGAAAGCAAATATCTTTTCGAGGTATATGAGTGGCCCTGAACACAAACCACACAATTGTCACAGAATTAGGCGAAAATTGAACTGATTTTTGTTGTTCTTGAATTGTAAACGAAACTCACCATTTTCTTGATTTCGTCGTACACGCATTACCTGGGGTGATTAAGTGCTTTTCTCCAGGGTAAGCGGCGTGTAGCGATTTGCATGGGCTTGATGTTAATTTACATGGAATCCGGAACTTTAGTTTCACGTGGTGCACAATAAGCTCGATGTGATTTATGTTCACCTATAGAGAGTATATAAGGCTAAGGATTTCTCATTATTATTTACGGGAACCCAAATATCTAATCGAAGGATAGATTACCTCGTCTTGCAAATCTCCAGCCAAAGGGGTGAGTGTTAAAATTACATTTCGTTTTATTGTGAATTTTATTCAGATTATCATTTCGTATAATGATGCCTTTATTGCAATGAACGTGGAATATTTGGAATTACTAGTCACTTTTAGACTTTAAATGAAATATCGTAATCTACAGCTTAGATTATTTTTGAGACAACTATTATTAGTCTGGTTTTGTTTATTATAGCTGATTCAGTCTGATTCCAGCTGATTCCGTCGTTGATACCGTAGAAGTTCATCACTGATAGCGCATCTAATAACATCGTTGATACCGTCTCTGATACCGTAGCTGCTAACATAGTTGTTACATTGTTTCTGGTACCGTAGCTGCTAATAACATCGTTGATACCGTAGCTGCTAATAACATCGTTGATACCGTAGCTGCTAATAACATCGTTGATACCGTAGCTGTTAACACATCTGATACCATCTTTTGATAAACGTCTTTGATATCGTTTGATTTGTTGTGGGACATCTATTGTTTGTTCTGGAACATCTCTGTATAAATATCTGAATGTGCTTGTGCCGTTAATTTGTGCAAACGGAATTGAAGTATCTGTCTGTGTGTCGAACTGTCTGTTCGTCAAAATCTGTGTAACGTGTAAATATCCGGAAAGCTAGAAGTCCGAGTGTCGGAGCTGTCTTTGAGTTGTAAAACGTCCGGGTTGACATCTAGGGGAGTGAGGAACCGTTGGTTCTGGTAGATGTTGTATGCTGTCTGAACGTATAACTGTGGTGGATCCGTGTAGGGAAACGTCCGATAATAGTATTGGTCAACCCTCGGTTCTCGGGGAAACTGGGAGACGATTCAACTGTTGCTGAATCGTGCGGTTATACAGGGGAGACACATAGGTGTATTGAAATTATAATATAATTTAATACATTGTTGTATTTGCATGCTTATGTCAGATCGCAATAATATTTCAAGTGATCACATAGATATCAATAAAAGCTAGCAACTTGATTCAATACAAGTATATGATCGTGCTAGTTATCGCAATCCATCGTGCGATAGATAGTTTGTCGTTTGTGTTTATTTTTTTTCGTAAATCATTCTTGCATTTATTTAACTTTCGTGAAGGATTCTTGGATCTGTGTATAATCCAAGAGATCCCTTTACATCTGAGATTCCTTTTGTATTGTTATTTAATTTGTTCATGTATTGTGAATGGTTGTGAGTGTAATTGTGGGTTGAGTGCATGAATTATTGTGTTGTTACATCTGTATTTTTTCATTTATAATTTATTACATAAATTTATATTTTCTTTCACAAATTGTGTTTGTATTGTTCATTTAATCCACCCTCCTCTCGGTAACAATTCTGTTACAACAATCTCCTATCAAAACAGAAGGGAAGGAAAATAAAATCACACAATCTCCTATACACACAGAAGGAAAGGAACACAAAACATGGATAATTAAGAACATCATACATTATGTGTGAAATATGTTCATTGTTTTCATTCATTCATTAATTTAATAAAAAGGTTGTATGATTTTTATTGTCGACTGACTTCTTAACATATCTCAAATTTAAGGGAAGTCCTGTGTTTCTCAGCACACGCTAAAAACAATGTTGCCAAGTTGTAACAAATCCACGTCGAAGGGAAAAAAGCAGCACCAAAATATGCTTTGTTCTATCGACAGTCTAAGATGTGTGTTATGATTTGAAATTCAAAGTTAACCATAGGCAGGGTAATAAAGTGCAATGTCACTCGCGTCAATCATTGTTACATTGTTACAATTCTTCCGAACGTGTGTTTTGGCTCTGGTATTTTTATTTCAAAGTTAGACATAAGTAGGGTTATACAGTGCAAGATCACTTGCCTCATTCTTGAAATAGTTTTGTATTTGTTTCTTTTCTAAAAAACGGTAGATCGCATGCTTAAAAAACTTTCCGTGACACATTGCAGTGCCAAAAGTAAAGATAAAGCTCTGATAACTGAATTGTATAAGTTTGTCAACTCAAGATTTTATTTCATCCAACGATTTACTGATTGACTATTTGTAAGGGTATAGCTTTTGAAAAAAAGAATTACATGACAAACGAAAATTATGGTGCCTACTGATTAAAACTTTGGAGAGGTATTTTCAAACCTGGAACATCTACCATTAGGATTTCAATCAAACGTATTACGACGGAGAAGAGAGAGAGAGAGAGAGAGAGAGAGAGAGAGAGAGAGAGAGAGAGAGAGAGAGAGAGAGAGAGAGAGATACTATGTTATACCTACTTTTAAAAAGAATCAGGACACTTACTCTTGTTTTTGTGGTATATTTTCCCTTAGAAAAACTCAATGAAACACACATCCAACTTAGAAAATCAATTCCATAGGAAAGGTCCACGATTTTAAAATATCACCAGAGTGAAACGATGACAAATACGAATAAAATGTTCTCACAAAATAGTTAATCCAAATACGCTGTGATGTATTTGACTCTAAAATGGACATAATTTCCATATGATCACGCAGGGTACGATTGTTCTTGCTTTAGTTTTACTTCTTTTTTATATAAATAATCTAGCGGTGAAACACGACCTATCTCGAAACTAGGTGAAGAGCTACTGAAGTCAATTCGAAGTGAAGAAAATTAGTCTAGCCAATGAAATTGTTTATGATGAGTGATGCAATGTTTTGTACGAAGGTAGTATGGCAAAATAATAAATACGCTCTCAAGTTGTTCCCACTGCAGTGCAGACTGGAATGTTAACTTAAATCCCTCCGTTGTGTATTGTAACATGTCTTCTTACCACATCAACTTCTGAATGGTCACAGTACTGGTTCGCATTTTGAAACTGACAATTTATTTGTATCTCACTTAAACATTTTGACGTACACACTCACATCGGTATAGTCAGGAGTGGTGCAGTATTAAGTGGCATAGTTTTTTGTTTCTTTTTTTCTTCTTTCTTCTTTTCTTTTCAAACTTGTGAATCTGGGATTTGTACGAATTAACGAAGCAAGTTCAGTGAACCTCAAGGATACAAACCCATGTTGTCTGTCTATTGATGTGAATATTTACATAAAAAACAATATGAGCTGCAAAACACAAAGATATACGGCAAGCATGATTATAATGAACACAACAACAACTAACTGTAGTAACAAAGAGATGTTTATCTTCACGTCCGCGTAACTTAGAGTTTTAATCCTCTTTCAAGACAAACTTGGTACCCTTTTGTAAGCGTGAAATTAAAATACTGAAGAAACTTAAACGCTTTTCTATAGACTATAGCACAGATAATTTCAGCAACAAACTAAACAACATAAAAACCGTTACAACAATAGAAAGCCCAAAATCGTCTATTAAACAAGAAATGCGTTTAAACAAAAATAATTAAAGATTAACGATGGCTAAGCAATAAAACCGAATTTAAGAAAGACAGTGACATTTGTATATAGGATTCTCACTTTGATATTTTATTCGGATGTAATCTGCCATGTATTAACAGCTTGAAAAAAAGGAATAAGCAAAGAGAAACCTCAATTCAAACTGACTTTTTCAGATTTATTCCTTCTTTTTTTGTGGAACACACCTAAGCACTGACGGTGGAACAGGGAAAATACAAATATCAAACCAAACCATACAATACACACACAGGCAGAAGCCAAAACGTAAATCTACTAATCACACGATAGAATGAAGTATGTGTAAGTGTCAAAAGCTAAAGCCATATAACTTTTGTACGGTTTGTAACCTTCCAGTTGGGATAATGTGAATCATCATAAGTTATTATCACAAACAGAATTGAAACATAGCAGGCTTGATCATATATATATAGATCCACTAAACTTCACAACTTACTTGCGCTGTCTCATACTTTGGTCTCGGGAAAGATCCCTTTGTAGGTGTAGCAACTGAGGTAAGATTAGAAGTCGTTGTCGCTGCTGTCAAATAAGAGTAGATTATTTTTAAATAAATGGATCTAGTATTTTATATTTTTTAAAAAATCAAATAAAGAAATCCAGTTGTTGGTAGACATCGTGGTCAGCAACAAAGTAAATGTTGCAGAGAGAATGAGACATCGTAGTCGAGAAGCTTACTTCTGGAATGCGTACGTGTCCTAACGTCACAGTACCTTCTCAATCTCTCTTGATGCAAAAGCAATGCCATCTCCGCGAGAAACCATGCGGCTTTATCATACGGATGTCATTCAATCCAAAGTAACCTCCTAGTAATTTCACCGTACCTGTATCGAAATGAACTTGTGAAAGACGAATATTCGTTCCCTGTGCGCTTGCCTGAATACTTTAATTTTAAAAGTTGATTCCAAACTTTCAAAGAAAACTGGCCAACATATCTACCTGGACCAACTCCTGAAAAATAGCCAGAGCCGGATTTTTCTACTTGGGCGAAGGGGATAAAGTCAAGTGTTTCAGTTGTGGTGTGTCAATTTACCAGTGGGAACAAGGATTCCGCTCACCTGGAACATGTTCGATGGTCTCCGAATTGTCAGTACCTACCTTTAGTGGGACTTAGTGATTAAAAGTGACAATACTGTACCATGTCGTTTAACAAACCAGTTTGGCTTGGAGATAAACCTAGACCAGTACATAAACCCTCTTTACAAAATAATATTCAAGGACCACCACACAAATAGCAAGAGAAAATCTACAAGGAAGTTTCGCAGGGACTTGCTACAGAAAAATCTCAATTGGTGACTGTACAGCTTTTGTGTCGTGAAATTCACAAGAGGAAAGTGACAAAAATCAATCAACGTGTCAGATTTATCTGGATCAAGTGTTCCTTCCACAGATTCCAATTTAGACCGTTTACATCTGAAGATGTTTTGATCTTTCTTAACCGTGACCCTGAATGGCAGTAGCCCGAAATTTCACTTTATGTTAATAACTTTCGCTTTTTCGAGAAGATTTTAAATAATTCTGTGCAGATTATACACTTATGGTCTTAGACAAAAAAGAATAATAAAAAAGAACTACCATGCCAAAATCTTTATCACTTGTGATAAAACAGATTCCGTGGAAGGATATCAATGAGAACATACACACGGTGGAGGATTACGAACACTTATTACGAGAACTGTGTCCCATCCATTGGGATCGACGTGTAGTGTGTGTTTTAGTGACTTGCTTTCTGGGATTTAGTTTACCTGTCGATTCCTTGTAGACACTCTACGAACAATACCTACAAAGACAGTATGGTGACTCCTTTAAATGTAGACGAGAGACTCGTTCTGTTAAAAGCCTTACGCTTTCATCTGGATACGTCTCAACTTCTACAGGAAAAAAAGATTCGTCAACTTTTATGTACGGAAGCGGTGTACGAGGATTTGTGTGTAGCCTGTGATTTACACCCTCATTGGACAGATGTACGTGACTGGAAAAGTTGGGGTTTTGAGGCTTGGACAAAGCGAAGCATCCCAATATGCTCAAGTGTTGTGATCGTAAAATTCATTGTCGAGTGAAAAAAGTCACTTTTAAACCTGTGTTAGTGACAGTGCCAGAAGAAGAAGAAGAATCTGTCACCGATAACAATCACTCTTTTCAAGACAGGACTGCCATGGACATTCCCCCACAAAGACCCTTCCGAGAGGACACCTATGTAACTGTACTCCATGTAGAGACTATAATAACATTACACACTACCTCTAGGACACCTTGGTTACCCAAACGATGTTGTACAGAGACTTGTTTATATACCACTTTGATCGTCACCATGTGTATTTTTTTCCTGTACTTATCCATTTGGCTTTTATGTATTTTGTCTTTCGTGTTGTTCGAATTTAAACATGAATTGAAATAAACGTGTCTTGACAAAAAGTATAAAAACCTCTTGTCTTGTCTGTATTTGTGTCAAAAGTGTCATACCCTACACTACTATGGCTAACTCTGCTATTTCTACTCTTTCCTCCTCGACATTCAAAGTCATTGACGAACACTTAGATCATGCTAGTTAGGAGGCCTTGTAACTTCGTCATATTTTTAATGTTAATTGCTGGACCAAGCGTTTAAGGCAAAACCAAATTTGTCAAACGTTTGATCGAACACAAACATCATTTAATCGATCGTTCACCTCAACGCATCGTGTGGTGTTACAAAGAGTGGCAATCGGCATACAGTCTCTTGCAAGAAAGTCAAGGTGATTCCATTGTGTTTGTGGAAGGTATTCCTAGAGAAGACGATGGGATCGTGTCTGACCCTAGTCAAACTCATTTGGTCGTTTTTGAAGACGAAGAAGAAATTAAACTGTGGTTTACGCGTAAAGGGCATCATTGTAATGCCAGTGTCATTTACATTACACAAAATTTATTTCAACAAAGTAAAGCCCATTGTAACATTAGTCTCAATGCTCATTACGTGGTCTTGTTTAAAAGTCCTCGAAATAAATCGCAAGTGCAAGTCTTAGCCAAACCGTTAGGAACACCTTGGCTGACTCATGCGTACGATGATGCCACTCAAACTCCACACGCCTATTTACTCGTGAATTTAAAACCCAACACTCCCGATTATTTGCGATTTCGTACCCATTTGTTTCACGACTGGTGCCAAGACGGAAGACCTGTCGTGTACACGTCCTCTTCGTTGACATAACAATAACAACAACAACAAAATCTATAAATACCTCGGTCACTTTGACCTTGTCTCAAACATCGTCACCATGACGTCCTTTCAGTCTCATCTTCCCATCAAATTGATTCTGGCCTTGTACGGTATCAGTCGCGAAATAAATAACGTCTTAGAAGCCAGTCTCAAAGAAGTCTTACGATGGCTTACGGTGACAGCACGTCAAATAATGCAAGGCATCATTCAAATTCCACATCAAACCAAACGCTTGTTTGACAGAAATAAAGTAGCCTTGACGCAACTGGCTGATCCTCGCATCGACACTCAAACCAATAAGCAAATCATTTTGAAATCTGGAGGTAGCGGTTTTCTAGGAGGTGTCATCATTCGTTTCCTTTTAAAATGGGATCCCAATGCTCCCAAAGATCACCCCAAGAAAAAAAAGCCAAACGAACCCCCAAGAAAAAGAACAATGATGCCAAGACCAAAACACAGAAAAAGAAAAGTCAACAGAAAACAGCTGTCACCCGCAAAAGAGGTGCTTCGGCCAGGACGCAACCTTACCTTCTAAACCACTACCTGCATCACCAGTGACCTCGTTTCCAGTAGCATCAGGTTCTTCCACTTCTCCGTTGCGGGTGATGCCAGCCAAATCCAATTTGACACCCGTTATTCCTAATTTGATGAAACATTAGAAATCTGCGTCTCACAAAACGTCTCCTCCACCGGTGACACCCTCTTCCACATTAGCGGCAGTAGCAGCTGCTCAAAAAGTACCTGCCCCCAAAGTCAAAGTCCAAGAAAGATCTGGCATGTTAAAGAGTTTACTGGATTTGTCCAAACAAGAACTGTCCCGATTTAGTCCGTTACGAACCCCTACACAACGCGTTACCTGTCATGAAGTTGATACGACGGAAAGATAATCAGTGGCGCTGCATTCCAGTATAAAATGACTTGAGAACATCAGTGTGAATCAGTATTTTCTCTGCCACTTCTGAACACACAATGGTGTCTCCTCAAAAACGTGCACACCACAACCATCGCCATTCTTCTGTCCAAAAAGGAAAAAGACAATCTCGTCATCCTACAAAACGATTAGCCAAACATCGACGTCATCCCCTAAAAAGACGCAGTCGTTTAAAGAAAAAAAGGAGTCACCAAAAAGGAGGTTACTTTGGCGATATTGGGAAACACATCGTTACATTTTTGACGAAGCGCTAGAAAAGAAGATAAAAGAGTGTGTGTACCAAGTCTTTGACGTCAGTGTATTTCTGGAACGAACAAGCAAAGATGTCACTTCACAGAAAACATTCTTATTCACCACACAAGGGAAAGAAAAGGAAAGGACTACCTCCTCGTTTAGCCAAACACGGAGACGTGTTTTCCGTCCGGTCCAAAGCCTCTCCACCCATGCGTAAACAAATCATTAAAACGGCCTCCAAAGATGTCGTCGATATAGTGTGCGAATGTAGCTTGAATGTCTTGAAAGGCACGATACCTTTGTCTCCACACCAGAAAAAATGCTTAGCCGAACGTCGACACGTTCTTCGTCAAATGGTTCAAAAGAAAATACCCGTGCGTCAAAAGAAAAAGATGTTGGTGCAACGCGGTGGATTTTTACCCTCTCTTGCTCCTTTGTTGACAGGCTTAATACCAGTTTTGTTACAAGGGGTGACACAAGGGATGACCCACAGGATGTCCCAAGGGATACCCCAAGGAATGGGTAGAAATATGAATGATCCTTCCAGAAGATAAAAGGACCCTATGGAGCACAACGATCTCAGACATAACCTTTGGAAGCCCATGGAAGGACGAAAACCATCGTTGGCAAGAACAACGAACCCCCCATTTACTTCCCAATCCTTATTTGAGCAAGATATCCCAATTACAACACGAATTGCAATCCTTGTCCGAAACCGAAAAATCACGAACTCTTGAAACGACTGCAACTCTTTCATCGAAAAGCTATGGAACAAACAGCTCTACCCACTCTGGCCGATTTTAAGGCTCTAATGAATAGTCCGTTGTCTTCCCTGATAATTTTCAAACACAGACCGCAACTCCCATTCCGTGTAAGATTGCAGCTTCCATGTTGATCCCTTCCCCCACTCACCAACAAGAAGAACTCAAAACTTGAGTTCAAAAGATGATGGCCACTCCTCCTTCGACAGAAGTGAAAAAGAAAGAAAGAAAACCAGAAGTAAGAAAAGAAAAGAAGACCAAAGCTATCCCATTACCTCCACTACTACCACCACCAGTACCATCGACATTTACTCCTGTGCCACATCAGACACGTAACACCGTTTCCAAACAACCCCCATTTCGCCCCACCCAAAGCAGTATCATCGAGGAGGAAAAGGTGTTAGCCAGCATTTGCTACAATCCAGCCCACCCTGCAGGTAACGGAGGTGCTCAGAAATTATATTGCACATCTTCAGGCCATCTGGATGTTTCCACTACCTCTTCGTTATTTTGTCTTGGGGTTCTGCTTTTTCACTGAAACCTCCCATTCCATTTCCATTGATTATCCACTATTCAACGAGGGATGAGGGTCTTCTAAACTAGAATCACTTCTCTTAAACTGTTAATTGCTATGGTATTATCGAATTCGGCATACAGAATGACATTCACTGTCTCGGTAAGAACATCTGCAAACTGATATTGAACACGCAGTTGACCAGATTTTATAGGGTAGAAATGTCCTTCGTCGCTGCCTTGGTCTGGAATGAAATCAAAAGCCCACAAAGTGTAACCGCCTGTATAATCGTCATATAAATGCCGTGATTGGTGTTAGTTCCTAACTGTCCTGTGGCTTCGTACAGCGACAAGTACAACTTCAAGTAATTATTCGTGGTAAAGTTAGGTTCAAAGGGTCCGGTACACAAAATTTTGACATCGCTACCGACCTCGATTTCGGATACTCTGTAGTGCTTAAACTGGAAAGGATTTTTGTTGTGGGCACCGATGAGGGCAACATTGCTAACGATACCAATGACTAAACGTTTGGGTAACTGTCCTTGGAAGAGATGATCTTCGGTATTGGATCGGAGTCGAGTGGCAATGGTGAAATTGTTTACATAAATGCGTCGTATCGGATACATGGCTGTCGTTCTGCTCAAAGTGTTACTGATGTCATATCCCACTGGTAACAGTGCTAAGCGACGCACGTATAACCTGGCGTCTTGGATAATGGTTTTGTATTCGTTGGCATGAGCCATCCAATGGAAAGCAGTACTGCTACGATTCAGTCTTAAACGAATTTCTACACCGTTTGGCAAATACTTCTCTTTAAACCACATATCCAAATGCAAACGATCGAACACTTCTAAACAACATGCTTGCAGGACTTTCTTTCGACGATCATTTAAACCCTCCTTGTGAGGATCGTCATCTTCTGTCAAAGCTGTGTCGTTAAACTCTTCCTTGACTGCTGTGTCAGGTTTCCATACCACTAAAACATCCAGATGAGTGTTCTTCGCTTCCTTTCCGTTCGTCAAGATATTTTCTAGGTACGCTAGGTAAGGGTAAGTGTCCATGCTACTGCTGAACAGTTTGTTATTCAAGTAGAAAACCCCTTTGCTGAACAAAGAATGCATGAAATTGTTGACGAGATCTCCTCTAGCATCGGCTATCGGATTGGTGTTGTCCTTGTTAATCACTTTCACTTTCAAATACAATTAACGGCTCTTCAGATCGATGTAATCTTCGCGTTGCCCGTTGATTTCAAACTCGATATAAGCTAAATCCGCCAAAGAAATTCGACCCTTTGGAATTCTTGCATGGTCATCATAGAGGGTAGCATGGCAAATAGATCTAGTTCCGACTTGAAACAGGCTCAAGACTCTTGATGCATAATCTTTTCCTGTCTCACTGATGGTATGATAACCAAAAACGTCTGTCTTGAAAATAAAAATCTTAGTCTTTCAATCTTTAGTGGTATGAAGGCCTCCGGAGTGGTGTCTTGGTCATCTCTTTCTGCCTTGTCCTTGGTGTGTCTTCAGGGAAGCAGGTGTTGCTTTTGTAGATCCTGCAGAGAAGAACTGGGTGAAGGAGTAGTCACTGTGGAAGCTGAGGCTTTGTTGAAGGACATGATGGTCACTGCTTTATTATGGTCGATGCCTTGCGAAGCGTTGATTGAAGAATCAAGTCTGGCAAGATAACCTTTCCAACGTACTTTGACTTCTTTGACACAACGTTTTCCCACTTTACGGGTTCATCGTCTGAGAGAGTTTTCGATGTCGTACACTTCGTCTTATTTTTAGTTACACTTTGTAACTCAGGCAAGTAAGACGTTTCTTTTAATACTTCCCCATTCAATTATTCCAATTCATATACGGTAGGATGATGACTACGCACTCGTCCTTTGACACAAAACAATTCGGTGGCCATTTGGGTAAGTAACCTTTGTCAAAATTGCGTTTTGTCTTGCCAAATGAGAACCCGATCTCCAGTTGAAAACACTCCACCGTTCTTGGGGACAGCCATCGTCGGGGACGTACCAAACAGGCGTTCAAAAACAGTCACTTCGTTGTCGGTGTCACATCTTGAGGTGCACGTCCGATACTTAGAAGGTAAGATTGGATGTACGCTTGGACCAAAATGGGGTAAGATGTCGATGTATTTGAGAGCGTGTTGATGCCTAAAATATTTCCACATGCATTCTTTCAGGCTGAGTTGAAAAAGTTTCACGATGCTGGCTTTGGTTTCTGAATTTTTGGTGGTAAATAATTGAATATCACGTTTTTTAATTCTTGATATGCTTGGTTCAGAAATTCGGAACCTTTGTCGGTTTGCCATTGAAGCGGTTGACGAACACTTTGTTTCAGCACCAATTCGTGGACTCGTACTAATCCTTCGCTCGATTTGAAAGTCAATAGCATGACCCAGGAAAATTTAGAAAAGACGTAGATGACACAAAACAAATATTTGTAGCCATGATTGTAGGTTGATAAATGACAGACATCAGCTAGATCGGCTTGCCATTGATAATCGATGACTTCCACTTTAGTGACATTTGCGTAAAAGTTTCGTCGAATAGGTATGTGTAAATTGTACGTGACTTGTTCTTGTAACCATCGTTGCACTTCAGGTCGAGTTTTATCAGCACGATACAATTTCTGAACACCTGCGTAACCTGCAGGGTGAGCTGAATCGTTGTAAATGCTTGTTAACACCTTTCCATTATCTTGTTAATACGTCACCCACTCTTTCTGATGCTACTTTGGGTGGGACAAAATGGTGGTCATTTGGAAACGGTTTTATGTGTTCGATGTGCCACAGGAATAAACGTTGAGGTTAGTGGTGATGGAGGTAATGGGATACCTTTAGTCCTCTTTTCTTTTCTTACTTCTGGTGTTGCATCTTTCTTTTTTACTTCTGTCGAAGAAGGAGTGACCATCATCTTTTCAACCCAAGTTTTGAGTTCTTCTCGTTGGGGTATGGAGGAAAGGTTAAACAAGGAAGCTGCAATCTTACCAGAAATGGGAGCTGCGAAGGGTGTTTGAAAGACTTCTTCTTTCTCAAGTAATTGTGGGATTACGTCTGTCATGGCCTCTGTGGGCAGTGATGGTGACGGACTTTTCTTCAGAGCCTTAAAATCTTTCAGGTGGAGGGCTGTTTGTTTTACTGTTTTATGATGAAAGAGTCGCAGTTGTTGCAAGAGTTTACCGTACTTTTGCGATTTTTCTGTTTCGGACAAATCGTTGCGATCCATCAACGATTGCAGTTAGTGTTGTAGTTGGGACATCTCGGTCAAATAAGGATTTGGGCGTAAATGTGGGATTCGTTGTTCTTGCCAACGATGGTATTCCATCCATCGCTTGTAAGGTACTAAAGTCACTTTTCGCCCTTCCATTCGGTTCGAAAGGGCACGTCTGAGCTCGTTGTGCTTCATAGGTTCCGTTTATCTTCTGCAATGATCCTACATATTTCTACATATCGCTTTTGAAGCAGCTGTCGTCACGAGTCCTGTAACCATTGTTGCCACTAATCCTTCCAACACAGGAGCAAGCAACAGGTGAAGAAACAAAAACCTTCGCTGTACCAACATTTTCTTGTTTTTGACTGTTAGGTATTTTCCTTTGGACCATTTGACGAAGAACGTGTGGATGTTTGGCTTAGCATTTTTTTTTCTGATGTGGAGACAATGGTATCTTGCCTTTCAAGACATTCAACAACACGATTCGCTCACGTTATCGAATAGATCTTTGGAGGCAGTGTTAATGATATGTTTTCGCATGGTTGGAGAGGATTTGATAAGGATGGACAACACGTCCCCATCTCTATGTAAACGAGGAGATAGTCCTTTCCTTTCCTTTGGGGAGTGAATAAGGATGTTTGCTGTGGGTAGACATCTTTGTTTGTTCGTTCCAAAAATAGACTGAAATGGCACACACACCCTTTCATTTTCATTTGGAACTATCTCTTGGTCAAAAAAGTGACGATGTGTTTTCCAAAATCGACACCAAATGAAAAACCACGTCCTCTTTGGTGACTCCTCTTTTTATTTTGACGTCTGCGTCTTTTTAGGGATGACTTCTATGTTTTGGCTAATCGTTCTTTTCTTTGGATGATGGGACTGTCAATTTATTTTTCCTTATTGGATAGGAGATCGAAGATGGCAACGGTGTGCACGTCTTTGAGAGGGCATCATTTTATGCTGAAGAGCATATAAAGATTGCTTCACATCGTTTACGACAAGTCATTTTATGCTTGAAAGCGCTGCCACTGATTGTTGTTGCGTCTTATCAACTTAATGACAGGTAACACACGCCGTGGAGGGGTTCGCAACGGACTTTATCGGAACATTTCTGGTTTGGGCAAATCCTGTCAACTCTGTAAGATGCCCGATAATTCTTGGACTTTGATTTTGGGAGTAGGTACTTTGTGAGCAGATGCCACTGCTGCTAAATCCTTTCATTTTTTTGCATTTCTAAACAAATGAAGAATTTTTTCTTCTTTCCGTCTGTCTGTATGGTAAGGGATTCATTCTATTGGGATAGTGCTAAAATCCCTGTATTTCTTCCATATCAACCATACATAGGCGGTTTCAAGAGAGATGGAAAACTGAAATTCCCGTATGTCCAATAAAGATCATGAGTCGCGATCTTTGTATTTTGGACGGCTCAATCATTATGTGTGAACACTATACAACTGACAATGTATGAATGCTACTTAAGGTTATATGAATTCAGAGTCAAAGGTTAATTGTATAATTTAGTTCAAAATCTTCCAAAATTATTCTGCATAGAAAGTCAACTGAAGCGAACATATTGACTAGATGAACTTGATGATATTTTGTTAATTTACTCATCTGTACAAGAGGATGTGTTGTAATTATTTATTTTAGGCCGAGCTCACTGACCATATTTACATTTATTTCTAGTGAGCTGTTCGTAAGTCAGAAATGGATGAAATCATTGGCGCGAAAATGTGTAAGAGTAACCATATCTATAGGACAAGAATATCAGATTCACCGCTTTCATTGTTATCATTTCATTGTGAATGTTTGACATTACTGTATGTTAGGTGTATATGTTTACTTGATGTTGTCACTTAACACTTTCTTGTACTTTTCTATAATACCATATCCCATGTCAATATCATTTTGTGTGTGTGTCCAAACTGTCACAACGTAGCTGCTAAGTTGTTAAAGGTCATGTTCTAGAACATTTCTCAGTTTAAAATCATATTTTTATAGCATAGCAACCATTCATCTTGTACATCTGCCATTTGAAACATATTTCAATATTCTTCATATTTCTATGGCAATATAAGTGAAAAATGAAGTTGGATTGGATATTGTGTCTTTAATTTTTAGTTTCCCAACTTATTTTGCTACAGATAACATAATGGATATAATAAATTTCTTCTGTCCACATATAAAAAGAAGAATGCTATTTTGTTGAAAATTAATGGGGTAATTGAAAAATGTATGAAATACAGCTCAGGTCTAATACAGCTTAAAGAAAACTTTTGTTTTGTTATACGTTAAGTTGAACATGAGCCTTGTGAACAATATCATAACAGTCTCTAATGCTTCCTACAATGTTTGCTTACAACAAATTTCAGTCCATTACTTCATATTATGAAAAGGAGACAGCCCCAAACTTACAAATATCTAACATATAAGAGTTGCGTCCCCTGCCAAATATTTCCTTTATTGCTCTCGTATCAAAACGCAGGTTGTGCATGAACTAATTTCTCCAGCTGTGTGTATTCACCTAAATGTCTTTCTATGAACATTGAATTTAAAATATGGATGAATTTTGTATAAACATTTGTTATGTACACAACTGGATCATGTGACCATCTTCAAGGATTTTTCGAATCCATCGATTGTGTCTTCATTCCTATAGCACTGCCGTTTTACCTATTGCCACCAAACCTGGAATTAAAGTACACCATACAATAAGTGTTTATTGCTAAGCAGAGATGTGAACTACTTAGTAGGCCATATTATAAATGTTTGAAATTTGTATTTATACATATTGTCTGTGAATATAATCCCTATATAACAAAATATTATATCAAATGTAACTACGTTGCAGCCCAGGATGAACAAGTGTTGGAAACAAAACTGAAACATTCTAACATCTTTTAAGAATTTTGTATAATTGTTTAAACGATTTATCCATGGTATAATGCGAACACAACCTATTGTAACCATGGTAAAATACGAACACTTAACATATTGTAACCATGGTATAAACTCGTAACCTATTGAAAACATGCTATAATATGAACGCTTAACATATAGTAATCACGCTATAATACGAACACTTAACATATTGTAGCAATGATATAATACAAACACTGAACCTATTGTAACCATGCTATAATGATAATACTTAACCTATTGAAACAATGCTACCATACGAACTCTTAACCTATTTTAACTAAAATTCAAAAGAGAATGCATCTTTGGAATGACATGTTTTGAAGTTATTTATGCAAAAGGATTTAAATTATACTGTATTTGCTTCAAACCTGCTACAAATAAGCGTCCTACCTGTTCATTTGGCATATTTGGAGCTACATAATCCATTGATTTTATATTGATACTTTTCGTGTACCTTATGATGGATGGATATGTGTTGCTCACTAACACATGTTCGGTACTATTTAGTACAAAAAAAGTACTAGTTATTTCTGAGCACTGTATCCAACACACCTTGACCTATCGCTACCAAACTGACACGAATATTGTGTGTCAGAATAAATGCATTTCTAGGACAATGAGCATATCTTAAATATGATGTCAGAATTCAAGCATTTCTAGGGCACTGAGCGTATCCTAAATATGATGTCAGAATTAAAGCATTTCTAGGACACTGAGCATATTTAAATATGAGGTCAGAATTCCTGCATTTCTAGGACACTGAACATATCTTAATATGATGTCAGAATTAAAGCATTTATAGGATACTGAACATATCTTAAATATGATGTCAGAATTTATAGGACAAAATATTTAAGATTACCTATTTCACTAAAAGTACTACATAGAATAAAAACATTTCACTTTAAAATTGGTTTAAAGTAGTTTTTTTTTTACAATTGAATCAACTAATGCGAAAGCAAAAATATTCAGTCTCGCAAGGTTAACCTATTATGGACATTCGATTACGCCTTTGCTTCATCATATGATCACAATATGCATCGATACGATCTATGTTTAGAATCGTAACTCTTAATTTTGTCGAATTCAGCTAAATTTGAAATGCAATCTACATTCTCTTTACATGAAACACATGTTTTAATATTAACATTTTCAGCATTTTGAATCAACGAGTAAAACAAATGCAAAGCAGAATGCATACAGAAATTAATAGTTGTTTTTTTTCATGGAAACATATTGTCCCTATGATTTCATCAGCTATGAACTGTCTAATTTGTGTAATAATCTTACAGAGCTTGAAACGTTTAATTATGAACTAATATCGCCTTCCCTTCTCATGCAAATAATGTTATATATAGTCTTATACGAACGTCATAGTGTGATAATTTGAAAATGTGCCAGCGATTATCGCCGTTAATTAAATACTCACTCTACTCACAGATGTAGCTCACTGGGGGCATTATTTATTACACTAGCTTGACCAACCTCTTTAGTTAAATAAGACATTATGCAAGAGGTAAACTTGAATTTCACCTTTTTAGATTCACCTTTACCGTATATACTGTGATTAAGTCATGTAGGTTTGAAACTGCTGAGACAATTTGAGTAAGAAGCGTTATAAAATGAATTATCTCAGGCAAGCATTCACATCTCCATAAAATGGCAATCTTGAAACAAAGGTTAACCAATGATCTGATTTGTTTAAAGCTTTTCCATTCCTTCTCCAAAATATTCATACACATAAATCTAATGAGTGTCGATATATGGTAAACGTTTTCTCTCTTGGTTTATCTGTTTTCGGGTTAAGAAGCCAAAGTCGAAATAATATTGTAGAGAATCTGGTCTAGAGCCCATAGTAAAAATATTAAAGAATATTGGATGTGGTCTTAATATTTCTTTGTTTTTGTTTAAACTGCAGTACTGGATTTTCTTTTGAAAAACAGTTGTGTGATTTTATTAGCACCAGAAAATCATTAAATGTTAGATTTATACCTCCCTTACATTCATTTCTACTGTAATTTGAAAAATATCTACAAAATAAATGATCAGAAAGGAAAGAAAGAAAACATTTCATAACATGTATGTTTATTTGTTGTAATTTACAGGAAAAAGGCAAAGTAATATGTGGATATAAAAAAAGGATATATATATATATATGTGGATATATAAAAAAGGGTTTCAGAAGTCTCTCTGTAGTGTAGTACGTTATTTTAACAATTAACAATTAAGTAGTTGCTGCCGGATATGTTCGACTTTGACTAATGTTTATCAGCAAGACCAGAATCTAACAAACAACATGTTCCGGAATCGTCAGTTACATAGATAGCGGAATAATAAATATCAACAAAAAGTTAAAGTTGAAGAAGTATAAGTTACTATCTAAAGACATGATGTTGCATATTAAATGTTGCAGCTCCATGACGACGGAATGTAAATGCACTAGTAACATTGGGACAAAATGCACACATGGGTTCGTTCTCAAGCATCAAACTGTGGACAGATAAAAGACTGGAATGTTTGTATTTCTCGTTAATATGTTCCACGTAGAATTGATTCTAGCAGTAATTTCATCCGAACATCGACGCACTTTCTGTAAAATAAAGATAAAGGTAATAAGTCTCATTAAATAACGGAATAATGACAAAGAAAAAAGTGCATTGACGTTGGTCAAACTGTGTCGTAGTTCAAAAAGAGCGAAAATGTAAAAAGTCCTGCATATATCATTTATATAGCACATTAAGTTGATTACTTCATTTACAATTTGAAGACGTATATATCATCCAAATCTGAGCACTTTGTTTATAATTGCACATCTATATCAAAAGCATTATTTCCCAATGTGAATTTGTTAATAGAAAATATCAATCTCTCCCGAAAAACAAAACATCTTTTTGACCATAGGTCAGAAAGGCTTTTGCATAAAACAGTACTAAAAGTCATTATATCGGAAAACAGGAAATCCCAGTAAATGTGTAAATTTTCGTGGATTACACTTTTCAATGTTCAGAGCATTTATTGACAACAGCTAAGGGCATGGACACATTAAGTTCTTACCAAGCTTACACAAGTGGACAGCAACATTCATACTGAACTGAATGTCACCGGGCCATGATGCTTTAGCTTAAAGGTGTAATCAATGATTACACCGAATAACATGTAGTCCAAACAAAAATAAAAATAACACAGCAACAACATGCCTCTAAAGAAACACACAAAGAAAATATGATTAGGAGCCAAGTGGTCTAAAGTATGCAACGGTATGAATCACTATCGTCTAACCTGTGTCTGTGTGGGTTTGCGTCTAGAGCACGGTCCGTGCCATGAGAGATAACACAGTAATTTTACACTCACCTTCTTACTTTAAGAACGTTTATCCATTAAATTACTAGCGTGAGTCAACGTTTTAAATTTGCTATGTTTGATATTTTATATAGTAAACATAATAATTTGCGATTTACAGCTACTTCCTGCTGAAATCTGCAAATAAGTAACAGTAACTCTGCCCTTACGCACGTCGGGTATTGGTAATATAATATTTCACCAACAGTAGAATTTCCTTAAATATATGTATATGCTTAGCAGCGAAGGTTCATCAGATCCCATATTCCGGAATATTATTTTCTCGCTGCGTATTCCTTTTGTTTAGATAATTTTTCCTTCACATGCAATTTTGTTTCTAACGTCGTCACATATGGCAAAATTTCGAGGAGTACTTAAAACGTGAGTCAATCTACTTGACAATATCTGATAATGAAGCATTCGATGCATTTAAAAGAATTTGTCATATTCATGATACTATTGTGACAAGGTAATATAGCAGTTGTTCTTCAGTAATGATGACTTCAAACTAAAATCAAACGAATTCATTGGTACCCGAAGTGTTGATTATCTTTTTGAAAATTTGAGATCATTTCACATTATCATCTACCTAGTAGCCATCGTTGTCGTCCGTGAGACGCACTAGGAACCGTTGCTGTAGAAAAGAAAATGATGTGTTCTTTGTCACCCGGTGTTCAGTCCTCGAGTACAGCACTAAGTTTAAGACTTGGCTCTTTTCACTATATCATGGTTTCTATTATTATTATTATTATTATTATTATTATTATTATTATTATTATTATTATTATTACCTAGATACATAAAACAAGAAAACATCTATCGAGTTAACTATCTAGACCTTTGTGCAGGATGGCAAAAGTAGCAAGTCTCAAGCGATGGGAACTTCAACGGATATTATTAACACATTAACACGAATTTCAATCCAGTGTTCATATAAAACGTCACTACATCGTCTTGTAATGACGTTATGATGCTTCACAGCTTTTGCTCAAGAAAATATGGTTTGACTGAACTATCTTTCACATTATTTAGGATGAGTGCTGAAAAAACACGAAGCGAAAGACAAAATGATCATGCTAAGTGTAAAAATACATTTTAAATTCGTATTGCTCGGTGCGGGAAATAATCCGGATATAGTTTTGCGCATGCAGCTTTTGTGAATATTTTAATATGTAAAATGTATTTTTGGGAAATATAAATAAACTGTACCCTACCTAACAGAACGCCACATGTCATGACAACACTGCTAGAATCAGAAACAATGTCATCACGGACATAAAAACTGTGATCAGAGAGAGAGAGAGAGAGAGAGAGACAGAGACAGAGACAGAGAGAGAGACACAGAGAGAGAGAGACAGAGAGAGAGACAGAGAGATAATTCAAGAAAAAATAATTATATAAGTTTGTCTGCGATAGCGACATTAAATACATTTAATTGCCTCGTCAACGTATATCATGAACTGATCAAACATATACCGATCTGAAACTTAAGGACTCATCAACGTGGCACCTCAAGCATGTAAGAAGATCTCTTGCCCTTGGAAGATGGCTTTTAGGAGTGTTAATCTTGTATTTTTCCTTAAGTTTAATTTAGAAGCCAAACGCCTTCTTGCGCTATTGACTTTAAAATGAAAAAAGCATGTTACAATTTTATATGGAGAAAAATGGCAGGAGAAAGTGATGCAAAATTTGATTTATTGTTAACATTTTATACGGAGATCATGTATTAGAACTAAATGGCTGGACAAAGTGATGCAAATTTTGATTTATTCCAAGCGATTATTTACTAGGCAACATATTACCTTATGTAGACTAACTAAACACAGTTGTCTCAAATTTCGTGACGTCGTGATAGCACAGAATGTATAATGAAAAAAAAAACAAATTGAAGAAACATAATTTTAAAAAACAAGGTCATCTTTCCTCATTATGATTAATTGAATTGGAATTAGAGACAACTGATAAATATTTTCCATAACATCAAACGGTTTGCAAACCATGTCATGAAATGTCATGACACCCTATCATTGTGATTATTTTGAATCAATAAATTAAAGCAGTGAAAGAGTTTATACCAGTAATTCTATATGCTTGAGCAGCAGAGGGGGCGAAAACACTAACTTTTTCTAGGCGTCGATATTGGCAAACCAAGGCTTCCTAGTAAATGCTTAATAGAAGGGTTCATTTGGCAAAACAGAATTAAAAAAGGACGCCAATGTCGTTGGCACTCACCCCCTCTGCTGCTATGGGTTCACAATTTTTTTCAGGGTAAAAATCGCTACGATTTCACAAACAGACTAATTTGTAAAACCTCACCTCGTAAATCAATTAAGCAGCAGAGGGACCGAACCCTACAACTTTTTTCGACAAAATTGATTGAAGCCTCAAAACGGAAAATAGAGCCTTCCTGCGAATCTCATATTTTAACCAAAAAAATAAGTCTCCATTTAGCAAACGGAGACTTTGCGATTTTTCAATCAATTTTGGTCGCAACGATGTTGTCATCGCCCCCTCTGCTGCTACAGGTTAACAAAAATAATAAATGATTTTAACCGAATATTTGATCGAGTCCGATACGATATCGTGTCCGAGGATCATGTAAATTTATTGTTATGAATCCGTGTGGGGTCGACTGAGCGCGGCTAAAGAAATTTCTAAATTGATTGAAGTCCATATAAGAGCACCATGTCTGCCAAATATTTCGTAGCGTATGTGTATCAACGCCGTTAAACACAACAAGAATATTACAGTTAGCTCTGATCACTTTTGGAATCTGAGTGTATCGCTGAGTGACATATATCACATCAGTGTTTTTATGCCTGCCTCGGGAAAATATTCTAGCTAGGTTTTTTTGATTGTCTAACATCACATCGTCGTATACGACTAAATTGTTAATGCTCCCATCAAGGTCATCCACGGATGGTGCCTCGTCAAGATCAGTTATAAAATCAACGACGTTCTCACCTTTAATTTCTGATGCATTCTCGTTAAAATCCTTTAACACTTCATAGCATCGTTGATCATCTACGCTAGGGGCAATTAAATACAACTTATCCCACTTCATCCATCTCATTATTAAATTGAGCAACAATTGCGTCTTGCCGGATCCAGATGGCCCGATTATAATTGCGCGGATAGAGTTTGGTAGCGCTGCATGATGCTTAACTGGTTCTCTTGTTTTAGTCGCTGAAAAATCAATTATATTCATATCTCTATACATAAATTATGGATCTATATTGTGTGAACTGTAAAACGCGTACTGGCACAAATGATGTGACGACGATTACAACTAGGAATAACAGATCAGCACTTACTGGTAGATGTGCAACATGTGGTATAAAAAAGTTTAGATTTGTTTCTATGAAATCCGGAGATGTTTAAAAAAAAAAACGAGGAGGTGATATTGCAGCCAAGTTGGCAAAGCTCCCTGCAACCCCATGGGCAAAGTACCCCGGAGAAAAGCACCTTCCAGGATATAGCTACTGTGGCCCCGGAACACGATTAGATATCAGACTTGATGATCAAAACCAGCCCCGACCCGGCGAGTATCCGATAAACGCTATTGATAAGGCGTGTCATGTTCATGATGTTGCATATAAAAGCAGCAATTTGCAACACAGGCATCTCGCGGATGTGAAATTAATTCATGCGTTAAATGCTATTCCTGATAAATCTTTCAAAGAAAAATTGGCTTCGTGGTTGGTAAAATCAGCTATGAAAGGCAAATTGATGATGGGCGCTGGTAATTAATAATATGGAATCTAATTATTATTCTCCGAGGGGATATTGGAGGGGTAACGCTGCAAAAAAAGGCCACTGAGGCTAATTGGTTATCCAAACAGGCTATATGGCAAATTTATCTACCGCGTCCTAAACAAATCAATTTCTCGCATTTTGATGTTACCGGACCCAATGAAGTTCATCAAGCTGATTTATTGTTTTTACCACATGACAACGGTTACAAATAGGCGCTAACCGTAGTTGACGTTGCGAGTCGATACAAACAAGCAGAACCGCTAAAAACAAAATCGTCACCTGAAGTTGCTTCTGCATTTGAAAAGATTTATCGACGAGGCCCACTACGCTGGCCAAATCTGTTAAAAGTTGATCCTGGCAAGGAATTTCAGGGTGTGGTTGCATCTACAGTGAAACGTCACAATGTCACCATCAAACGGGGGCATACTGCACTACATCGCGATCAGGCAACTGTGGAACGATTTAATCGGACTCTTGCTGAGCGGTTATTTGGATATCAATACGCAAAAGAATTCATCCAAGAAAAGCGATCCCGTGAATGGGTCAAAAGGTTACCAGGGGTAGTTGCAGCGCTAAATAACGAGATTAACAGAGCAATCAATATGAAACCTAACAACGCAATAAAAAAAAAGTATATACCACAACCACAGCGGGATAGTGTTTCTCAGCCAATTCTCAGCAATGTCACCGTGAGATATTTATATGAACCAGGAGAACTCGAAGGTGGTAAAAAAAAGGGCTACTGATCCTATTTGGAGTGTCACTACGCATAGCATATCTACTATAACACGATCAACTGGTAGACCTTCAATCTATAAATTGGATTCAACTGCCCCTCAGCGGGGTTTTACACGCGAACAACTACAAGTGATTCCTGACGATACTCAATTGCCGCCGCATGGTCTTAACTAGCGCAGCTGCGTCTGTTGCACTCAAGACAAGTAAACATCACATTGTTTCTGACATGACCGAGACTGTTATTTTTTCTGTCTACGGTAAATTGGCGAGGATCTTTATCCGAATACTGCTAACGCATTTTACAATTGCAACTCGCGCAGTGATTATTCTGTTGTTGCTTCAAAGTGATTATTAATTCAACATCAATGTCAAATTCTCGTTGTTCTTTTTTTTGTCTTGTTGTTTGTAACCGGAGAGTTTTTTATTAATGATGCTAACATCAATATCATCCATTGTGGTGTCATCATCGAAAACAATTCTTTGAAGTTGATTTATTTGCCGTACTCTGGATACTGCAAGATAGACTAAATTTGACCACTCAGTGCGATTATCAACTATCCAAACAATTGTATCCCTGAAGGTTAATCCCTGCGAGGAATGTATCGTCGTTACATAACCCAGTGTCCATGGCGATTTATCAGCACGCAATGCATTTTCGACAACATTGATATCAACCAACACAATATCATTTAACACTAGTGTTTGTCTTTCGGGTCCTGACGAAGTCACACGTTCTGGAATTTCAACTTCAATATTCTGCTTTCGTGTATCACAGGTTCTATAACACAGCGCACTGGGCACGTTGGGAATTTTTCTTTGTGAAGCTCAAACAACTTTCTCTGAAGTGTGTCTCTGACTATCTTTCTACTTGCCACTACAAAATCGTTTGGTCTCCATGCTTCCCAAAATTCCTCCATGGGAGTTTCAGGAATTATTTCACTGATTATTTCACATTGGATTCTATCCGGTTGTAATCTAATTAATTTCGTGACCTCGCGTAATTGTTCATCAAGTGCCCTATAGTCGGTATCGATTTCTTCATAATAGTCAACAAACCCTTTTAACCAATTATGTGGACCCGCGCCGACAAATGGTGGTGGTTGGCCATGATCTCCACACATTATTACCGCTGTATTCTTTTGCAGCAACCAATCAAGAAACATTTTTAATACATCTAACGAAACCGTACATATATCATCCCAAATAATAACCGAGGGGATGAATTTTTCACCCATTCGTTCAGGGGTCCATTTGTCGCCGTTGTATCGAAAAAAACTATGATAAGTTCAAGCTTCAACGTTTCGTTGTTTTATCTCTCGCGCTAATCTATGGGTCGGTGTCAGCACAATCATGTTTGTGAAATCCGTAGGATTTTTCCCACGATATAATTCAATCGCCCGAGTCGTTTTTACCGACCCGCCACAGTTTAAATAAACTGTTTTATATCTACAAATTGGATCGGATATCGGCGGTGCATTAGAACGTTCTGATAAATTATCACCGTGTAAGTAATTACTTTTAATTTCAACGTCTGCTGATTCAGAATAATCACGCGGCATTTCTTTTTTAATTCTCCATGATCCCCAACTTTCATCCGAATTAGTGAATTCAGCAACTGCGCAAATGTACTTGCTGTTAATGTAAAATGAATCAACGGCAACTCTAACCGCAGTGTCAGGAAATCTATTTATCATTGAAAATAAATTAATACAAGCATAACCCAGCATTGACGACTTCAAATGTGTATACTTCGAACTGTGTCCATCGTTGTAAGTAACAATTGTACCCAATTTTGTTCCATCGGACAAGAAAGCATCTTTACGATCAACATATATGTTTTTAGATACTGCATCCGCGATTACAAAGTCATATTCGGTGCTATCTATAATCAACCGTGAACAATATCTTTTGTAGTCACATTTTCCCTCCCTGAGTGAATTTTCCGATTATTCTTCTACCGAGATCTTTTGCTTCGTTGTTTCGTTGATTAAATACCCGTTTGGACCACTCAATGATATATTTTTCGTCGGCATCAACATGTTTTCTGGATTCGTCAATTATACTATCAAGACATTCTGGTTCTGGTAACCACACATTGGTTCGTTTCCTATATGATATAATTGCTTCACTGACCGTCAGCGAAATTAACATTTTTGTATCAATCATGAACCGTAATAACGCTATTGGCAGCCACTTCTTTTCGGACATGTGTCTACCAATCCAAATATAACAAGCGCGATGAAGTCCTGCTGCGAACTCAAATGATACTACACGAGCGAATCCAGTTAAATCAAAATCGGGCAGCGGCCCATTAATTGCAACACGAGTCATTTCATGTACGGGGTGTCCAAATCGTTTAAAATACTCAGTACACTCTCCATATCCAAGAAAACTCGCTGGATAGCAAGCAACCATATCAACTGAAATGATATTATCACTGTCGTATTTGTTATTCCATAAACCGCCATGTTTGAATTCTAAACAACTAACCTCAATGTCTGGCAAGAATTCTACGCGTGTTGGTTTCCATGCGTTTTTGATTCTCGCAAAATGAGCTGCAACCGACGGGATTGTAAAACAGTTTGTCAATAATTGTTCGTCGTTGATAATTTCATCACTGGTGGCTTCGCCATTGGCGACTCCGCCACACGCCGTTAAAAACCCACTAGCTGTTTTTTTTCATTTTATTGTGAAATGCTTCAGTGCGGTATAATTCACCGTTTGGTCTTACAAACTGATCAAACGTATCCGTGTCGTTTTCAGTGCTGCGAAGTAACCACACCGACACGGGGTCGTTTTTACTCAAATGTGCAATAGCATCGAATAGTTTCTCTTCAACGAGAAAACCATCCCTGGAGAAATCTTCTCCAAAGAACTCGTCGGGTATACACTTTATTGTTCTGTTTCGTGGAAATATTGTGACCGCGGACGTCCATGCGTGTTCGTTATGATCAATAATTTTAATTGGGGCTCCATTTATGTTATATTTCGGTTCGTATAAAACTTCTCCGGTTATCGTCATAACGGTTATTGGAAATCTCAGCGACTTTTCTAATTTAGCTATATCGCTAATAGTTGCCCCGTTCTTCCTAACTGTTAATTCCCAGTCATTTATTTTTTTGCGTCTTAGATCCGTCAATTTATTTCCACGCAACGCATTTGTGAAGTGTTCTATTATTCGTTCTGCTACACAATTGAGTGGCAAAGCCACTGACGAGTATTTCATTGGTTTTAGTTTTCCTATATCGGGTTTTTCATTTAACGGATATATCCCATACACAACTGCTGTTTCAGGGTATGCTCGTTCATAGTATGGTTTGTCAATTCCAGTTAACAGACCCGGCTTAGAATCACGGCAAACGACGACTGTTTTCTTGTCTTTGAGAATCGGTTCAAATTTGTCTCGTATAATCCAACCTCCTGATTCTACACAGATAATGAATTTTACTCTAAAAATATACTTTTTGTTGCCAAGTTGTGATATTATCGTGGCCGCGTTGCTGTCGTTCATGGTGGCATCAACAACGCCATCAATTCGAAATCTTGACCAGCTATGAGATGCACCGTCGTGCTTGAATTCATTAATACAATCGCATATTTTTTTTATCAGGGCTCTATCCGTTATTGCCCGTTTTGGCACATCTTTGAGGGTTCTATCGAGATTGAATTTAACATTTTTGAAAGGCTTAATTGCTGATAATCTCTCGAATTCCTCGGTCATATAATTAAAACAAGTATTTAAATAGAAAAATATAGTATAATGAATCACTGCAAGTGGCTTATGATTGGATCAGCGACCCCGTGTAATAAATCATGTAGAAGCGAATTCTGTGGATATCATTTACAGAGCGTTCGCAACGGTTCCCTTGGCTCCCTCCCGTGCCTCCGATGTGGGGTGGGGGTAAGGGGAAAATCACAATTATGTCTAATTTGCGGCGGCAAACAATACAGGGAACTAAAACGCTATTATAACAAACGAATAAAAAATACCGTCATTGACCCTAACGATGACAAAGTCATCAAAACCCCTCAAGATTATATCCAGAGGTTTATAATTAAAGCATATAATAAATTAGATAAGTAGTATTATTATACAAATGATCCAAGATTTCAGACCCCATCCAGTGCTTGTTAATTATGAAGCTTCCAGTGACGGTGTTGTTAGAAATTGCAGACTAAAGAAACCGGTTGGATCTCTGAATAATATGGGATAATTTGATGTTTGGTGTGGGGAAGAAGAAATATTATTGTCATCGATTCGCATACGAATGTCACAAGTATTGATCAAAGATGGTTTTGTGATCGATCACATTGATGGGTTCCCTCAAAATAATAAATTGGATACTCTACGAGTCGTTACTCAGCGTCAGAATACAAAATTAGGCAGGACTGGGACATGTAAGTCAGTTGGAAAGAGACCCGTAAAATCATTTGATTTATAAAATAACAAAGAATCAATATTTCAATCAATGAATGCGGCTGGAAATTATTTTGACATTTGTGGGCCTTCAGTACAAAGAGTAGCAGAAGGAATTTATCAAACTGCTCTGTCAAAAAAGACAGGTCACAGGATAAAATTCGTATACACCTGAAACGATTCAAGGGAGATAAATCCTTTATGTATAAGTCCCGCCACTCATAACACTCTACTCACTAAGTTCCCTTGTATTATGACCGTCAAGGTATTTGTGTCGTCTGCTACACAGGTAGCGAGAGGAGGTATATAACTGACATGTGCGCGCCCACGTCACTGTAATGGAGTATAATACATGAGTTTCGGTAGAGTTGATAAATACAATTTTTAACATTGCTTTAAATTGTCGTCGAGTGTATATTTTTGTTGCAATATTCCCTTTGAAGTATTATATTATTGTGTTATCACAAGTACCTGATTATAAGCTCACGCTTGATGACAAGCTCATTCCCATTTTTAAACAATTTGACAAAGTGTTATTTAAAAAAGCTTCATCTGATTATAACCCCAGCCCCTGCTATCAGCAATTTAACACTTAACAAGGTGGATCCCCGGGTATTATTGTAGGAGAGATACAGTAATACAGCTGTCACTGTACATCAGTTGTCACCATAAATAAATGTCCTTGACTTGATTTAAGTGCTATGGTGTTGGGAGCAAACGTTCTTTATAATCCAACGCCGTTACCTATGTTCGCTCAGCCGGAACGAGCATGAAACATTAGTGTTTCCCATTCATTGAAGTAAGTGGGCGTGGTTAAAATCACTATGTTAGAGTTGCAGTTATATATTAAAAATTCCTCTTTGTGGCCTAATCGGTAACTACACGCAGTTATCTAACTGTATTCTTTTGTTTAGTGTTTTATTCAAATATTTGTCTCATTTAAATGTTGTGAAACGGCATTAATAAGTAATTCAAGGAAATAAAATAACAACACCCGTGAATCAAAGCGGCTGTATTAGTCACCTTATATATGTTATGACTCATAAAAAGCTTGGGGCTTTCGAAAGCCAAATCCGACCGATCAAAACTAACCAACGCCATTGACCCGGGCGTGTGGTTGTCTTTTGTCAATCATGCAACCGGGTTAATTTAATTGGGTTGCTTTTGATTGGTTGGATTGGCCGTAGAAAAATCCGCCCCATCGTTTCATGTTTGTGCTGTCTTGTGCCGTCCCACATCATTGCATCACAAATTCCATCATCGTTTCATTGAATATAATCCATCCTTAATTAAGTTAATTAAGTATATGTTACGCCTACAATCTGCCACAACACTCGGGTGGAGATATGTGCCGTCCCACATCATTACATCACAAATTCCATCATCGTTTCATTGTAAATATCCATCCTTAATTAAGTATATATATGTATGCCTAAAATCTGCCACAACACTCGAGTGGAGATATATACGGCATTGTACCGTCCCACATCATTACATCACAAATTCCATCATCGTTTCATTGTAAATATCCATCCTTAATTAAGTATATATATGTATGCCTAAAATCTGCCACAACACTCGAGTGGAGATATACGGCATTGTACCGTCAATTAATTAAGTATATATATGTATGCCTACAATCTGCCACAACACTCGAGTGGAGATTATACGGTATTGTACTGTCCTTAATTAACTTAATTAAGTGACGACCCCCAAGCATATCTTCTGGGCGGTCTAAGATGATGTTTGTCACCTTAGGCCTCCCACCGAAGATTTATGTTTCGGGCCCCCTTGGGCTTTGAACGTGTTGTCGTATATGTAACCTCTGGGTCTCTTTCACGTTATTTGACGCGAAAGGGGTTTTCAAATGGGGTTTTCATGTACGTGCTGTACTTAATTAAGTTAATAAAGTAACCTCTGGGTCTCTCTGACGTCATAGGGCGCCAGCGAGATTGCCAAATGGGGTTTTAAAAAAACGGAGTCAAAAATGACCCAAATTTTTTTTAATAATTAGAGATACAGTATACTATAAAAATATGGACATCGAAGATGTAAATGCTATAATCGCTCAAATTTCAAATTTGAAAAATCGAGGGATAGTATCATCTGAAGGTCTCGACTGCGACAGGATTACCTCAGAATATGAAGTCATTGAGTAGTATCAGTTTAGTAAGGGTCGTTATGTTTTACCTAAGATGTACAGGCTCGTGAAAGGAATTCAAAAGTTCATCAATGCTTGTTTGTACGGTAACGACATTAATGCATTTATAACGCTATTTAGCACCGTTGAAGCAATACGTCAAAAGCTCGGCCAAGAGTATCAAAAACGAGCTGAAATTAGTTCTAAAGTTCGTGATCTTAGATAAATATTAAACGAGGAAAAACCCGTATCTTAATCACGTGGGCGTTACTATAAAAAATAGGCTTTCAGTAAATTTTTTAATAAAATTTATTTTTTTTAGCGTTTTTTGTAACTACATAGGATTTTCTCCTGAAAGAATACTCAGCAGTTTGGGTTTGCTCATGCAGTTATGTGCGTACTGGATGATCTGGCTGTGGTAGCAAGTAATCACCGCGACGCCTCCATTTTCACGTAGTTGTTGTTGTTGCCGCGTCGTTAACAAAACTCGTTCATCGCCGTTCTCAGATATTACAATTTTGAAACCCCCAGCGATGTTATTTCTGAAACATTCGCGGATAGTGGCGTACAGTTTAACCTTGTCGGAGATGGATACGTTAGCTTGATAGTACATTATTTGATAACTCGTCCTTTAATTGTGATAGTTTCACATTTGAAAACTCAGTTCACAAACAATATATGGTAGGTGAATCGCTTACAACTAGATTAGCCCGAGAGCGGCTAGCAGCAATTAAAAGTTTATACCGTTCGAGACAGACTTCGCGAGAAACTTCAACAAGGACAACAAGCGCAGACTGACTTTTCTGTGTCAAGTGAACAACTGTTTACTCCGATAACAAGTGCGACCAAAGATGTGAAAAAGTTAACTGAAGCAGCAATATAAGGAGATATTCCTGAAAAAGAACGATCAAAGAAGGCGCCGCTGCTTGCTACGCTTGAAAAGATAGCAGCAGAGACCTGATAAAAACGCGCAGGGGTACAACAGCTATCCAGTGATATAAAAACTCAGCGCGAAATTGAAGAACGCGAAGAAGAACAGCAAGATGCAGCTGCAGGAAGAGACTATTCACCTGAAAATATATTTACAGTCGCAGCGTTAAATGAAATTAGAGGAAACCATACGGATTCCGAATTAGCTGATTTTGCTAGAGAAAATTTTCCAAAGGGTAAAAGAGAATTTTTTAAGCGACGAGTTTTAAAATTTTATAAGAGACAGAGAGACTTGGGCATCAAAAATATATTTAGCGAGACACGGCGGAGATAGAATCTCAGCGTTGCAGCACCCTGGTTATAATAACTTTCTAGCTGCGGTTAAAGGCGGTCCACAACCACCACGTTATACGGAGGATCCAATCCCGGAGGAAATAGACATAAGAGCAGAGGCCGGTTCTAAGAAAACAAGCGGAAAAGGATATTCGATTGGACATCCTTTGGATTTCAACGCAACCGTGACATGTCCTGGTAATATTCTCAGCGATATATCACGGTTAGAAGTACTTATGGGTGGAAAGCGAGCTGGAAACAACTCCGTTGAAATAATTAATGAAGCAGCTGATATCTGTAGACGATTATTTGCCGGCGGTATCATGGGCATTGATGTATATCAACAACTCATTGCTGAATTAGTTGAAAATCACAGAGACGCCCATGGTTATGATGAAAATCCTATGGATTTTAGCGATTGATCGCAAGCGATTACTCAAAGAGTTTTCAATGGCGACTACGCAGTTCACTAAATGAAAAACTACTAGTTTTATAACAAGATGATCATACACGACAACCATGATAAACCCGTAAGCGTCTACGTGGTGAACTCACGATTGCCTGTTTACCGCGCGTGGTACGGAGATGGTCTCGGCAGTACCATCGCGGTGTTATTTACAAGAATAGCCCCAAAAGTGGCGGCTAAACAATTATCAATGAAAGCCATTGATATTATTCGTGATAAGGGAATCATCGCTGTTGGAAATCTTGCCGGAAAGGCATCTTCTGCCGCGAAAGATAAAATAACATCATTGGTGCGAAAGAAACCAACAGTGCTGCCGTCTACGACAGTGATGCCTGCAAAAATCAGCAAAGCAATAAATAACGCAGTGGAAGAAAAACTAGCTTCGCCGGTAACAGATAGCGCTATAATAAACGCGATAGCAGGAAGTGGTTTGAAACGAAAACGAAAACGACGATGATTACAAAGAGTTTCACAATTGAAAGCACTAAATAATAATAACAATGTTTAAACGAACAGCCGATCCCGCGTTCGATATGGATGCCCCAGTGCGCAAAGACGATTCCGTCCGTGATTATCAATACTATTCCTATCATGCAATACAACCCGACCTACGATCGCGAATTGAACTTCAAGTTCAAGAATACCAGTAAACACTTTTTGCCATGTGAAGCATTTATTGAAATCGAGGGAAAACTCGTAACAAATGTTGCAGCTGATACCCCATATGCAGTTGACCAAAATGTCCGAGTTGGTTTTGTTAATAATGGCATAATGGCGTTATTTGAATCCGCGAGATATCTCATTGATGGAAAAGAAATTGAATCAATAGACCGTGAAGTTGATGTTGCAACAACAATAATCGGACTAGCAAGATATTCTGATGATTATACAAGGTCGGCTGGTCCATCTATTCTGTTTGCAAAAGATATTACCGATAACGCTGACCACCTTCAATATATTAAAGTGTTAACAGCAAGATATACTGCAGAAGCAAATCAACAAGAAGCAGCTAATCCAGAACGTCGAGCTAGACCCGGAGCAGCGTTTGATATTCTCGGAGACGTTAATGATAATTTCAATTTAGGATTTGCAACACGAAAACTAGCATTGCAAGGACAGCAGCGATATTTTTCATGTGCGATTCCACTCCATCACATATTTGGATTCTGCAGAAATGTCAGAAAAGTCATCTATGGAGCCAAACACACAATTGCGTTAGTGCGAAAAGGCGATGACGATGATGCAATCTGGCGTACTGGTGCCGCTGATGTTAAAGTTAAAATAACTAAATTAGTATTGTGGATGCCAGTAATGACCCCATCAATTACCACGGAAGAGCGGCTGCTCTCATTTATGGAAACAGGCGGCAAATCATTGCTAAGTTGGTTAACAACAACAACTGCTATCAAACAGGATGATGTTGATGGTACATTTACATGGCACCTGGCATCAAAACAAGGCGTTTCAGCTCCAAGTCATATATTTATAGCGCTGCAGAATCGGAATCGATTAGGCTCCCAAGAACGCAGTCATATGATATTTGATCGATTAGGGGTAAGTGAGGTTTCGCTGAGAATAAACGGACAACAAGAACCAACCGAGGATATACAACTTGATTACGACAACAACCATATAGCACGTGTGTATCATCGGATGCTGTCATATATGGGTCGTGATCAAAACGTTGATACCGGTGTGCAAATATCACAACTTGATTTTAAAAACTTATATCCGATTTATTACTTTTCGCTGGAACATCTTGATTTAACAAGGCAATCCGTCATCGACATATATTTTCGAGCTCGTATAACCCCTGGTGGCGTTAATTATAGAGCGGTTGCTGTCATTCTCAGTGATAAATCAATGTTGTTAGAAGGGGTTGGCGGACGAATGAGAATTGTTGATGCACCAGTGGAAAATATGTAAACGATTCACAATTTGATCAATTGAAAGCATAAATAGTTTTACAATAAAATGCCATATAGTGTTGTTAGTGTCAAGCTGACTGGTGGTCAGGTCAAGAAATTACGATCAAAATCCGCTAAAGAATGTGGAACAACAATAACGTTGAAACCAGCGCAGATGTCCGGCGGTACACATAAAATATCATTGACGGATCGTCAAATAAAACATTTCAGTGATGCAATGAAAAATAAGCGAGGGGTTCAGATTGAATTTTCGAAGGCTGCAGTCCCCAACATGATAAAATCAGGTGGTATATTTCCATTGTTAGCCGCAATACCAGCATTGATTGCAGCGGCTTCCCCAGCGGTGGCGAAAGCGGCGGCGTTGGGAGCCGTTGGTACCACGGCAGGGATGGCGTTGAAAAAGGCAACTGGGAAAGGATATAAAAAAAAGGGAAAGGGTCTAAGACTACCAGGGACTCCATACTCATGGTACAGCGGAAAGGGTCTAAGACTACCAGGAACGGTTTATTAGTTGAAAGCCCAATTCTTCCTATGTTCAATTTTGATTTAATTGATGCTGCTAAAAAACTAGCGACTAATAACTTCAGAGGGGTTTTTATGAGAGATCAATTACCGAGAAAACCTAACCGCGTTAAAACCGGTATCATGAATCTTGATAACAGTAACGGATCGGGAACTCACTGGGTTGCATACGCGATTGATCCACGTGGGATTGTTTTTTTTTATTCATATGGACTAGCTCCGCCAAGCGAGTTTATGCGGTATATAAATTCAAAGAATCAATCAATTCCGATTTTTTATTCCACACTGCCAACACAACAATTAAATGATCCACCGATATGCGGCCGTGAAGTATTAAATGTCCTCGCGGAGATTTCATCGTCACAGAAACCACCTCATCTGGTTGTAAATGAATACACGAGTGGAAAATTACAAGGTAATTTTAGAGAACCAATAAATTGAAAACACAAGTTGCGCTAACAATAATGATTAATATTTGTCAATGTCGAAACCCACCGCGAAAACATCTGCGGGTTCTATCGAGGATGCAAAAAAAATAATTGAAGATGAAATCGCTGAGACGTTAAATTTAGCAAGTGTTGACCCGAACGAAATAGTTGTATTTCAAGATCGCCAGGGTAAATTGAAATCCAGTAATATATCCGCGGATGAAATTTTGATACGGCAGCGCGGCGCCGCTGAAAACTCTATTTTGCTGTATTCCAGCGACGGACAACTTAAACCAGGCGCACTTGTGTCTACGATCACCGACGCGATTGCCGCCCACGGCCGTGATCTGGATGATTATATACGAGGTTATAATACTTTTCGCAGAACTGTCGCTGCTAAATTCTTTGGAACCCCGTTTGTTGTTGGCATGACTCTCGCTGAAATTAAAAACTTTATATCTTTATTCTTTTTTAACAAGGAGGAGGTGAGGATAATGATTTCTGCCGAAATCAAGGCAAATTATCTCGATATTTACACGGATATTTCTAAACTAACAGAAAATTTTGAAAATGTACAAAAACCCACGAACGACGTTTTTTGGAACCCCACTTGTGACAGACACGACTCTCGCTGAAATTAGCGAGTTTATTATCAGGCATACTCACAATGCCTATGTCGCTAATAATTTCTTCGGCGTCCCGGCTACATCTACGATGACTCTCAACGATATTAATATGTTTATAGCGAGACAAGCAACACTTAATACCATCGTGGATAATTTTTTAGGGAGAACACGTGAATCTGAAACCATATCTCTCACAGGCCCGACCCTCTCTGAAATTAACGAGTTTATTGGCAAGCATACTCACAATGCCCACGTCGCTAATAATTTCTTCGGTGCCCCGACTACATCTACGATGACTACTCTCAAAGATATTAAAATGTTTATGGTGAGACAAGCAACACTTAATACCATCGTGGATAATTTTTTGGGAAAAACACGCGAATCTGAAACCACCTCTCTGACAGGCCAGACCCTCGCTGAAATTAAAAGCGCTATTGACGAACAAAAGCCCACCAGAGAAATTGTTAATAAGTTCTTTGAGGGCAGTAACCCCCAGTATATCACGACGAAATTTTCTGACATCGACCGGCATTTTAAAGACCAAACACAGCTTGAAATCAGAAGGGCTCTGGTTCCATTCTTTATTAACACGGAGAATGGGGAGGTAATGACGGCTGCCCAAATCAGGGCAAATTATCTAGATATTTACAATGATATTCTTAAACTAAAAGAAAATTTTGAAAAGGTACAAAAACCCACTAACGAAATTGTTAATAAGTTCTTTGGAACTCCACTTGTGGCAGTCCCGACCCTCGCTGAAATTAAAAGCGCTATTGAAGAACAAAAGCCCACCAGAGAAATTGTTAATAGGTTCTTTTGGGACAGTAAAGCCCAAGATATCAGGATGAAATTTTCTAACATCGACCGCTATATTAGAGACCAAGAACAGCTTAAAACCAGAGACCTTCTGACTTCATTCTTTTTTAATACGGGAGTGGGGAGGATGATGATGGCTAGCGAAATCAAGGCAAATTATCTCGATATTTACACGGATATTTTTAAACTAAAAGAAAAAGTAAAGATTCCGCATCCACTCTCAAACGTTAAAAATATCGTGTATGCGACCAATCATGGAACCATGGAATGGATAAGAGACGTTGATACTATATTGACCGTCACTAACCCGGGAAGGACCGGTGCGTTGGTCCATGGTATCTACAGGCTAACGTGGATCTCTGACCATCAATTGAATATATTCGCGGAAGGTAAAACCTACTCTGGTGGCACCGCGACGTTAATTACCGATGGTCGCTCACAAAGCTTATAATGTCTTCGCGGTTGATAGCTCCCTCATTAGAGCAAAAATAACCTGGTGTTTAGAATTTGTAGATAATTTTCCGACTGAAACTCTTGTATAAGCCAGCAATTCCCCTTCCACCTAGCCAGCCCTCCGGCCCCTTACGATGGCGGACAATTGAAAACACTAGGCGGGTTTAAAATAGGAATGACATCGATGAAATCAATATCCTCAGATGTATCACAATCGCATCGATATCGATATGATACCGTGAAAGAGTTTTCCGCGAACTTGAAATCACTTTCTGAGCGCTATCGTGAAAAAATAAAAAAGTATCACCGCAACGTAACAATCATCGACATCACCGTGTACTCGGTGTCCGGTGTGATGGCCAGCGCTGGGGTTATTTTGTCGACGGTGACCATGATGGCTCCGATTGCAGTTCCAATCGCTATCTCCGCGGCAACAACAATCGCGGCAGTCGCCACCGCGATAACTAAAAAATTATCATGGTGTTCTCAGAAAAAACTCAGCGATTATACAGCTCGGTACAGAGTGGTATTTGACGCATACTCGAAATTATCCGAGTTGATCTCGCTATCGATAGATAATTCGTTCATATCCGATGTTGAATTTTCCGCGATAACCCAGTTGTATAACTCCGCGATGTTGAAATTGGAAATTGAAGACAGCGTTAACAATAATGTCACTCGAACTGCTTCAACGAATCGCGGATAATACCACTCCGATACGAACAAGCATGATATCAATAACATCAACGAATCCGCAATTTAGTGTGAACTTTCCCTCTCCGATTCAAGTGCGCGAGATCGCGCTGGCAAAATTACGAGTATATCATAGCTGGCCCAATATCAGATCGGTTGCATTTGGCGGTCAGCAACCGAATAACGCACTGGTGTTCTCGTATAAGAATAAACCCGATGGTACTCCAGACTGGAACGTTATTTCGTTACCAACTTGGGCGTACCAAATTGAGCAAATCGATGCTGAAATTCAGCGTAGAATAAAATCAATCAACGGAAAAGAATCAATCATAGCTATTAAAGTTCTCGTCGTCGATCGAAATAAACTCCCCTGAGTATGCCGTGGATATCTATAACAGCTCATTAAGAACAGTTTTAGGATGGCCTGAAAAACCACCCAGAACCGCCGACTTAACCACAGACGTACAATCATATCATGAAATCAATCCCGTATATCGAGATGATTTATCTGATATAAGAAAAGTAAAAATAGCCGATAGATTCATATTTACCAACAAAAACACGTTGCAATGGGATTTTATTATTAAAAGAACAGATGAGTCAACTGTTACTATTTCATTTACGCTAACTGACATCACTGGTTATTTTAGTGTAATTAATCAATTACAACAAACACAACTAGAACAACTACGGCAAACAAAATTGCGAAAACACGTTGAAATATTAAATCAGCTTATATCTGATATGGAATATATCAACGAACGAATTATTCAAACAATAATTAATGACAACAGCGACAATAAACAACGATTCCTAACCGGTTACAATATCACAGAAGCCGATCTACATAATTTCAAGTTTCCCGGATATAACGCTGAGGAACTAAAAGAATCTGTTAGAAACGTTATCAAGGTATTACAAGTACAAGATTCAATTATCCTCAAATATAATAATGACCCAGATATCGTCGGTAGGCATATTTCCCCGCACAATGTAAATATTTCAGCGGTGATTGCGCTCAATTTAGTATGTGATGCAATTGTAGGAAGCTATCAAATTAATCTAGAGCAATCAAATCAAGCTCAGCAAGGATATATTCTTTATTCGTTTGCACCAACAGCTCCTCCAGGATTCCTAATTATTGAAAACCCAATTAATCCTGTCTATATGCGATGCCATAATAATTCGCTAACGAGAATTAATTTTAGACTCACTGACCAATCAAATAATTTGATTGATCTACACTGTGAGGTGTTAGCGATTAGTCTGTTTGTGAGATCCTGAAAGGATTTCCGTGTTCGAACACGATATCGTATCGGACTCGATCAAATATTCGGTTGAAATCATTTATTATTTTTGTTAACCTGTAGCAGCAGAGGGGGCGATGACAACATCGTTGCGAGCAAAATTGATTGAAAAATCGCAAAGTCTCCGTTTGCTAAATGGAGACTTATTTTTTTATTTGGTTAAAATATGAGATTCGCAGGAAGGCTCTATTTTCCGTTTTGAGGCTTCAATCAATTTTGTCGAAAAAAGTTGTAGGGTTCGGTCCCTCTGCTGCTAATTACATTATTGGATTTGTCAGTTAGTTTAAAATTAATTCTCGTTAGTGAATCATTATGACATCTCATATAGACTGGATTAGTTGGATCCTCAATTATTAAAAACCCTGGAGGAGCTGTTGGTCCAAAAGAATATAAAATATATCCCTGCTGAGCTTGATTTGATCGCTCGAGATTTATTTGATAGCTTCCTTTCATAACATCACATACTAAAATCAATGCAATCACCGTGGATATATTTACGTTGAGCGGAGCGATATGCCGCCCGACTCCGTCTGGGTCATTATTATACTTGATGATAGTTGGATTATTGTTTTGTTGTCTCCATGCTGTGAGTATCGTATTCAATTTTTCATTGATAAGATCATTAACGGATTTTTTAGTTCGTTTGTGTTATACCCAGCAAACTTGAAATTCGGTAGATCGGCTTCTGTTATATTGTATGCAGTTAGAAAATGTCGTTTATAATGATTAATATTGTCATCGTTATGATTAATTATTACTTGAATTACTCGCTGGTTGATATATTCCATGTCGGATACAAGTTGATTTAATATTTCAATTCGTTTAATGATTTCACTCCGATTAGATTCATTGAAAACCTGTTGTAGTCGTTGTAGCTGTTGACTGTGTTCTTGATTGATCTCTCTAAAGTATTCGATAATTCTGTTATGATATATATTTATATATGTAATTGATTCTGGAGTCTGTCTAACCTTAAATCTCCAAAAAGCGGAATCCCGATCAACAAAATTAAAATAACTACCCGGCAGTGACGACTTTTTTATCAGTAAGGTGTTCTCGATATGATGTAGTAATTTCATGGTATGATTGTTTATCCGTGACATAATCAGATTTTTGTGGTTCAAATGGAGGTGTTATTTCAGGCCATCCTAATATTATTCTTATCGAGCTGTTATAGATATCTACGACATATCCGGGTAAGTTTATTTCAGTGGCAGATAATAATGTTGGCTCATGAACCGTTATAGCGAGTTTCGATTCCTTTCCAGTAATGGATTTTATTATACGCTGTAATTCAGCATTGATTTGTTCGATTTGGTATGATCCAGATGGTATCGAAACAACGTTCCAGTCTGGAGTCCCGTCTTGTTTATTCTTACTCGCAAACACCAAAGAATTATTCGGTTGTTGACCACCAAATGATTTTGATCTGATATTTGTCCAGCTGTGATGCACTCGTAGTTTTGCTATCGCTATCTCCTTCACGGGAATCGGAGTAGAGAAATTCACACTGAATTCAGGATTGGTTGATGTTATAGAGATCATGCTGGTTTTCACCGGTGTGGTATTTTCCATTATTCGTTGAATCGGTTCGGTATTTTGTACTATCCGCTGAAGTAGTTCTTGCGGTGTTGTCATTGTTATTATTATTGTCGCGCTCTAATTCTAACATCGTTGAATCGTATAACTGAACCATCGCCGAAAACTCATCCTCGGATATTGTTGTGTCGGCGAGCGATGTTGAAGTCAATAAAGATAATTGCGAGTACGCGTGAGATACCGCATCATATCTAACAGTGTAATCGTGAAGTTGTTGTTGAGAACACGATGATATTTATTTGCTATCGCGGTGGCTATTCCCGCGATGGTTGTCACCGCAGATATACAAACCGGAACAACAGCCGGAACGGTCATTGTAATCGATGATATAACAATACCAGCGCCGGCAATTACACCAGACAGCGAGTACACAGCTACATCGATGGCAGTGATTCTGCGTCGGTATTTTTTAATCTTTGTTCGGTACTCCTCAGAAAGAGTTTTGAGTTCCGTTTGAAATTCTTAGACTTGTCATAGCGATATTGTGATGCCATGTTATTTCCAAATTGTTTACCATTTCAATTTAGTTGTTTACTTAAATCCGCTACGAATTCCACATATCATGTTACTGAAACCCTAGCCAAATTATTATCAGTGGATGCTATCGTGAATTGTTCTGTTGTATCCTTGTCGATGATCGTTGATATCGTATTGTTGACTCCAGCTGAACTCGTTGATGAAATATTAAATTGAGTCGGTGTCACTAGTGTTAATCGATAAATGCCTTGACGGTCGCGGTGATACTTAATATGTTAGTGGATATTGTCCACGCAAATGATCCGTATTGAATTGTGTATACTACGTTGTTGATTCTCTCATGAGGAATTTTTGTTTTTCCAAGTATTTTTATCATATTCGGCATATCATCCCTGATAATATCGTTGGTCGTTTTAATATAAGCGTTGATAACTTCTCTTCGCCGATTAATCACGGGTATTTCATCACTTGTTGCATTAATATCATCGATGGATTTTCTAATATCCGGGAGTTTTATGTCGAGGTTATCAAATGTGGTTCCAAGAAATTTATCTACGATGTTTTTACGAAAAGTTGAAAACGATTTTACTTGTTCTTCATATTTGGATTGAAGTGTTGCAAATTCTAGCATAGTTGTTTTTATATCTGTGAGTTTCGATGTGGTCACTGGTGGATTTCCAAAAAAATCTAATAGAGGCTTGTCAATATTGTCAATTATATATTTTTATTAATTTAGAAAACTGATCGAATTTAGTTATATGGTCGTCATATTCATCGCGAAGTTTTTTTTAAATAATTCTATCGTTGATGAATAATTATCACCGAGTGTTGTTAATTTATCTGTGAGCGTTGAAACAAGTACACCTGGTTTGAGTTTACCCTGACCGGAAAACAACGCAGTAGTATCTTCTACTACGTCTCGTCGTTTAACTAAGATATCATCTATGGAAACATTACTAGTTTTCAATTTACCCTGACGATCTTGAAATACAACTATTTCATTGGGACCAACACTTGCTAAGTTCAACATCTCAGCTATTTCATCTTCGATTATTTTTTTTTATATCACCGGTTGCAGATATTTCCGCGGTTGGTTTTTTCAACATTGATAGAGGTCTTCCCCAAATATCAATCATGTTATTCTATATAATTTCTCTCTAAAATCTTCGATTGTCAACGACTACTCGTATATTCATTCACGACCCGATGAGGTGGTTTTCGCAATGATGAAATATCGTCAAGAACATTTAATACTTCGTTGCCTCATATTGGTTGGTCATTCATTTGTTGTGTTGGTAGTGCAGAATACCAACAAGGAGTTTTTAAGCGGTTTATATAACTCATAAATTCTTTCGGCGGCGCTAACCCATATGAATCAAAATAAATAATTGCACATGGATCAATCGCGTATGCAACCCAGTGGGTTCCAGGTCCGGTGCTGTTATCGAGATTAATGATGCCAGTTTCATCGATGTTTGGTTGTGCCGGCAACTGATCTTTCATAAAGACACCTCTGAAGCTTTTTATCGCAAGTGCACTAGCAGCATCAAGTAAATCAAAATTTGACATGGGAACTATTTAATTGTTCCTGGGATTCTCAGGCCCTTTCCGCTGTACCATGAATACTGGGTTCCTGCTAGTCTTAGACCCTTTCCCTTTCTTTATATCCGCGCCCGGTTGCTTTCTTTAGTGCCATCCCTGCCGCGGTACCAACGGCTCCTTTAGCCACCGCTGGGGCGCTGCCACAATTAGCGCTGAAATCGCGGCTAACAACGGAAATATACCACCTGATTTTATCATGTTTTTGATCGCGGCTGCAGAAAGTGTGATCTGAACCCCTTTTTTATCTTTAAAAGCATCATTGAAGTGTTTTATCTGACGAATTGTCAGTGACAATTTATTCTGACCACCAGACATCTGATTGTGTTTCAGCGTTATTGTGGTTTCACATTTTTAGCTGATTCCGATTGCAATTGTTTAATCTTACCGGGAGTTAACGTAACACTAATATGACTATATGACATTTTATTAATAAAAGATTGATCTAATTGTTACATATTTTCCACTGGTGCATCGAATGAGAATGACAGCAACCGCTCTGTAATTATCAATATCACCAGGACGGGTTACACGAGCTCTAAAGTGTATATCAACAACAGATTGTCTTGTTAAATCAAGATGTTCCAGCGAAAAGTAATAGATCGGATATTGATTTTTAAAATCCCATTGTGATATTTGTAGACCGGTATCGACATTTTGATCGCGTCCCATATATGACAACAGACGATTATACACGCGTCGAATATGGTTAGTGGTGTAATCAAGTTGTATATCTTCAGATGGTTCCTGCTGTCCGTTTATTCTCAGCGAGACTTCATTAACACCCATCTGATCAAATATCATATGACTTCGTTCTTGATTACCAACTCGCTCAGTATTCTGTAGCGCAATAAATATATGATGTCGAGCAGAAACACCTTGTTTTGATGCCAGGTGCCATGTAAATGTACCATCAATATTATCCTGTTTAATATCCGTGGTCACTGATAACCAACTCAGCGGCGATTTGTCTCCGTGATCCATAAATGATAGTAATCTCTCTTCTGTTGTGATTGATGGAGTCATTACTGGCATCCACAGTGATAGTTTTGTTATATTTACTTTACCCTCGGGAACACCAGCACCACGCCAGATTGCATCATTATCAGTACCCTTTCGCACGAGTGCTACTGTATGCTTCGCTCCATAGATAACTTTTCAAACATTTCTACAGAATCCGAAAATATGATGCAGTGGAATCGCGCATGAAAATTGTCGACGCTGTCCTTGTAACGTTGTTACGCGTGTTGCAAACCCTAGGTTGTAATTAGTAATATTATTTATGACATCAAAATCAGCAGCTGGTCTTACATATCCGGGTGGCACTGGATTAACTTCAGCAGCAAATTGCTGCCTTTACTTTAGAATACTGGACGTGTTCAGGGTGATCAGTAATATCCTTAGAAAACATCATAGATGGACCCGCCGATCTTGTATAATCATCAGAATATCTTGCAAACCCTATCATTGTTGTGGCAATATCGACATCACGCTCTATAGATTCAATTTCTTTTCCATCAATCATATATCTAGCGCTTTCGAATAACGCCATGATACCATTATTAACAAAACCAACTCGGACAGTTGGGGTATTGTCATATGGTGGATCATCATGAGCAGCATCATTTGTTTCAAGTTCTCCTTCCACTTCGATAAATGCTTCACACGGTAGAAAGTATTTACTGGTATCGTGAACTTGAAGTTCAATTCTTGATTGCAGATTAGGTTGTAATGCGTGATAAGAATAAAATTTATAATCGCGTATAGAATCATCTTTACGCACTGGGGCTTCTATATCAAACGTTGGATCAAGTATCTGTTTGAACATTTTATTATATATTTCTCGATCTAAATCATGATTTTTATCGACGTCGTCGTGGTTGTAAGCCACTTAACGCTATCATATTTGCGGTTATATTATCTTGGTCACTTGCAGTCAATGATGAAGTCGCCAACGACGCTAATTTCTGATCCACTGCGTTATTTATTATTTTGCTAACACTAACAGGCATTACTTGTGTAGATGGTAGTGGTCCCAATGACGAAGTCATTGGTGATGAAGTCGCTGGTGGTTTCCTTCGCCGCCAAACTAATGTTACTAGTTTATCCTTTGCAGCGGAAAATGCTTTCCCGGCAACATTTCCAACAGCGCTAATACCCTTATCACGAATAACATCAATGGCTTTCATCGATAATTGTTTTGCTAGCGGTGACACTTTTGGAGCCATTCTTGATATCACCGAGACCATCACCATAGTACGCGTTATAAACAGGCAATCGTGAATTTACTACATAGACGCTGGTTGGTTTATCATGGTTGTAGTGTATGATCATTCTTATTTAAATGATATTTATCTAATGTGGTGATAAAAAATCTTCAATTTTCAATCACTGTAATAACCATGATAAAAATCCGTAGGATTTTCAACTAAGTCATCAATGAAATCTCGATATGTTTTGATATCCATGATACCACCTTGAAATAACCGCCTGCAGATATCAGCTGCTTCATTAATTATTTCCGGTGAGTTATATCCAGCTCGTTTTCCTCCGATGAGTACTTGTAATCGTGCTATATCGCTGAGAATATTACCAGGACAACTAACTAGACCACTACCTGATACTCCACTTGAATATCCACTAACGAATTTTTCAGTTGTACCAGTTGCACCCTGTGCATCATCATCTCTCATAATTGTCATCTCTTCGGGGAGTTGACTCAAATGTGGTGCTGGTGGGTTGTGAAAATTATATACCATTCGATAAAAATTCGTAAAATCTGAATCATTTGGTGGGAGTTTGGATTTACCAATATTTGCTAAATATAATTTTTGCCCAAGTTTTCAAGGAATCTATAACATCTTCAGATTCTTCATTCATATATTCCCTTCTTATATTTATTGGAAATGAATTGGCAGCAAATTTAGCGAATTTTGTATCGATCTCAACTTTTTTAAATTCATCTAACGCTGCACTCCTAAATATCTTTTCAGGTGGATATTCTCCTCTCTTTTTTGCAGTAGCACCTTGTTCTTGTTCTTCTTCAGTAACATCTAGTGGTTCAAGTGGTTCATGCGGCGGGGTGCTAATATCAATATCACCTAGTCGTTCAATTTTTCCTTGAAGTCGTTGTTCTTGTTGTTCTTGAAGTCGTGCAGCAGTTATTATATCACCAGGAAGTGTTTATAAAGATTTGTTTGCTATTTTTTAGTACAGGAAGATGAGGTTCTTCTTTCCTTATTCCTTCTTTGGGGATATCTACATATATTGCTCGCTCAGTGGCTGATATTACTCTCTTGGTTGCCGTGGTTATTGGTTTAAACAACTCTTCAGGTCCTGCGGCAAAATCAGTCTGAAGACTCTGTCTAACTTGTAGTTTATTTCTAACAGAGTCGCGTTTTGGTATAAACTTTTTAATCGCGACTAATCTCTCACGAGCCAATCTAGTCGTTAATGCTTTGTTTACCATTATTGAAATCGTAAACAATCTTCCAATTTGAAACTCTTTGAGTGGAAAATCTTCGATTTTCAGCGGGAAAAGTCTACGAGAAATAACATGGGACATCGAACATGTGACCCGACTCAGGCAGGCAAAAATCGATGAAAAATCACCCAAAAATGACCAAAAATCAATTTTTAAAAAAACAATTTACTAAAATATTTTCAGTAATAATGAATTTCACTACAGTGTTTTATTTTACTTCCTTATAGTAACGCGTTCATTGATAAACACCAGTATAGGATTTCTAAGCCGCTATTGACTAAAACCGCCTTTACAAATTTTGTTCAACTTGACCGCACATACCTGTTGAGTAAGAATTTTACCCGCTCAAGTATTTATACATGCGATGTATAGAGAGAATGTTACCTAACACTGTATACATGTCAAATCGTTGGTTACTCCGCTGAGGTATCCAAAAGGGTATTTTCGTTTTGTTGGATCATCATTCTTATATTCCTGATTTTTGAATTAACTGCTCGTTTCATTTCGTATTCCTGCCTCATTTCTTTCCTTATTCTTTCCACGATAGTAAATAACAGGACAAACTTACTGACGTCGTTACAGAATACAAGGAAGTCACGAATAGAATTCTGGATTCTTTTTATTAGCGCGTATTTTTTGGCAAGACATATTTGTTATTCATAGCACTGTATTCAACGTCCTGGAAATCAGACAGAATTTGATCATAGTTTAAATTATGTGATAATTGTATTCCTTGAGATTTCAAATTTAAAATCTTAGTTATAACCTCGTTGACATTATCAGAATTCATATTTATAATAACTATATATTTCTAATACAAGAAAACAAAAAATTGGGGGTCAATTTTGACCCATTTTTTTAGACAGTACAATGCCGCTTTCTCCGTTTTGTTAGGGTAGGTTTCTAGGCATACATATACCTAATTAAAGACAGCACAATGCCGTTACCTCCGTTTTGTTAGGGTAGGTTTCTAGGCATACATGTACTTAATTAAGGACAATACAATGCCGTTACCTCCGTTTTGTTAGGGTAGGTTCCTAGGCACACATATGTGAACCCCATTTGGGCGCCTCGGGTGTTATTCACATCGGAGGCGCCCAAAGGTTACATATATACGACAAAACATCTCGTTGGAACCCCTCAGGTGTCTTCACATCTGACCGGGCCCAGAGGTTAATCACGAAACATAGTCAACTGAAAAGATTTTAACTCGCCAAATAGCGGGTTAGAAATCTAAGAAGGCATGTTTAGGGAATGACGTCACAAGACAATACAACATATAACAATGTATTGTATAGGACGACACAGGACAATACAACATATAACAATGGATTATATAGGACAACCCCAATCGAGTGTTATGGCGGTTGTACAATGAATGGATATATATATGAATGACGTCAATGGTGTGGCATTATACAATGAATGAATGGACAACCCCCAATTCGAGTTTTATGGTGAGTTGTATAGGACAGCACAAGACAATACAACATATAACAATGAATGAATGAATGAATGAATGGATGAATGATAATGGATGATAATGACGGGGCGGGTCTACATTCATACGTGAACAATCATACAACCCAGATAAAATCCCAGGTTGTATGAATACAAAAGCATCCACACACCATGTGATAGTGTGTGGGTTGTATGATTAATCACGTATGATTTTCGGCGCTTAAAGCCCCAATAATATAACAGACGATATGGTATATAAGCTGGTTATACATGAAAACAGAACACAGAGGTGTGCGATTTTACATTTTCGTGTACTTAATACTGATTATTGACAACATTGAAGCAGAACCGAATATTTGAAAACAACACCCAAAAAAAGAATATAATTGTTTGTAAATACCACGTATTTGATTCGTTTTCTTACAAAAAATAGATAATTGATTATCCTGTTGAAAATTGTAATAATTATAACCAGCCAATGAAAACCATTGAGATCAGATGACGTAGCGTTTCAAAAAACCCATTGAGGGTAACTCTTTACAAAGCCGACATACCCGCACGAGTTATTCCCGCTGGTGTTATATAGAATAGTATAAAATACATATAGTCAGACATATGAAAATTGAATTATTTGTCCGGTTCTTTTAGAAAAAGCCGATCGGGTTATATTATCTGCAACGCATCGTACTGAGGGTATAAAAATATCAAAATACCTACCGGCTTCATTTATTGATTGAAATATCATTTGCTCATTATTTTCAATATTGAAGGATTTTATAGGTCTCGCATTTTTAAAGGATATTCCAGTCTTTCCTCGTTTGGTGTTTTCACTCTGAGAAATAACTTGTAGATTTGATAAAGAATTGTTCTTAGGATTTGAATAAATGTGATCGATAACAAAACCATCCTTGATCAATCCATGCAAACACTCGTATATTATTCTGTGATTAAGATGTATTTTTCCTCCAGCAGTAAACACCAAATACCCCCTACTATTGTCAACACCAACTGGTTTCTTCAGTCTGCGGTGTCTGGCAATACCGTCACGAGACTCTTCATAGTTGCTGATCACAGGATGTGGTTGAAATTCTTGGATCATTTATATACTATACTTTTATTTGTCTAATTCATTACTTGGTTGAAGTATTACTTTGGAATCTTCCAATGTAGTCTTCGAGTGTTCTTATGATCTTGCCGCTGACTTTGTCATTGACGCTGACACAGTCAGAGATAAAGTCATTGATGGAATTCTTAATTCGTTTATCATAATAACGCTTCAACTCTGTATCGTTTGCCACCACAACCGAGACACAACTGCGATTTAACACGCACCCCTACCCCACATCGTATGCAAGGGACTGGGCCAAGACTTCCACGTCGTACGCTTTGTAATGATATCTACAGAATTCATTTCTACATGATTTGTTACATGAGGTTACTGATCCTATCATAAGCCATTTGCAATGATTCATTATATATAAATTCTTTATTTAAATACTTGTTTTAATTATAATATGATGGAGTTCGAGAGATTATCTAAAATTAAGCCCTGGAAAATGCTAAATTCAATCTTGATAGAGTCTCCGTAGCACCAAAGGGTCTAATAAGTAATAGAAGCATATTGGGTAGAATCCGCGATTGTTTTAATGAATTTAAACACGATGGAGCATCTCACTGTTGGTCAACATTTCGAATTGATGGTAGCGTTGATGCTACCATGAACGACAAAAGAGCAGCAGTGATAATCTCACATCTTGACAAGAAAAAGTACTTTTTAGAGTGAAATTCATTATCCGTTCGGAAAACCGAGATTGGATTATCAAAGATAAATATGACCCAATTCTGAAAGAGGAAGAAACTGCCACTGTGAGTCGAGATTCCAAACAAGGAATTCTGACTGGAATTGACAAAACGTACTACGAGAGATCTTATCCCAAAATAGCAGTTGTTTATGGGATTTATCCGTTAAATGATAAATCGAATATTGAAAAATTGAAACCAATGAAACTATCATCACTGAATTGTGTAGCAGAACGAATAATAGAACACTTCACAAATGCGTTGCGTAAAAATAAATTCACTGTTCTAAGACGAAAAAAATAGATGAATGGGGTCTAACAGTGAAGTAGCGAGGAGCAACAATTCAAAATGTGGCAGCATTAGAACGAATACTAAAATTCCCAATATCGGTAACGACGATAACAGGAGAAGTATTATATGAATCGAAATATAAATCGAGAGGAGCTCCATCAAAATTATTGATCATAATGAACACGCGTGGACACCTGCGGTAACAATATTTCCACGGGATAAAATAATAAAATATATACCCGCGGAGTTCTACCCGGAATTCTCCTCGGAGGAGAAACTATTTGATTTGATTCACCAGTTGAGTAAAAACGATCCTGTCAGTGTGGTTACTTCACAGTTTTGAGAACGAAGAGGGTAAATTCGATCAATTTGTAAGACCCGATGGCGAATTATACCGTACTGAAGCCCTCCATGACGCGATGAAAAAACTAGCTAATAGTTTTTCAACAGAACACGACGAACAATTATTAACAAACTGTTTTACAATTCCGACGGTTGCAGCTCATTTTGCGAGAAAGAAAAACATGTGGAAACCAACAAGAGCTGAATTTCTATCAGATATCAAATCAAGCTGCATTGAGCATGGCCATGGCGGATTATGGAATACAAAATATGACCCTGAAAATATTATTTCGGTTGATATGGTTGCGTGTTATCCAGGGAGTTTTCTCGGGTACGGAGAATGTGCTGAATACTTCAAGCGATTTGGACATCCCAAACATGAGATGACCCGTGTTGCGATTAATGGACCACTACCCGATTTTGATTTAACCGGATTCGCTCGTGTGGTATCATTTGAATTGGCTACAGGACTTCATCCGTGTTGTTATGTTTGGATTGGTAGACACATCTCTGAAAAACACTGGATGCCAATAGTGCTAAAACGGTATATGATTGATTCTAAAATGCTGATATCGTTGATTGTCAGTGAAGCAATTATATCATATCGAGTGCAGACTGAGGTTTGGTTACCACAACCCGATAGTCTAGATAGTATAATCAGCGAAAATAAAAAACAATTCCCGTCCCTCGACGAAGAATATATCATGAATTGGTCCAAACAGCTATTTGAAGCCAGAAATAAAGACGCAAAAGAACTCGGTAGAAGAATAATTGGTAAATTCACCCAGGGTGGAATATACGACAATACAAGATATTCTTCGCGGTTGATTATAGATAGCGTTGAATACGATTTTATAATCGCGGATGTAACATCTAAGGGAATATACGTCAATCTTAAAGACGCTTTCTTGTCCAATGGAACCAAATTAGGTACAATTGTTACTTACAACGATGGATACAGTCTTCAGTATGCACATTTGAGGGCGTCTATGCTGGCTTATGCTTCTATTAATCTATTTTCGATGATAAATAGATTCCTGACACCGCAGTTAGAGTAGCCACTGATTCATTTTATATAAACGTTAAATACAGCGAAGCAGTGGCCGAACTCACTAATTCAGACGAGAGTTAGGGATTATTTTGGGGGGAAAATGTCATATTCTTGTTCTGACCTGTTGACAGACAAAACTGATTTTAGATTTTAGAAATAGAATTCTTTCGAGAAAATAAAAGTGTGCACTGTTGTAAAACAAAGTCCAATGTTCCCACTCCCTCTGATTTTAAGTTGATTTATTAATTGTGACTTAAATTGACAGAGTATAGTATTATTGAGAATATCGAAATATGTTTCAACCTGATTGATGTACACTATAAGAAACAGTTGTGTCCAGAACTTGTCAGATGGAAAATTTCCTGACAGTGTTAAAAAGCTTTTCTTAGGTCCATAATTAAACGACTTGTATATGCCTTTTTAACTTGTACTATGCGCACTTATATTTAATTCATTTCAATACCTTGTCCAAATAGTTTTGTTCTTATTTGAATCAATCAACACTCTTATCTTCCTTGAATGGTGTGTATGATATATTTCACCAGCATATAGAATTACTGGTATAAACTCTTTAACTGTTTTCATTTATTGCTTCAAAATAATCACTATGATACGCTGTCATGACATTTCATGACATGGTTTGCTAAACGTTTGATGTTATGGAAAATATTTATCAATTGTCTCTAATTCCAATTCAATTAATCATAATGAGGAAAGATGACCTTGTTTTTTAAAATTATTTTTCTTGAATTTGTTTTTTTTATTATACGTTTTGTGCTATCACGATGTCACGAAATTTGAGACAACTGTGTTTAGATAGTCTGCATAAGGTAATAGGTTGCCTAGTAAATAATCGCTTGGAATAAATAAAAATTTGCATCACTTTGTCCAGCCATTTAGTTATAATACATGATCTCCGTATAAAATGCTAACAATAAATCAAATTTTGCATCACTTTTTCCTGCCATTTAGTTCTAATACATCATCGCCATATAAAATTGTAACATGCTTTGTTTCATTCTAAAATCAATAGCGCAAGAAGGCATTTGGCTTCTAAATTAAACTTAAGGAAAAATACAAGATTAACACTCCTAAAAGCCATCTTCCAAGGGCAAGAGATCTTCTCACATGCTTGAGGCGCCACGTTGATGAGTCCTTAAGTTTCAGATCGGTATATGTTTGACCAGTTCATAATATAGGTTGACGAGGCAATTAAATGTATTTAATGTCGCCATCGAAGACAAACTTATATAATTATTTTTCCTTGAATTCTCTCTCTCTCTCTCTCTCTCTCTCTCTCTCTCTCTCTCTCTCTCTCTCTCTCTCTCTCTCTCTCTGATCACAGTTTTCATGTCCGTGATGACATTGATCCTAGCACATTACTGTATGTTTCCTCTGCACGACAGTGTGACTGGCAGTGTTGTCATGACATGTGGCGTTCTGTTAGGTAGGGTACAGTTTCTTTATGTTTACCAAACATACTTTTTACATATTAAAATATTCACAAAAGCGGCATGCGCAGAACTATATCCGGATTATTTGCCGCACCGAGCAATACGAATTTAAAATGTATTTTTACACTTAGCATGATCATTTTGTCTTTCGCTTCGTGTTTCTTCCGGCACTCATCCTAACTAATGTGCAAGATAGTTGAGTCAAACCATATTTTCTTGAGCAAAAGCTGTAAAGCATCATAACCTCATTAAGCGACGATGTTGTGACGTTTTATATGAACACTGGATTGAAATTCGTGTTAATGTGTTAATAATATCCGTTGAAGTTCCCATCGCTTGAGACTTGCTACTTCTGCTATCCTGCACAAAGGTCTAGATAGTTAACTCGATAGATGTTTTCTTGTTTTATGTATCTGGATAATTGTTTCATTATCAGATATTGCCAAGTAAATTAGCTCACGTTATAAGTGCTGCTCGAAATTTTGCCTTATATGTCGCCGTTAGAAACAAAATTGCACGTGAAGGAAATATTATCTAAACAAGCAGCAGAGGGGGTGAGCCGGACAACATTTTTAAACAAGTTTTCACTGAAATCAGGCTTCTATGGCCAAGATGTGGTGAATCGGATACAAGTTTTCAATGAAATCAGGCAAATAAATCATTGATTAGGCAAAAAAAAAATCAATGAAATCAGGCAAAAAATAATAATGAAAAATCAATGAAATCAAAAACTTTTCAAGAGATTACAACGTCGTTGTCACTCACCCTCTCAACCGAATATTTGATCCAGTCCGATACGATATCGTGTCCGAGGGTCATGTAAATTTATTGTTACAAATCCATGTGGGGCAGACTGAGCATGACTAAAGAAATTTCTAAATTGATTGAAGTCCATATCGGAGCACCATGTCTGCCAAATATTTCGTAGCGTATGTGTATCAACTCCATTAAACACACACAACACATTACAATTATCGCGAATCACTTTTGGTATTTGTGTGTAGCGTTGAGTGACATAGATCACATCCGTGTTTTTATGCCTGCCTCTGGAAAAAATCCTTGCAGGGTTTTTTTGTTTATCTAACATTACATCGTCGTATACTACCATGTTGTTAATACTTCCATCAAGATCTTCTACTGATGGTGCCTCGTCAATATCGGTTATAAATTCAATAACATCCTCACCAGCAATCTCATTAAAATCTTTTAGCACTTCATAGCATCGCTGATCGTCTACGCTAGGGGCAATTAAATACAACTTATCCCACTTCATCCATCTCATTATTAAATTGAGCAACAATTGCGTTTTACCAGATCCAGATGGCCCGATTATAATTGCGCGGATAGAGTTTGGTAGCGCTGCATGATGCTTCACTGGTTCTCTTGTTTTAGTCGCTGAAAAATCAATTATATTCATATCTCTATACATAAATTATGGATCTATATTGTGTGAAGTGTAAGGCGCGTACTGGCACAGATGACTTGACAACGATTACAACTAAAAATAACCGATCAGCGCTTTCTGGTAAATGCGTACAATGTGGTACAAAGAAATTTAGATTTGTTTCTAAACCCAAGGAACCCAAGGAACCTTTAAAAAAAAACGAGGAGGTGATATCGCTGCCAAGTTAGCAAAACTCCCTGGAACCCCATGGGCAAAGTATCCAGGAGAAAAGCACCTTCCAGGGTATAGCTACTGTGGACCGGGAACCAGACTTGATCTCAGACTCAATGATCAAAATCAGCCCCGACCCGGTGAGGAACCAATAAACGCTATTGATAAGGCCTGTCACCTTCATGATGTGGCTTATAAAAGTAGCAATTTGCAACACAGGCATCTAGCAGATGTGAAATTAATTCATGCGTTAAATGCTATTCCTGATAAATCCTTCAAAGAAAAATTGGCTTCATTTTTGATAAAATCGGCTATGAAAAGTAAATTGATGTTAGGTGCTGGTAATTAATAACAACATGGAATCTATTTATTATTCCCCAAGAGGATACTGGAAGGGTAACGCTGCAATCAGTAAACTCGCTAGCGCCGCAAAAGTGAAAAAAACCACTGCGGCTCATTGGTTATCCAAACAGGCACTATGGCAAATTTATCTACCACCGCCTAAACAAATTAATGTCTCGCATTTTGATGTGACTGTTCCTAATGAAGTTCATCAGGCTGATCTATTATTTTTGCCACATGACCACGGTTACAAATACGCATTAACTGTAGTTGATATTGCAAGTCGATACAAAGAAGCAGAGCCGTTAAAAACAAAATCGGCCACTGAAGTAGCTTCTGCATTTGAAAGGATTTATCGACGAGGTCCTCTGCACTGGCCAAATCTATTGCAGGTTGATCCTGGCAAGGAATTTCAGGGTGCAGTGTTATCTACAATGAAACATCATAATGTCACCATACGACGAGGGCATACTGCACTGCATCGTGATCAGGCAATTGTAGAACGATTTAATAAAACCCTTGCTGAGCGGTTATTTGGATATCAATACGCAAAAGAATTCATCCAAGAAAAAAGATCCCGTGAATGGGTTAAAAGGTTACCAGCTGTGATTACTGCACTGAATAACGAGATTACTAGAACCATCAACATGAAACCTATCAATGCGATTAAAAAGAAATCAATACCTGAAAAACCACAAAAAGATTCTAGCGTTTCCGAACCAATTCTTGGTAGTAATGTCATTGTGAGGTATTTATATGAACCAGGAGAGCTTGAAGGGGGTAGAAAAAGGGCTACTGATCCTATTTGGAGCGTCACTACGCATAAGATATCTAGTATAACACGATCTACGGGTAGACCTCCAATCTATAAACTGGATTCAACTGCCCCTCAGCGGGTTTTTACTAGACAACAACTACAGGTAATACCCGAGGATACTCAATTGCCACCGCATGGGCTTAACTAGCACCCTTGCGTCTATTGCACTCAAGACAAGTCAACATCACATTGTTTCTGACATGACCGAGACTATTATTTTTTCTGTCAACGGTAAATTGGCGAGGATCCTTATCCGAATACTGCCAACGCATTATACAATTGCAACTTGCGCAGTGATTATTCTGTTGTTTCTTCAAAGTGATTATTAATTCAGCATCAATGTCAAATTCTCGTTGTTTTTTTTTTGTCCTGTTGTTTGTAACCGGAGAGTTTTTTATCAATCATTTTAATATCAATATCATCTATTGTGGTGTCATTATCATCGCCTGACTCTGTCAGGACAATTCTTCGAAGTTGATTTATTTTTCGTACTCTGGATACTGAAAGATAGACTAAATTCGACCATTCTATGCGATTATCTACCATCCAAACAATTGTATCCGATATAGTCAATCCCTGTGAAGAGTGTATTGTTGCTGCATATCCTAGCGTCCACGGGGATTTATTAGCACGCAATGCATCTTCAACGACATTGATATCAACCAGCACAATATCATTTAATACGAGAATCTGCTTTTCACTCTGTCCTGGAATATCAACTTCAATGTTCTGTTTTCGTGTATCCGATGGCCTATAACAGAGGGGCACTGGAAGTGTTGCAAATTTTTGTTTATGCAATTCAAATAATTTCATCTGAAGTGTGTCCCTGACTATTTTTCTACTTGCAATGATCAAATCATTTGGTCTCCACATTTCCCAGAAATCATTCATGGGAGTTTCCGAAATTATTTCACGGGCTATTTCACACTGGATTCTATCCGGTTGTAATCTAATTAATTTCTTAAACTCTTTTAATTTTTCATCAAGTGATCTATGATCGGTATCAATTTCTTCATAATAGTCTACAAAACCCTTTAGCCATTCATGTGGGGAAGCACCGACAAATGGTGGTGGTTGGCCGTGATCACCGCACATGACGATTTTTGTATTTTTCAATAACAACCACTCAAGAAATATTTTTAATACATCTAATGGCACTGTGTCTATTTCATCCCAAATGATAATTTCAGGAATAAATTTCTCTCCCATGCGCTCAGGAGTCCATTTATCTCCTTTCCATCGGAAAAAACTATGATAGGTACAGGCATTTACCCCTCTCTGTATCATTTCTCTTGCAAGTCTGTGAGTCGGTGTTAGCACAATCATGTTAGAAACGCTAGCGTTTCTACGAAATAACTCAATTGCCCGGGTTGTTTTTCCTGACCCGCCACAACCGTTTAAATAAACTGTTTTATATCTACAGATTGGATCAGAAATCGGTGGCGCATTAGAAAAATCTGAACACTGATTGCTTTTTAAATAATTATTTTCAATGGTAACATCTGCTGATGGAATATAATCATGAATCATTTCTTTCTTAATTCTCCATGATCCCCAATTCTCATTGCCAGTAGCCTTAAAATCAGTCATTTTGCTATTTATGTAAAATGAATCAGTGGCAACTCTAACTGCGGTGGTAGGAAATTTATTGATCATCGAAAATAAATTAATAGAAGCATAACCGAGCATAGAAGCTCTCAAATGTGTGTACTGCGGATTGTATCCATCATTGTAAGTAACAATTGTACCCAATTTGGTTCCATCGGACATAAATTCGTCCTTACGATTGACATATAGGCCTTTATTCGTTACATCCGCCATTACAAAATCGTATTCAGCATTGTCTATAATCAATCGTGAAGAATATCTCGTATTATCATCTTTGCCACCCTGAGTGAATTTACCGATTATTCTTCGTCCAAGATTTTTTGCTTCATTGTTTCTGATTTCAAATAACTGTCTGGACCAATCCATGATTTGTTGTTCATTAAAATCAGGAAACAGTTTTCGCTCTTCGCTAATTATTTTTTCTAGATCAGGTTGTGGTAACCAGACTGATTTCTGTGCTTGATAGGATATAATTGCTTCACTGACAATTAATGATTTTAACATCTTACAATCAAGCATATACCGTAATAACACTATTGGCATCCAGTGTTTTTCAGACATGTGTTTACCAATCCAAAGATAACTACACGGATGAAGTCCTTCAGCCATTTCAAATGATACCACACAAGCGAATCCGGTTAAATCAAACTCAGGCAGTGGTCCATTAATAGCAACACGGGTCATTTCGTGTGTAGGGTGTCCAAATCGTTTGAAATATTTCTTGCATTCTCCATACCCGAGAAAACTTCCTGGATAACACGCAATCATATCAACTGAAATAACGGTATCAGCGGTGTATTTTGTATTCCATAATCCTCCATGGCCGTATTCAAGACAAGACAATTTGACATCTGATAAAAACTCACTCTGTGTTGGTTTCCACGCGTTTTTCTTTCTAGCAAAATGTGCTGCAATGGATGGTACTGTAAAACAGTTTGCTAATAATTGATCTTCGATTTCCTCCCCGTCCTCAGAAAACTCACTAGCCAGTTGTTTCATTTGATTATGCAGTTCTTCAGTACGATATAATTCTCCGTTGGGCTTTACAAACTGATCAAATCTACATTCTTCGTCTGAAGTACTATGAAATAGCCACATTGACACAGGATCGTTTTTACTCAAATGGTAAATAGCATCAAATAATTTCTGCTCTGAAAAAAACTCTTCGGTTTGGGGGAGATATTTTACGGTTCTATCCCGTGGAAATATTGTTACTGCAGATGACCACGCGTGTGCGTTGTGATCAATAATTTCAATTGGGTTTCCTTTTTTTGATTGATATTTCGGTTCTTTTAATACTTCACCGGTGATTGTTCTTACTGATATTGGAAATCTCAATGATGTTTCTAATTTAGTTATATCCTGAATTGTTGCCCCATGCTGTTTCACTGTCAGTTCCCATTCGGTTATTTTTTTTTCGTCTTAGATCAGTGAGTTTATTTCCCCGGGACGCATTTGTGAAGTGTTCTATTATTCGTTCTGCTACACAATTGAGCCCTGTCGAATATTTCATGGGTGCTAGTTTTGCAATATCAGGTTTTTCATTGAGCGGATAGATCCCGTAAACAACTGCTGTGACAGGATAAGATCTTTCGTAGTAGGGTTTATCAATTCCAGTCAAAATTCCCGGTTTTGAATCCTGATTCACAGTGATAGTTTTTTTGCCCTTCAAGATGGGTTCAAATTTATCCCTAATAATCCATTTTCCATTCTCACGGATAATGAATTTGATTCGGAAAAAATTACTTTTTTCCCCAACACGTGAAATGATCACTGCTGCTTTTTCATCATTCATGGTAGCGTCAACAACACCATCAATTCGAAATGTTGACCAACAATAGGATGCTCCATCACGCTTGAATTCATTAAAACAGTCTCTGATGGCTTTATCAAGAATTTTATTCTTGGGCGTATTAGAAACTATATCAAGATTGAATTGAGCATCCTTCCAGGGTCCGTCTCTTGAACGTTTGTTACGTTTTTTGGGTCTATCGCGATTAAATTTAGGACTAATTTTCAATAATCTCTTAAACTCTTTCATGTTTCCGTCTCTTGGACGTTTTGGACGTTGTTTGGGTCTATCGCGATTAAATTTAGGACTGATTTTTAATAATCTCTTAAACTCTTTCATGTTTCCGTCTCTTGGACGTTTTGGACGTTGTTTCTGTCTATTAGACGTTTTTTTAGGTCTATCGATATTAAATTTAGGACTGATTTTCAACAATCTCTTAAACTCTCTATCGGTATTGAATTTAGCATTTTTCGAAGTCAATCTCTTGAACTCCTTCATGCTATACATAAAACAAGTATTTAAATGAAAGTTTTATATATAATGAACCAGTGCAAATGGCTCATGATGGGAAATGTAACCCCGTGTAACAAATCATGCAGAAAAAATGAGTACTGTAGGTATCATATGCAAAGTTTTCGACATGGGAGACTTGGTCCGTTACCCTGTATTCGATGTGGGGTTGGGGTTAAGGGAAGATCACAATTGTGTATTGATTGCGGTGGTAAGCGATATAGGGAATTGAAGCGTTATTATGATAAAAGAATCAAAAATGGACAATCCATCAGAAATTATGACCCTGAAAAAGTCTTTGACCCTGATAACGTCACTGACAAAATCATAAGAACTCCGCAAGACTACATCGAAAGGTTCTCCAGTGATGTAATCATTAAACCAAACACTGAATTAGACAAACAATAGAATAGTATATATGAACCAAGAATTCAGACCACATCCAGTGATTACAAATTATGAAGCATCCAGTGATGGTGTTGTAAGAAACCGTAGGCTGAAAAAACCGGTCGGTTTTGTAAGTAATCAAGGGTACTTGATGTTTAGCGCTGGAAAGAAAAATTATTTCAATCATCGTTTCATATTTGAATGTTTTAATGGATTAATCAAAAATGGTTTTGTTATTGATCACAAGGATTTTAATCCAAAGAATAATTCTGTATCAAATCTGCAGGCTATCACACTGAGTGAGAATTCCAAACGAGGAGAGACTGGAAAATGCAAAACGGTTTGGAAGAGACCTGTGAAATCTTTGAATACGATAACTAACGAAGAGAAAATATTTTCATCTATGAATGAAGCCGGTAGGCACTTTGATATTTGTTCAACTTCTGTTCAAAAAGTTGCAGAAGGGATTTATCGATCGGCTATTTCAAAAAAGACGGGGCAGAAAATTCAATTTAGTTATGTCTAATGCTTCATATTTTCCAATTAGAGATATGTCATTGCTATAGAATAATGAATTCTGAAAACATGAATAGCATCATAGTTGAAATAGCAAAATTGAAAAATCAGGATATCAAACTATCAGATGGATTAAATCCTGATCAAATTGTGTCTGATTTTCAGGATATAGAATACGGAGTTAACAACAATAAATATATGCTACCGAAGAAATATGCACTCATCAAAAGAATTCAGAATTCTATTAAAGACTCTCTTTCATTTTCCAGTGACATCAGTGTGTTCGTTCCGTTGTATACTATCGTAGAGGGAATACGAAAAGAATTAGGTAACGAATACGAATTGAAAAAAGAAGTCAACTCTAAAATTAGAAACCTACGGGCATTAATTCAGGAAAATGAACAATTTTGATTGCCCGACCATTATCATTTTTTGATTGTGACCGACTCTCATTTTTTTTAGCCGACCCTCAAGTGTGGTGTCAAAAATCGATGGACGATCAAAATAGAATGGAGAAAGTGCCAGTATTAATTATTTTATATACAATTATGGCACTTTCTCCATCGATGATAGAGCTGTTAAAACAATCAAATAACATTTCCATGACCGTATCAAAAATCATCCGACATGTCAAAAAAGTGAGGAAAGTGTGATATTAATTATTTTATTAGAGAATTCCACACTTTCCTCATCAGTGATAGAACTGTTAAAACAATCAAATAACATTTCCACGGTGACTTTGTCACTGGTGTTAAAAATCATCCGACATGTCAAGTGTTTTACAATTGAAAAATGGTTTGCGATTTCAAATAATGGTCAATGAAGCATTAACAACCCGATTGGCTCGTGAACGACTGGATGCAATCAGGAGATTTGTACCAATTCGTGACTCTGTACGGAATAAACTGCAACAACGACAGAGTCTTCAGACTGATTTTGCTTTAGGGTCTGAAGAATTGTTTAAACCAGTAACCACAGCAACGAAAGGGGTTGAGCGTGCTTTACTGGGAGATGATCCTGACGGTAAAAGAAAAGAAGAGGGTCTTATTTCTGTACTTGAAAAACTAGCAGCGAAAACTGAACAAACTGAACAAACTGATCCGAAAAAAACGACTGTTTCTCTGTTGGATAAATTTACTGATCATGCTAAAATAGTAATAAGACAATTTAATTTATTCAAATCAAAGGATTATCGAGCTTTTGGTGATTTTGCTGCTCAAAGCTATAATTCAAAAAAAGATTTTTTAAAGGACGAGTATAAGAATGATAGAATATCAAGTAATGATTGGTCCGATAATTTGTATAAACTAAATAAAGGGATTGGTCGTTTGAATAAGGAGGAGATAGGATACAAGGAATTTCAAAGGGGAATTAGGAATTATAAAAGAGAACAAATAGAAGAACGACAACGAGAATTAGAAGAACGACGTCAAACACCAACACGTAGACAAACAAGAAGACAAAAAAAACAACAACTACCACCTGATGATGATGATGATGATTTAGAAGAACGACGTCAAACACCAACACGAAGACAAAAAAAACAAGAAGAACCTAATGATGATTATTTACAAGAAACGGATTTAGAAAAACTAGATGAAGCAGCTGGTTATAGCGGAAGTGGACTGCAAAATCCAAGGATTTCGTGTCCTGATAGTATTATCAATGATATATCACGATTAGATGTTCTTGTAGGAGGATTCCGAGCTGGAAATAACTCTCCAGAAATAATTAATGAAGCAGCTGATATCTGTAGACGGTTATTTGCCGGCGGTATCATGAATATCAAAACATATCGAGATTTCATTGACGAGTTAGCAAATGGGTATCATAGTGATTAAATAACAATTGAAAACACTATTGTTTTTATAATAATGATCATACATTACAATCATGATAAACCAACCCTCGTCTATGTAGTTAATTCACGGTTTCCAGTTTATAAAGCATACTATGGAGATGGCCTCGGCAATACCATTTTAGGATTCTTTTCAAGAATGGCCCCAAAAGTGATGCCGTTAGCTAAACAATTATCAATGAAAGCCATTGATGTTATTCGTGATAAGGGTATTGGTGCTGTTGGAGATCTTGCCGGGAAAGCGTTTTCAACTGCGAAGGATAAAATAACATCATTAGTGAGGCGAAAAAAGAAACCGTTACCGTCTACAGCAGAAATGCCTGCAAGTGTTAGTAAAATAATAAATAACGCAGTAGATGAAAAACTAGCGTCGATGGTGACTCCAAGTGACCAAAGCAATATTGCAAATATGATAGCAGGAAGTGGCTTTAAAAAACTAAGTAGAAAACGCTAGCGTTTTTCACGATGAAAATCGTTTACGATGATGAAAATGGCTAGCAATTTTCCAATTTAGACTCTGATAAATAGAATAAAATGTTCAAAAGGTCACCTGATCCAGCATTTGATATGGATGCCCCAGTGCGTAAAGATGATTCTGTACGCGATTTTCAATTTTATTCTTATCACGCAGTACAACCAGATCTCCGATCACGAATTGAACTTCAAGTTCATGATACCAGTAAATACTTTTTGCCTTGTGAAGCGTTTATTGAAGTAGAAGGAGAACTTGTAACAAATGATGCTGCTCATAATGATCCACCATATGCAGATAACGCAAATGTCCGAGTTGGTTTTGTTAATAACGGTATTATGGCGTTATTTGAAAGCGCTAGATATCTCATTGATGGAAAAGAAATTGAATCCATTGACCGTGAAGTTGATGTGGCCACAACAATCATAGGGTTAGCGAGATATTCTGATGATTATACAAGATCGGCTGGTCCGTCTATGATGTTTGCAAAGGATACCTCTGATAATGCTGACCACCTTCAATTCTTTAAAGTGTTAACAGCACAAGGTACTGCAGAAGCAAATCAACAAGAAGCAGCTAATCCAGAACGTCGAACTAGACCCGGAGCTGCGTTTGATATTCTCGGAGGCGTTAATGGTAATCTCAATTTAGGATTTGCAACACGCGTAGCAACGTTGCAAGGACAGCGTCGACGATTTTCATGTGCGATTCCACTGCATCATATTTTCGGATTCTGTAGAAATGTTAGAAAAGTTATTTATGGAGCGAAGCATACAGTAGCACTTGTACGAAAGGGTACTGATGATGATGCAATCTGGCGTAATGCTGGGGTTGCTGCCGGTAAAGTCATTTTAACAAAACTATCATTGTGGATGCCAGTGTTAACTCCATCAATCATAGCAGAAGAAAAATTGTTATCATTTATGGACCAAGGAGGAAAGTCGTTGTTAAGTTGGTTATCAGTGACTACGGATATCAAACAGGACAATGTTGATGGTACATTCACATGGCACCTGGCATCAAAACAAGGTGTTTCAGCTCCACGTCATATATTTATTGCGTTACAGAATGCTGCGCGAGTTGGTAATCAAGAACGAAGTCATATGATATTTGATCAGTTAGGTGTTAATGAAGTCTCGCTGAGAATAAACGGCCAACAGGAACCATCTGAAGATGTACAACTTGATTACGGTCAAAATCATATTTCACGTGTCTATCATAACTTATTGTCGTTTATGGCACGTGATCTAAATGTGGATACTGGTTTGCAAATATCACAATTGGATTTCAAAAGCCTCTATCCGATTTATTACTTTTCATTGGAACATCTTGATTTGATGAGACAATCTGTTGTTGATATACACTATAGAGCCCGTGTAACCCGTCCGACTGGTCCACCAGTTGGTGGGGTACCTCCTATCCTTATCCCGAATTATAGAGCGGTTGCTGTCATTCTCAGCGACAAATCAATGCTACTCGAAGGTGTTGGTGGAAGAATGAGAGTGGTAGATGCCCCAGTAGAAAATCCTTGATTGGAAATTGCTGTGCAATTTCACCATTGAAATTGTAAACGATTTAGAATCACTCTATTATGTATAATGTCATATAGTGTTATTAGTGTTGCATTAACTCCTGGTCAAATAAAAAAATTGCAATCAGAATCGGCTAAAAAATGTGGAACCACAATCACTTTGAAACCGAATCAAATGACTGGTGGTGCAAATAAATTATCACTGACAACTCGTCAAATAAAACATTTCAATGATGCACTTGCAGCCAAAAAAGGTGTTCAGATTACTCTTTCTGCGGCTGCTATCAAAAATATGATGAAAACGGGTGGTATATTTCCATTGTTAGCTGCAATACCAGCATTGATTGCAGCAGCAGCCCCAGCAGTAGCTAAAGCAGCGGCGTTAGGAGCCGTTGGTACTGCAGCAGGAATGGCGTTGAAAAAAGCAACTGGACAGGGTTATAAAAAAAGGGGAAAGGGTCTGAGACTACCAGGAACCCCGTATTCATGGTACAGCGGAAAAGGTCTGAGACTACCAGGAACCCCGTATTCATGGTACAGCGGGAGATCCGTTCACGGATCAGGCCTGAGACTACCAGGAACGGTTTATTAATGGTTCCCATGTCCAATTTTGATTTAATGGATGCTGTTAAAAACCTAGCGATTAAAAATTTCAGAGGTGTTTTTATGAAAGATCAATTACCACATCAACCAAACAAAACTGAAACAGGTATTATTAATCTCGATAACAGCACCGGACCTGGAACTCACTGGGTTGCATACGCTATTGATCCACGTGGGATTGTCTATTTTGATTCATATGGATTAGCCTCGCCAAAGGAGTTTTTGCGTTATATAAAAACCCTTCCAATGAAGACTTGGTATTCTACGCTACCAACACAACAAATCAATGACCCACCAATATGCGGCAGTGAAGTATTAAATGTCCTTGATGCTATTTCAGCATCTAGAAAACCACCTCATATTGTCGTAAATGACTACACTAGTAATCGCTTTTTAGAGAGAGAAAGAGTTTTACAATAACATGATTGATATTTGGGGGAGATCTTTGAAACCCAAACCCGATGACACTGCAACGGGTGATATTAAAAAAAAAATCAAAGATGAAATAGCTGAGACGTTAAATTTAACAAGTGTTGACCCGAATGAAATAGTTGTATTTCAGGACAAACAGGGTAAATTGAAAACCAGTGATGTGTCGTTGGATGATATTTTAACACGACAACGAAACGCAATCGAGAACACCGTTGCGTTATTTTCCGATCAGGGTAAATTGAAAACCAGTAATATTTCTCTGGATGATATTTTAGTTAAACAACAAAACGCAATCGAGAACACCGTTGTGCTATTTTCCGATCAGGGTAAATTGAAAACTAGTGATGTCTCTCTGGATGATATTTTAGTTAAACAACAAAACGCAATCGAGAATACCGTTGTGCTATTTTCCGATCAGGGTAAACTCAAACCAGGTGTACTTATTTCGACTATTACAGATAGAATAATTGAACTCGGCAATTCTGCGTTGGAACTAGCAACATTTCAATTTAAAACCGAAGAACACATAAAACAGTTTACCGCATTTCGTAGAAATATCATTGATAAATTTATTGGAACCCCGTTAGATAAAATTGAAATAAAACTCCCTGATATTAAAAAATCCATCGATGAGACGAAAACCTTCACCGAGGACATCAAAGGTGATTTTTCGAGGATGATAACAGTCATTGAAAAAACAAAAATTCCTCATGAGAAAACCAACAACGTAGTATACACAATCCAACACGGATCATTTGCGTGGACACCTACAAACAACACATTATATATCACTGCAACCGTTAAGGGTATTTATCGATTAACACTAGTGACACCATTGACTCGATTTAATATTTCATCGTCCAGTTCATCTGGGGTCAATAATACGATTTCAACGATCATCGACAAGAATACAACTGAAAAGTTCACAATCACAGATACTGATAACAATTTGGTTAGGGTCTCAACAACGTGGTATGTGGAATTCGTAGCGGATTTAAGTAAATCGTAATTGAAAACGCTAGCGTTGTTAAAATAAAAAATGATTTCATCATCGCAATATCGTTATGATCAGGTCAGAGAATTTCAAACTAGACTCAAAACCCTGTCTGAGGAGTATGCAATGAAAATAAAAAAATATCGCAAGAGAATTACCGCAATTGATGTTACCGTGTATTCAGTGAGTGGTGTAATCACCGGAGCTGGTATTATACTGTCTTCAGTGACAATGATGGCTCCGATAGCTGTTCCAATTTGCATTTCTGCGGCAACAACAATCGCTGGAATTATTTCAATAATCACAAAAAAAATATCATCATGCAGCCAACGAAAATTACAAGACTACATAATTCAATTTCATGTTGTGTCCACTGCATGCTCGCAATTATCCTCATTGATATCGTCATCTCTCGATGATACAATTATATCAGAGAGTGAGTTTTCAGCGATGGTAGATATATATGATTCTGCGATGTCAAAATTAGAAATACAAAAACATGAGTATAATAACAATGACAACACCGATGGAATCAGAAAAAACCAAAATGATCTCAATAACCTCAACGATATCAGATAGTGAGTTCTCAGTGATGATACGTGTCTATGATTCCGCAGTATCAAAATTAGAAATACATCATGAGTATAGCAACGATGACAACACAGATGGAATTACTTCAACAAATAGTGGAGAACACGAACCCAGTACAAACCAGCATGATCTCAATAACCTCAACGACTCCAGAATTCAGTGTGAATTTCCCCTCTCCGGTCCCAGTGAAGGAGATAGCGCTAGCAAAATTACGAGTGTATCATAGCTGGCCAAATATTAGGTCAAAATCATTTGGTGGTCAACAACCCAATAATTCTTTAGTGTTTGCAAATAAGAATAAACCCGACGGTACCCCAGACTGGAACGTTGTTTCCATACCAACCGGATCATACCAAATCGAACAAATCAATAATGAATTCGCGCGTAGAATAAAATCGATTACTGGAGCAGAATCAAAAATAGCTATAACAGTTCATGAGCCAACACTATCATCTGCCATTGAAATAAACTCAGAAGAATACGTCGTAGATATCTATCAAAGCTCAATAAGAACAGTGTTAGGTTGGCCTGAATTACCACCCGGGGGAAAAACCGTTGATTTACCAGAACCACAAAAAACTGATTATATCACCGACAAGACAAAACTTGATAATCCAATAAAAAGTTATAGATATTATGATAAGTCGTATTATTTCACTGAATTAGATGAGGGAGGGGAGAAATACTACATAACTCGACAGGATAAAATCACTGAAAATTTCACAGCGTTCAATAACGATATTTCGTTGTTGTTTATATCCCTTAGATCCGGCACTCTCACCCGAGATGAATTTATCAGCGTCATAGAAACATGTAACAGAATCCTCAGTGACATGAATATATTTCATTTACTAATCATACGAGAGGTATCCATTGCCAGACACCCTAACACGAAAATAAAATTTGCGACAAAATATCATATAAGCGTAGAAAATATTTCCGAATTCAATCTACCAGGATATAATCTCTTAGAATTACAAAAATCTCTCGATGATGCCATCGATGAAGGTTTCAAAAAAATCCATGACAAATGGAAAAAACACCATCACAGGAAATAAAAATCCTCAAACATAATAATGACCCAGATGGCGGTGGCAGGCATATTGCTCCGTTCAATGTGAATATTTCATCGGTGATAGCGCTCAATTTAGTATGTGATGTTATCGAAGGAAGCTATCAAATAAATTTAGAACGATCAAATCAAGCCCAGCAAGGGTATATTTTGTATTCATTTGCACCAATAGCTCCTCCAGGATTTTTAATAATCGAGTCTCCGGTGAATCCAGTCTATATGCGATGTCATAATAATTCATTAACCAGAATTAATTTCAAACTCACTGACCAGTCTAATAATCTGATTGATTTACAAGAGGAGGTTTTACAAATAAGTCTGTTTGTGAAATCCTAAGGATTTTCATCCTGAAGGGGGACACGATATCGTATCGGACTGGATCAAATATTCGGTTGAGAGGGTGAGTGACAACGACGTTGTAATCTCTTGAAAAGTTTTTGATTTCATTGATTTTTCATTATTATTTTTTGCCTGATTTCATTGATTTTTTTTTTGCCTAATCAATGATTTATTTGCCTGATTTCATTGAAAACTTGTATCCGATTCACCACATCTTGGCCATAGAAGCCTGATTTCAGTGAAAACTTGTTTAAAAATGTTGTCCGGCTCACCCCCTCTGCTGCTAAACAAAAGGAATACGCAGCGAGAAAATAATATTCCTGAATATGGGATCTGATGAATCTTCGCTTCTATCCATATACATATATTTAAGGAAATTCTACTGTTGGTGAAATATAATATTACCAATATCCGAAGTGCGTAAGGGCAGAGTGAGATTGATTCTTATTTGCAGATTTCAGCAGGAAGTCGCTGTAAATCGCAAATTATTATGTTTACTATATAAAATATCAAACATAGCAAATTTAAAACGTTGACTCGCGCTGGTAATTTAATGGATAAACGTTGTTAAAGTAAGAAGGTGAGTGTAAAATTACTGAGTTATTTCTTATGGCACGGACCGTGCTCGAGAGGCAAACCCACACAGACACAGGTTAGACGATAGTGATTCATACCGTTGCATACTTTAGACCACTTGGCTCCTAAACATGTTTTGTTTGTGTATTTCTTAAGAGGTTTGTTGTTGTTGTGTTATTTTTATTTTTGTTTAGACTACATGTTATTCGGTGTAAGCATTGATTACACCTTAAGCTAAAGCACCATGGCCCGTTGACCTTCAGTTCAGTAGAAATGTTGCTGTCCACTTGTGTAAGCTTGGTAAGAACTTAATATGTCCATGCCCTTAGCTGTTGCCAATAAATGCTCTGAACATTGAAAAGCGTAATCCACGAAAATTTACACATTTACTGGGATTTCCTGTTTTCCGATATAATGACTTTTAGTACTGTTTTGTGTAAAAGCCTTTCTGACCTATGGTCAAAAAGATGTTTTGTTTTTCGGGAGAGGTTGATATTTTTCTATTAACAAATTCACATAGGGAAATAAAGCTTTTGATATAGATGATATATACGTCTTCAAATTGTAAATGAAGTAATCAACTTTGTGTGCTATATAAATGATATATGCAAGACTTTTTACATTTTCGCGTTTTTTGAACAACGACACAGTTTGACCAACGTCAATGTACTTTTTTCTTTGTCATTATTCCGTTATTTAATAAGACTTATTACCTATATTTTTATTTTACAGAAAATGTGTCGATGAGCGGATGAAATTACTGCTAGAATCAATTCTACGTGGAACATATTAACGAGAAATACAAACATTCCAGTCTTTTATCAGTCCACAGTTTTGATGCTCGAGTACGAACGCATCTGTGCATTTTGTCCCAATGTTACTAGTGTATTTACATTCTGTCGTCATGGAGCTGCAACATTTGATATGCAACATCTTGTCTTTAGATAGTAAAAATATACTTCTTCAAACTTAACTTTTTGTTGATATTTATTATTCCGCTATCTATGTATGTTGTTTGTAAGATTCTGTGCTTGCTGATAAACATTAGTCAAAGTAAAACATATCCGGCAGCAACTACTTAATTGTTAAAAAAACGTACTGCACTACAGAGAGACGTCTGAAACAATTTTTTTATATCCACATGTTACCTTGCCTTTTTCCTGTAAATTACAACAAATAAACATACATGTTATGAAATGTTTTCTTTCTTTCCTTTCTGATCATTTATTTTGTAGATATTTTACAAATTACACTAGAAATGAAGGCAAGGGAGGTACAAATCTAACCTTTAATGGTTTTCTGGTGCTAATACAATCACACAACTGTTTTTCAAAAGAAAATCCAGTACTGCATTTTAAACAAAAAACAAAGAAATGTTAATTCCGCGAACTAGACCACATCCATCATTCTTTAATATTTTTACTATGGGGTCTAAACCAGGTTCTCTACAATTTTATTTCGTCTTTTATCCTCTTAACCCGAAAACGGATAAGCCAAGAGAGAAAACGTTTACCATATATCGACACTCATTAGATTTATGTGTATTAATATTTTGGAGAAGGAATGGAAAAGCTTTAAACAAATCAGATCACTGGTTAACCTTTGCTTCAAGATTGCCATGGAGATGTGAATGCTTGCCTGAGATAATTCATTTTATAACGCTTCTTACTCGAATTGTCTCACAGCAGTTTCAAACCTACATGACTTAATAACAGTATCTATGGTAAAGGTGAATCTGAAAAGGTCAAGGTCAAGTTTACCTCTTGCATACTGTCTTATTTAACTAAAGAGGTTGGTCAAGCTAGTGTAATATATAATGCCCTAGTGAGCTACATCTGTGAGTAGAGTGAGTATTTAATTAACGGTGATAATCGCTGGCATATTTTCAAATTATCACACTATGACGTTCGTATAAAACAATACCACACAACAACTCCAACATGTTTAAGCATAAGTTTCACCAATGAAATAACTGTAAAGGAGTTAAGTGATGACGCAGTACTCTTTATCTCAACCCAACAGCTCTGTAAGATTATTACACAAATTAGACAGTTCATAGCTGAGGAAACCATAGGGACATTATGTTTCCATGAAATAAGCAACTATAAAATTCTCTATGCATTCTACTTTGCATTTGTTTTTCTCGTTGATTCAAAATGCTGAAAATGTTAATATTAAAACATGCGTTTCATGTAAAGAGAATGTAGATTGCATTTCAAATTTAGCTGAATTCGACAAAATTAAGAGTTACGACTCTAAACATAGATCTTATCGATGCCTATTGTGATCATATGATGAAACAAAGGCGTAATCTAATGTCCATAATAGGTTAACCTTGCGAGACTGAATATTTGTGCTTTCGCATTAGTTCATTCAGTTGCAAAAGACTACTTTAAACCAATTTTAAAGTGAAATGTTTTTATTCTATGTAGTATTCTTAGTGAAATAGGTAATCTTAAATATTTTGTCCTATGAATTCTGACATCATATTTAAGATATGTTCAGTATCCTAGAAATGCTTGAATTCTGACCTCATATTTAAATATGCTCAGTGTCCTAGAAATGCTTTAATTCTGACATCATATTTAAGATACGCTCAGTGTCCTAGAAATGCTTTAATTCTGACATCATATTTGAGATATGCTCAGTGTCCTAGAAATGCTTTAATTGTGACATCATATTTAAGATATGTTCAGTGTCCTAGAAATGTTTTAATTGTGACATCATATTTAGGATATGCTCAGTGTCCTAGAAATGCTTTAATTCTGACATCATATTTAAGATATGCTCATTGTCCTGGAAATGCATTTATTCTGACACACAATATTCGTGTCAGTTTGGTAGCGATAGATCAAGGTGTGTTGGATACAGTGCTCAGAAATAACTAGTACTTTTTTGTACTAAATAGTACCGAGCATGTGTTCGTGAGCAACACACATCCATCCATCATAAGGTACATTAAAAGGATCAATATAAAACCAATAGATTTTCTAGCTCAAAATATGCCAAATGAACAGGTAGGGGTCTTTCTTGAAGCAGGTTTGAAGCAAATACAGTATAATTTAAATTTGTTTGCATAATAACGTCAAAACATGCCATTCCAAAGATGCATTCTCTTTTGAATTTTAGTTAAAACAGGTTAAGAGTTCGTATGATAGCATGGTTTCAATAGATTAAGTATTATCATTATAGCATGGTTACAATAGGTTAAGTGTTAGCATTATATCAAGGTTACAATAGGTAAAGAGTTCGTATAATAGCATGATTACTATAGGTTACGAGTTCGTATTATAGCATGTTTTCAATAGGTTAAGTGTTCGTATTATAGCATGATTACTATAGATTAAGTGTTCATATTATAGCATGGTTACAATATGTTTGTATTATATTATTGTTACAATAAGTTAAGTGTTCGTATTATAGCAAGTTTTCATTAAGTTAAGTGTTCGTTTTATAGCATGGTTACAGTAGGTTAATTGTTCGTATTAAAGCATGTTTTCAATAGGTTAAGTGTCCGTATTATAGTATAGTTACAAAAGTTTAAGTGGTCGTATGATAACATGGTTTCGATAGGTTAAATGTGCGTATTATAGCAAGGTTACAATAGGTCAAGTGTCGTATTATAGCATGTTTTCAATAAGTTAAGTGTTCGTATTACAGCATGGTTTAAAATAGGCTTAGTGTTCGCAATATACAATGGTTACATTATGTTAAGTGTTTGTATTTTACCATGGTTACATTAGATTGTGTTCGCATCATACCATGGATAAATCTTTTAAGCAATTATATAAAATTCTGAAAAGATGTTAGAATGTTTCAGTTTTTGTTTCCAACACTTGTTCATCTTGGGATGCAAAGAATCAGATTTAATATAATATTTCTTTATATAGGGATTAACTGCACAGACAATATGTATAAATACAATTTTCAAGCATTTTAATATTGTCTACAAAGTAGTTCACATCTCTGGTTAGCAATAATCACCTATTGTATGATGCACTTTAATTCCAAGTTTGTAGGCAGTGCTATATGAAATAAGACAACATCGATGGATTCGCAAAATCCTTGAAGATGGTCACATGATCCAGTTGTGTATATAACTAATGTTTATCCGAAGTTCATCCATATTTTAAGTTCAAAGTTCATAGAAAGACATTCAGGTGAATACACACAGCTGGAGAAATTAGTCCATGCACAACCCGCGTTTTAATACGAGAGCAATAAAGGAAATATTTGGCAGGGGACGCAACTCTTATATGTTACATATTTGTAAGTTTGGGGCTGTCTCCTTTTCATAATATGAAGTAATGGACTGAAATCTTTTACAAACAAACATTGAATAAAGCATTCGAGACTGTTATGATCTTGCTCACTTGGCTCACTTTCAACTTAACGTATAACAAAAGAAATGTTTTCTTTTAGCTGTATTAGACTTGAGCTGTATTTCATACATTTTTCAATTGCCCCATTAATTTTCAACAAAATAGTATTTTTCTTTTGATATGTGAACAGAAGGAATTTATTATATTCATTATGTTATCTGGAGCAAAATAATTTGGGAAACTAAAAAGTAAATAAACAATATCCAATCCAACTTCATTTTTCACTTTTATTGCCATAGAAATATGAAGAATATTAAAAAATGTTTTACCTGGCTGATGTACAAGACGAATGGTTGCTATGCTATAAAAATATGATTTTAAAGGGAGAAATGTTATAGAATATGACCTATAACAACTGAACGGGTACGGTGTGACAGTTTAGACACACACAAAATGATATTGACATGGGATATGGTATTATAGAAAAGAGCAAGAAAGTGTTTAGTGACAACATCAAGTAAACATATACACCTAACATACAGTAATGTCAAACTTTCACAATGAAATGATAACAATGAAAGCGGTGAATCTGATATTCTTGTCCTATAGATATGGTTACTCTTACGCATTTTCTCGCCAATGATTTCATCCATTTCTGAGTTACGAACAGCTCACTAGAAATAAATGTAAATATGGTCAATGAGCTCGGCCTAAAATAAATAATTACAACACATCCTCTTGTACAGATGAGTAAATTAACAAAATATCATCAAGTTCATCTAGTCAATGTATTCGCTTCAGTTGACTTTCTATGCAGAATAATTTTGGAAGATTTTGAACTAAATTATACAATTAACCTTTGACTCTGAATCCATATTCCATTTAGCAGCATGCATACATTGTCAGTTGTATAGTGTTCATACATAATGCTTGAGCCGGACCAAAGTTTAAAATATCACGACTCATAATCTGTATTTGACATACCGGAATTTCAGGCTTCCATCTCGCTTCAAACCGCCTATGTATGGTTGATACGGAAGAAATACAGGGATTTTAGCACTATCCCAATCTGATGAATCCCTTACCAAAGACCAGATACTGCAACCCAAAGGACCATTACAGAATGCCTTGAATATGATATAAAACACCTTTCAGATCTTCGCATCCAATAATTAAAATATTGAAATTTAGAAGACAAAACTATTCAGCGCTTGTTCCCTACACAAGTATTGAATTAAACTAGTAACACCCCTGTCTGCATCTAAAGATCACTCCAATGATTTGCCAAAGTTTGAAGTCCGTACCTTCTATTGTATAGGAGATACAACATGTTACTAATGCATGAACATACAGACAAACGGAAAGAAGAAAAAATTCTTCATTTGTTTAGAAATTCAAAATAATGAAAGGATTTAGCAGCAGTGGCAGCTGCTCACAAAGTACCTACTCCCAAAATCAAAGTCTAAGAAAGATCGGGCATGTTACAGAGTTTACAGGATCTGTCCAAACAAGAAATGTTCCGATTTAGTCCGTTGCAAACCCGTCCACGGCGTGTGTTACCTGTCATTAAGTTGATAAGACGCAACGACAATCAGTGGCGGCATTATCCAGTATTAAAATGACATGTCGCAAACGATGTGAATCAGTGTTTATATGCTCTTCAGCATACAATGATGCCCCCTCAAAGACGTGCACACCGTAGCCATCTTCGTTCTCCTATCCAATAAGGAAAAATAAATTGACAGTCGCATCATTCAAAGAAAAGAACGATTAGCCAAAACATAGAAGTCATCCCTAAAACGACGCAGACGTCAAAAGAAAAAGAGGAGTCACCAAACAGGACGGAGTTTTTCTTTTGGTGTCGATTTTGGAAAACACGTCGTCACTTTTTTGACCAAGCGATAGTTCCAAATGAACATAAAAGGGTGTGTGTGCCAATTCATCTACGTCAGTCTATTTTTGGAACGAACAAACAAAGATGTCTACCCACAGCAAACATCCTTATTCACTCCCCAAAGGAAGGGAAAGGACTACCTCCTCGTTTACCCAGACATGGGGACGTGTTGTCCATCCTTATCAAATCCTCTCCAACCATGAGAAAATATATCATTCACACTGCCTCCAAAGATCTATTCAATAACGTGTGCGAATCTTGTTGTTAATTGTCTTGAAAGGCAAGATAGCATTGTCTCCACATCAGAAAAAGAAATGCTTAGCCAAACATCCACACGATTTTCCTCAAATGGTCCAAAGGAAAATACCTGTCAAAAACAAGAAAATATTGGTACAACGAAGATTTTTTCCACCTGTTGCTTGCTCCTGTGTTGGAAGGATTAGTGGCAACAATGGTTACAGGACTCGTGATGACAGCTGCTTCAAAAGGAATATGTAGAAATATATAGGATCATTGCAGAAGATCAACGGAACCAATGAAGCACAACGAGCTCAGACGTGCCCTTTGGAACCGAATGGAAGGACGAAAACTGACTTTTAGTACCGTACAAACGATGGATGGAATACCATCGTTGGCAAGAACAACGAACCATATATTTACGCCCAAATCCTTATTTGACAGTTTGGACACACACAAAAAATTACAACACTAACTGCAATCGTTGATGGTTCACAACGATTTGTCTGAAACCAAAAAATCGCAAAAGTACGGTCAACTCTTGCAACAACTGCAACTCTTTCATCATAAAACAGTAAAACAAACAGCCCTACACACTCTGAAAGATTTTAAGGCTCTGAAGAAAAGTCCGTCACCATCACTGCCCACAGAGTCAATGACAAACGTAATCCCACAGTTACATGAGAAAGAAGATATACGAGAAGTCTTTCAAACACCTTTCGCAGCTCCCATTTCTGGTAAGATTGAAGCTTCCTTGTTGACCCTTTTCTCCATACCCCAACAAGAAGAACTCAAAACTTGGGTTAAAAAGATGACGGCCACTCCTCCTTCGACAGAAGTGAAAAAGAAAGAAGCAAAACCAGAAGTAAGAAAAGAAAAGAGGACCAAAGCTATCCCATTACCTCCATCGCCACTAACCTCAACGTTTATTCCTGTGGCACATCGAACACGTAAAACCGTTTCCAAATGACCACCATTTCGCCCAACCCAAAGTATCGTCATCGAAGAGTGGGTGACTTATTAACAAAATAATGGAAAGGTGTTAAAAAGCATTTACAACGATTCAGCTCACCCTGCAGGTTACGGAGGAGTTCAGAAATTATATCGTGCTGCTAAAACTCGACCTGAAGTGCAACGATGGTTACAAGAACAAGCCACGTACAATTTACACAAACCTATTCAACGAAACTTTTACACAAGTCTCACTAAAGTGGAAGTCATCGATTATCAATGGCAAGCCGATCTAGCTGATGTCTTTCATTTATCAACCTACAATCATGGCTACAAATATTTGTTTTGTGTCATCGACGTCTTTTCTAAATTTGCCTGGGTCATGCCATTGACATCCGAATCAAGCGAAGGGTTAGTACGAGCCCACCAATTGGTGTTGAAACAAAGTGTTCGTCAACCTCTTCGATGGCAAACCGACTGAGGCACCGAATTTCTGAACCAAGCATCCAAAAAAGAATTAAAGAAACGTGATATTCATTTATTTACCACCGAAAATCCAGAATCCAAAGCCACCATCGTGGAACGTTTTCAACCCAACCTGAAAGAATGCATGTGGAAATATTTCAGGCATCAACACGCTCTCAAATACATCGACATCTTACCCCACTTAGTCCAAGCGTACATCCAATCTTACCATATAAGTATCGGACGTGCACCTCAAGATGTGACACCGACAACGAAGTGACTGTTTTTGAACGCCTGTTTGGTACGTCCCCGACGATGGCTGTCCCCAAGAACGGTGGAGTGTTGGCAACTGGAGATCGGGTTCGCATTTGGCAAGACCAAACGCACTTTGGACAAGGGTTACTTACCCAAATGGCCACCGAATTGTTTTGTGTCAATGGACAAGTGCGTAGTCATCATCCTGCCGTTTATGAACGGGAATAAATGAACGGGGAAGTATTAAATGAAACGTCTTACTTGCCTGAATTTTAACGCGTAACTAAAAATAAGACGAAGTGTACGACATCGAAAACACTCTCAGACGAAGAACCCTTAAAGTGGGAAAACGTCGTGTCAAAGAAGTCAAAATACGTTGTATAGGATATCCTGCATTGTTTTGGTTATTGTATCGACGCTTCGCAGGGCATCGACTATAATAAAGCAGTGACCATCATGTCCTTCAACATAGCCTCAGCTTCCACAGTGACTACTCCTTCACCCAGTTCTTCTTTGCAGGATCTACAAAAGCAACACCTGCTTCCCTGAAGACACACCAATGACAAGGCAGAAAGAGACGACCAAGTCACCCCTCCGGAGGCCTTCATACCACTAAAGCTGGAAAGACTAAGAATTTTTTCGATACAGACGTTTTTGGTTATTAAAACATCAGAGAGACAGGAAAAAAAATATACACCAAGAGTCTTGAGCCTGTTTCAAGTCGGAAGTAGATCTGTTTGCCATGCCACCCACTATGATGACCATGCAAGACTTCTAATGGGTCGAATCTCATTCTGTCTCCTCTTTGGCGGATTTAGATTATATCGAGTTTGAAATCAAAGGGCAACGCGAAGATTACATCGATCTGAAGAGCAGTTAATTGTATTTGAATGTGAAACCAGGACTACACCAATCCGGGAACCGATGCTAGAGTAGATCTCGTCATCGTTTTCATGCATTCTTTGTTCAGCGAAGTGGATTTGTACATGAATAACAAACTGATCAGCAGTAGCATAGATACTTACCCTTACCGAGCGTAGCTAGAAAATATCTTGACGTACGGAAAGGAAGCCAAGAACACTCATCTGGATGTGTTCGTGGTATTGAAACCTGACACAGCAGGCGAGTTAGAGTTTAACGACACAGCTTTGACAGAAGATGACTATCCTCACAAGGAGTATTTAAACGATCGTCGAAAGAAAGTCCTGCATGGATGTTGTTTAGAAGTGTTCGATGGTTTGCAATTGGATATGTGGTTTAAAGAGAAGTATTTGTCAAATGGTGTGGATATTCGTTTCAGACTGAATCGTAGCAGTTCTGCTTTCCATTGGATGGCTCATGCCAACGAATACAAAACCATTATCCAAGAAGCAAGGTTATACGTGCGTCGTGTGGCACTGTTCCACCTGGGAAATGACATCAGTAAATCAGTAACACATTAGGCAGAACAACAGCCAAGTATCCGATGTAAACACTTTCACCATTCTCACTGGACTCCGATCCACGACCGAAGATCATCTCTTCCAAGGACAGTTACCCAAACGTTTAATCATTGGTATCGTTAGCAATGCAGCCCTCATCGGTGCCCATCATGAAAATCCTTCCAGTTTAAGCACTACAGAGCATCCGAAATAGAAGTCGGTAGCGATGGCAAAACTTTGTGTACCGGACCCTTTGAACCTAACTTTTCCACGAATAATTACTTGAAGTTGTACTTGTCTCTGTACGAAGCCACAAGACAGTTAGGATCTAACACCAGTCACGGCATTTCGTATGACGATTATACAGGCGGTTACACTTTGTGGGCTTTTGATTTCACTCCAAACCAAAGCAGCGACGAAGGACATTTCCACCTTATAAAATCCGGTCAGATGCAGATGATCTTAACGAGACGGTGAAATTAACAGTTTAATAGAAGTGATTCTAGATTAGAAACTATGTAAGACCCTAATCTCTCGTTGAATGGCTGATAATCAATGGAAATGGAATGGGAGGTTTCAGAGAAAGCAGAACCCCAAGACAAAAAAACGAAGAGGTAGTGGAAACGTCCAGATGGCCAGAACATGTACATCATTTAGTCTCCTGTTTTGCCAAACACTTTATGGATAAAATGAGGGAATTGATCAAGAAAGATTGTTATGGATGTCAAAAAGATCATCCCAGATAATTTCAGCACTATACATGTATGGTTATGAGTCAAGTGAAACAAAATGGACTTGTATCTGGACGAAGCTTGGAGTCTCATCTCAGAAGAAACCGTGTTACATCAATGATATAAAGACTTGCGTGAGAATTCCTCTCCTCCATTGATTGCTCGAGAGATTGATCACATCGAAGCTCTCTTGGCTTAGAGGGAGGTGACGAAGCGAAGAAACGGTTACTTGTCAGACCTTTCAAGCTACAAATCTGGATTGAATTGATGACATCATTACCTGTGAAAACAAACAAGACAACAAAAATTTATACCTGTAAACTGTATTACCTTTTGAACCACAGCTCATACACTACTTCTTCGTATGTGCTAAAGATGAACTACCTCATCGCAAAGCCCAAGGCCATCAAGCTAAAGACGACAGTCATCTTCCAAGAACCCACTTTTTAGCTGTATAATATCGTAAAGAGGATGTATGGAGTATTTTGATTCGTATGGACGGCCACCTTTGAGAAGATGACATCATTTACTTTATGAAATAATCAGATGACACGATTCAATAATGTGAAATTACAAGGCACAGATTATATGATGTGTGGACAATATTGTGTATATTTTCTGCATCAACGCAGTCTTGGATATTCTTTGAACATTTAGTGACTGATTTTGATCGCCATTCTTATATAAACGAACACAAAGTAGATGGATGGTTTTGTGACCATTATGGTTATCTGTTGTCTTTAGCTAGGACTTTTGTGTACATCGATTGCCTTCTGACTTCCAGTCGTGAAAATCTAGCTTCAATTCTTCACAACATTGTCAACCATGTCAAAAATAATGTGTTTGAAGAACTTCTGTTCATTGTTCATGGTTCATGGTTAGTTCATTATTATTTGAATAAATTATGTTGTGTTTTGAAACAAAATGTCTCTTTCGTTTGTGTTCAAAGTTTCATCCATATCCATGCTTTTTGACTTCTCTCTATCCCTCACCCTAGATTTAACATTACGACCCAACAAAAAAAAAATTATATGGATGATTTCTATTGCCTCTGCTCTTGAACCAAATAAAGAGTGTGCTGTCTGGCCATCATTCATCATCATTCGTCATTCATCATTCAGGCGGTGTACACCGGTCAGGCAGAACCGGTCTTCGCTGAGGGCAAAGTGAAAAGTGGAAGGCAGAAAAAACGTACCATTTAAGACTACAGATCAAATAATATACTGCAGCCATAGAGCATTAGGATACCTGTATGGTGTTGTGGACCGCCATGGACTAACATTAACTTCCATGGACCCTGAAAAAAGGTAAATGGCGACTGCCACAATGGACAAACATATGCTGGCGGCTACACAAGCCCAAGATGGCGGCTTGACCTTGGGGAGCTACACAGACGCCGAACCAATGTATGATCGAGCGTGTCTTAAACCAGAATTCTGGGATACGGAGTAAACATCCTCATCGAAACTAACATAGCAGCACGAAGAAGAAGTGGCACCATGCGAAACTCTGGAAGGCCGCAGAACGTAGCAGTACCCCGGAAAAACCTGCCTAAAAAGACGCAACACAGACAAAAAATTCATTTGCGTTCATTGCCTTAATGTATGGTTCTCATTTGGTAAGAGAAATCTTTTCGAACAAGCTATTTGTACGAAACCTGACTTGGTATTTTTGAACACCGCTCAGAATTTTACCTGACAGTGACTACACATATTTTATGTCGCATAGATTTCTTAGCATTCAAACTGTTAGGAACTTACAATATGTACACTTTGTACTAGAAATATTGGTTATATTAGGAAAAATAAACCATTCTACAACTCTATGGATTTGATTTAATTGCACAGGTGGCTTCAACATTTTTGGTATATTTCCTGTCTATTAGTAAACCTGGACTAGATTTGAAAAAAGTACGTTCCCGGCGTTTCAAGGCTACAATATCCATGGGCTGGGTTGCTGAGTACCTTTTCTTCCTTGCCACCACTCGGATCGCTCAAAATGGCGGAATTTGAATCTATTGTCACCCACCATTATCACCACTTGTGTTATTGTACACCACTAGCAGACATTTTAGGGTTGAGTGTGTGTTTGGTCTATTCCCACTCACCCAGGGTCTTACAGTCAGGTCAATAGTTGCTCAATAGCGAATCCGACCTGACGAACGAATTAAATAGTACTATATGAGTACATAAATGCATGAGGAATGTGGCACCATTCCTTCCCCCAGAAGCAATTAAATAGCCAACTATGCTGCCATTAAACTGCATGTTCTTACAGGATGAACAGCACTAAATTCATTCAATCTGACCATCCATTGTTGCCCATTCTCCTACGAAGATGTTTTCAAGACTAGCTAAGCTGAGCGATGCTTACGTAAACTTACATCGTGTCAGACAAAGTATGATACCGAAACCTGACGAAATAGAGAATGCCAGAATGTTGAAAGTGACAGAAGACTTACTAGAAGTACTCTTCAGAGAAGAAATTAAGTAGAAAAAGAGTGGGCAGAAAAGTACAAACGTCAGAAGCAGGAGAGACAACAGCAGCAACAACAGCAAGAACCAGACATAGTTCTGTTTCTCTTTCCGAAGCAGCAGGCACTCTCCTGTGGGAAAGCCTGTAGGTAGACGGGGATGCAATCTTCGACAATAAAAGATTGTTATAACTCAACGTCGACAAAAAAACAGCCCTTTTCAGGGCTACCCAAATACTCTAGAAAAAATAGTGGTTTGTCTATAAGTACTTCATTTGGTTGCCTTGTTAGACGTGCGTCTATAAGCTCTATCTTTCTGTAGCTTGTCAAATAGTTTATTTGTTTTATTGTAGTTATTGATTTTAGGTTCAGAAAAGTAAGTGAGTATTTCTTTTAGGTCCGTGCATTCCATGCTTTCTTGCTGATCATATGAACCTTGATAATTGTGGTATCAGGTTTGTCTTTACGTTGATTGGTCAGCACGTAATAAGATGAGTAGACTATACAACTGATTGAACTCCAGATGCATCTGGAAAATGCTCGTCGCCTCCTAGACGAGCTAGCAATGGAGGATGAAGAAGCATCCAATTTAGAGGAGGAGAAGGACAAAGAAAAATGAATCATCCTTGTCATGTAAGACCTGTGGTGAGATCACCCTTAAAGAAACCATTCCCAGTCCCTCAAACAAAAAATTAGGGCTTGGAGCTAGAGGGGGGAGGGGTATTTACCGGCTGCATTTTGAGTTTAAAACAACATCCCTTCTCAGGGCTAACCAAATATCTAGAAACAAAACTATTCAAACTGCCAGTCGGTGCGAGTGCGTAGTAGTGTGACTATAACTCACTCCTCTACTGGTATGTGTGTGCATATGTGTGTTTGTATGTTATAACATGTGTTTGAGTGTAATAGAGTGTGCTGTTTTCTCCATCACACATGTGAATTGTATATATGCCGTTTGTTTTTCTCATTCGCGTGTGTGGTTAATAGATTTTGGGTGCTTTGATAGTATATTTGTGGTTTGTTTTCCCTCACTTCTTTGTGGATGGTAGATCTGTGGTTTGTTTTTCTTTCCCTTATGTGTGGATAGTATATACGTGTTTTGGTTCCCTCGCTTCTCTGTGAATAGTAGATTTGTGTTTTCTTTTTTTTTCTTCTCTTATGTGCGGATAGTAGACTGTGTGGTTGTTTTTGATAGTATATTTGTGTTTTGTTTTCCCTCATTTATGTGAAGAGAGTAGATTTGTGCTTTGTTTTCCCTCCCTTCTGTGTTTATAGTAGATTTGTGGTTTGTTTTTCCTTACCTTCTGTGTGGATAGTATACTTGTGTTTTCTTTTCCCCTTTTGTGTGCGTAGTAGAATTATGGTTTGTTTATCCATCCCTTATGTGTGGATAGTAGATTTGTGTTTAGTTTTCCCTCTCTTATGTATGGACAGTAGATGTTTGATTTTTTTTTTCCTTCCCCTCTATGTGGATAGTATATATGTGGTTTGTTTTCCCTCACTTCTGTGTTGATATTAGATATTGGAGTCTTCGATAGTATACTTTGTTGGTTTTTTCTTCCTTCTCTCTGTGTGAATAGTATATTTTATATGAGTGTATGTGATGTTTTCCTTCACGGCCGTGTTTGACATATATAAAGTCAAGCGTCCGTCATTCGCGCCATTCTACGGAATAAGCAAAACGAAGACGGCCATTGAGTTCTTCAACCACTAGTTAATCTGGTGCACACCTGTTCTTACAATTATTGCAACATTGTTGCAACATTGTTACCAATTTTCAGTACCGTAACATCACCACACCTCTCCACTTTCCATTGACGTTAGACTGGTCCAAATAGTTCCCCATGTTAAATTCCCCTTGACGCTAGAGTTGCCCAAGATGATTTTTAAAACCTTTATACCAGAGATGCCCGGGGGGGGGGGGTCTGTAATGTATTTTCCATTGACGCCACGGTGCTCCCATTACTATTTTTGAGAGTCAGCAAGAAAATAAATGCAATTTTGAAATTTAAAACATTTAAAAAGTGTAATATAGCCAGTGAGAGATGAAAACCAAGGCATCATGTAATCAGGTAATTTGATACCCTGCGATGTCATACCTGCTAAGGTCAGCATATTTGTGTTTCTTTTGTGTAGCATGCATGTCATAGAACAATAACATGAAGATGCGCATGCAAAAATGAATTATTTTAATAGCACGAATAAGCCAATAAAAAGTGCAATACAACACTGCCAAAAATAATGCGGTTGCAATTTAGCTATATACAGTGGTATCACATAAAATGCCATTACACTAATATCTTTACACAATCATGGTTAATCCTTTCTTAGAATTATGCTCTAATATCAATTTTAAATAGTATACCTTTTTCTTTAAAAAAATTAAATCTGTTTATAAGATATACGGTACTAATTATATCGAAGAACAGTGAATCAGTCTAGAAATGGGTGAAGAAATAATAGAGTATATACGGGTTTGGTGGTCAACAATTGGTTAATAATGAAAATTAAAATTTTTTAAAAACTATCTTTTGAGCGCTTATCATATATAGTAATCTTTTAAAAATATAGACAATATTATTTTGATGCAATTTGAGTATGTTTACATGCTTGACTTTGGAATACTCAAAATATGAAAGTAGCACCTGATTCATTTGTTGCAGAATCAAAAACGTGTTTCTTGCACATGTAGATAAAAAGATGTTGCGGCCCATATGATGTTCTCCACACAGAAGTTTGCACTAAGTATAATTGTGCATGGAGAACTATAGATCTGATCATTACCACCCAGACATGTTAAGTTATTGAATTTTGAATATCATGGTGTTTCCATATGTTTACTGTTGGAGTTGAATTAGTACCGTGACTCCTATACTAAACCCCTTGTTCATCTTTCCAAATTAAATCTAAGTACGCAGAAATAATACAAACCCATTGTTGAAATGCACAGTAGGTTACGTAATGATAAGATTAAATACTCACTAACCTAATAGAGCATAGATATTAATCAATGTACGTTACGTACACAATGAGTCTTAATAGATCAAAATAATTCTGGATTCCAATATATGAGAGTAACTGCCAAACGTTTGCAATGCAAACCTGACTAGGGAGTCATGCAGATCTTTGATGTGATTTGATAACAAAACAAAACAAGTAATAACAAGGTATAATAACTTAATAAATGTGATTTTCCTTCTAATACAGTTTACTTTATTCCGTTTGCAGAGTATGTTTTAATGCACTATGAAAGGTTGTCTCGACAGCCTAGATGTCTGTACGGTGTAATTGTGCAGGTGGAGGAAGGTAAGGAATCCGAAGGAAACAACCAACTTTAAATGAAAGTCGATCGAGAACCGATAGTCATGTCAAACATACAGCAGACCTTTGATAATGGTACTGTCAACGACTATCACCACCCTCCTCTGTAGCATTCGTCAAAGTGACGGATTTTGCTAATTCTTGATAAAATTTTCACTGATTCAGCATTTTCATGATACAAATTATATTTATCAATACCGGATCAATCCCAGTGTTCGTAATAGAGCTCTATAGTGAAATTTATATTTTAGTAGAAATAATAAACCTTGGTATCTATCTTGTGTACGTAATTAGTATGAAAAAAAGTATTGATCAACATTGGCCCCTGTATTGTGTACGTTATTATTAATTAACCGTATGGATCACTATTCACCTCTATCTTCTGTACGTAATTAGTAAATAACCGTATGGATCAACATTGGTCTCTATCTTGTTTACGTAATTATTAAATAACCGTTGCGATAAATATTGGCCTCTATGTTATGTATGTAATTAGTAAATAACCACATGGAGAAACATTGGTCTCTAAATATGTTTAACTCTATGCGTTATACTCTTGGACCTTTACAATAGAACAAAATAGCTAAATATTAAAGTGGTATCTGCCTCAAATTATGAAAATTATATTAGAAAAAGCAGTCTACATCCACACAAGAATGAAAACAGATTTGGCTTCATTGCCGGTAATAGCTCAGTTTATGTGCAGTAGAGGACCGAGTGAGCACTTCAATGTTACGAAGGATTTCCATTATATTTAAGTGGTCCCATACTAATATGTTGATGTATTTTCATTTTGGGTTATTGCTATGTACATTTAATTTGCATTATTGTTATGTATATTTAATTTGCATTATTGCTATGTACATTTAATTTGCATTATTGTTATGTATATTTAATTAGCATCATTGTCATGTATATATAATTTGCATTATTGTTATGTATATTTAGTTTGCATTATTGTTATGTACATTTAATTTACATTATTGTTATGTACATTTAATTTGCATTATTGTTATGTATATTTAATTTGCATTATTGCTATGTACATTTAATTTGCATTATTGCTATGTATATTTAATTTGCATTATTGTTATGTATATTCAGTTTGCATTATTGCTATGTACATTTAATTTGCATTATTGTTATGTACATTTAATTTGCATTATTATATACATTTAATTAGCATTATTGTTATGTATATTTAATTTGCATTATTGTCATGTATATTTAGTTTGCATTATTGTTATGTATATCTAATTTGCATTATTGTCATGTACATTTAGTTTGCATTATTGATATGTATATTTAACTTGCATTATTGTCATTTACATTTACTTTGCATTATTGTTAAGTATATTTAATTTGCGTTATTGTTATGTATATTTAATTTGCAATATTGTTGTGTACATTTAATTATTATTGTCATTATTTGAGGAACATAAATTCTGATTATAACTTAGATTTTATCTTGTAAAGATTTCGAAACTTCTATAATTAAAATTTCCATTAAATAATATTTTTCATTTTGAAAATAATAATTATGATCTGAGATTAAGTAGAGATCTATATAATCTTTTCTATTATTAAATTAAAAATTATTGCCGTTAGATCTAAGCAGAATCAGTTGTAGTATTCTTGTGTCCAGTATTTATTTTTGGTTGAAATTTATTTATTTATTCTTTTTTATTCAAGTGACTATTCGCTGAAAATACAAAGTGCTCAAATGAAACATTCTTGAAAATAGAGTGTTTTATTTATAGTAAAATTCAAAACAGGATATATTATTGGATTGTATTATTGTCATTCAACAATAGATTGTTTGCCCATCACTACCACACAACCCATTCAGGTACATTAACACTTTTAGTGTTGGAAATCTGGTTGCTTCTCACTTTTTTATTTTTTATTTTAAGACAATATTTTCCTAATATCTATACAAACATGAACCTTGGCCACGTAGAAAAAGGAGAGATTGATGATAGGTCTCCACATCTCTATGCAACGTGTATATGTGAAGATCACAAAATGTAAAATCAGGTTACTTCGTATTTTTGTAGATATGTTAGGTGTTATTTGGATCGATGAACAATGTTTGTCTCTGAAATTCGTATATGATCTATAGGGCTAGTGTATGGTACTTTTTGTTAGAAAAATTCCGCACTAATTTTAGTTATGTATCCAGAAGATGCAAATTTATTTCAATGAGATGGTTTACTAAAGTACTTTCTTGCAGTGAGATACAATATTTGTGCAATGTCTCTAATCCAAAATTTAATTAATGATAAAATAATGGTGATGGTGCTTTATTTTATTATTTTATTTCTTCTTGCATGCTATTTTCTATCACAGTGTCTGAACATTTGATACAAATGTATTCACTTTGTTAAATAACGTGGTAGATTGCTTTGGATCTTATCCAACATAATAATTGCTAGGAATTAATAAAATATTTTAATAGATTTGTCTTACCATTTAGTTTTCATACATGACCGATAAAAAAACTTACAAAGAATGACGTAACGTAATGACGTAATCTGTTTCATGTTAAATATCAGTTGCAAAATAAATGGGTCCAAATAAAGCAGGTAGACGAGACTAACACACCTAAATGTCTTCTAAGATGGCGGGAAAGTGTATTAAAATAATCGTGATTGTAGTGACAACTCCATGAATCAATTCGCCTGTTTTTGGCACAGTTTATTGATTATTAACTAACGTTTCTTGATGACCCATAGAATGTGACACATACGACGATGTCCGTCTGCTTAATAAAGTTGTTCTGTATATTACACCTGGAAATTATGATTTTAAATGTCCTTCAAGTATGTTTCCGGAACAAATATATCGATATCCAACAGTATTTTATTTCCCTTGACTTAAGTATCATACTTTTTTGCATTCTTGAAAAATGTCATACATTTAGTGTTTTTGAAAAATGAGGCACGATGTGGGTTAACTATGAACCCAACAATGTTACAAAGCCAAACGTCCATACAAGACATGCGGTTTTCTTCATAAGGAAGTTCACATGTGAAACGCCCTACAGTGAGCCTCACATTCTTTTCGTTTTCGCATTGTAGCTTTGCACAAAGAGTCCACCATTTAGTTCTCAAGGTAGGTACAACGTAATTAACAAACCGTTTTACAATTTTTATTTTCTATCTAGGTAAATAAGTTTCCCAGCAACGCGGTTTGATGTGTAGTTTCAACATCTTATCTGCAGAACTGCTTAATCGGCATTAAAATGAATTCTCAAGCTAGAATTTTTCTGTTCGATCTGCTAAATAAAGTTACATCAAAAATTCCCTCACTTCCATTGGACATTTTATAATACGTTAGGTTTCAAAACAATGTGGAAGTAGATAGTGTTATTGAAATATTGAAACTGATTATCAAGCGATACAGCATAATAATTATATATCTGAGTTATTTAGTAAAGAACAGCATTTATTTTAAATGTTAGTTTCTTTTGTTGATTTTAACAATTTTTTCAACACATTGCTGACTATAACATGTCAGGAAATTGGTGCTAAATGCATAAACCATGTACACACTTAGATGCCCAACCGAACTGCCCTGGGCGGGTACAGTTCCCGTGTCCACTGTATTACGAGTACAAAACACAACCAAGTGATGCACCTGGTTTTATGCCAATATGAGGGAGATTTCCGGTGTAATATGATTTTAGCCAACGACATGTTTTAAATTTACATATTATAAAGTGTTTACCGAGAAATTTGCCCTGTATATGTTGAAACATGATGTGCATCTTGTCAACGGAAGCAATGCAGAAATAACCAGCATGAACACAAAATTTTAAATACACTACATGCATGTGTTTACCCAGTTACTAAAATATCCAGTACGTTACCTAGGACAGTTATATCTTTGTCTTAATCAATAACACAAGGAAGATTTTGATTTGGGAATTCAAGTTAATCTCAAATTATTCGTAGAAACATACAAGTGGTGACAGTTCGCAGAAACATTCTTCTGCGTTTAAACTATATCTAAGCATGTGTACTGGGTGATTGATGTTTAAAGTGTTAAATATGCACACAAACACTAACAACCGTTAAGTGTCTTCATGAAGGTAACTATAATTTATCTCCATATTTTGACATCTTTATGGTTTCAATGCATCTGATTTGGCACAATTCTGTTTGTTTTGCCTATCAACACTAGGTACGGTTATTGAGAGGTTTGGTCCCTTCGTCAATAATGTACATGTTCATTATCTGTTCTGGAATATATTGCAAAGGAATAAAAAAAATATCTACAAAAGATGCATACGCAGAACTTTTGTATCTTCAAGAGTCATTAATACGTTCATTTACAGTATCGAGTGCTTTGAAAATTATATTCAGTACTTCCAATAGTTCGTCTCCTGATGTATTATAAATACGCAAAACTATATCCTGTTATCTTCAGCATCAAATAAAGAGAACGAATTTATAATGTATTGTTACACTTAGCTTGATGATGTAATACATTTCTCGATAATGTTAAGCTTAATTAAATCGATTTAATTTTCTTGAACAATAACTGAGACACATAATATAATAATTTATGATTTTGTTTTTAACAGTAAGAAGCACAAATGATGTAATTTCTGTAAAAGTATACTTTCAGGCACCAATTAATTCAAACTTTCCATCGTGACATCCAGCAAACACATCCAGACTAAACTCAACAAGCCTAGTTTCAACTTACGGGTCTAACATGCGTTTTTTATATCAGGCATTAGTTTAATTTAATAATAATAATAATATTAATAATAATAATAATAATAATAATAATAATAATAATAATAATAGCATTATTATTATTATTAATAGTATTATTAATATTATTATTATTAAAAAAAATAATAATAATAAATATCATCATCATCATAATAATAATAATAATAATAATAATAATAATAATAATAATAATAATAATAACAACAATAATAATGAAGATAGTGGTTATAATAGCAATAATAATAATAATAATAATAATAATAACTTTATTTCCTGATGATAATTCATTTGATATATATATGAGTGATTTCGATGTTTCGGAGTAAAGATGAACCGCTGTCATTGTAATGGAATGGAGTTCATTTCTGAATACAAGTCAATGATATTTTACATGACATTGATTGGACACACTTGATCACTGATTATCATTACACAGTCTAGTGAAGATGCCTGGACACATTTGATCACTGATTATCATTGCACAGTCTAGTGACATTGCCTGGACACACTTGACCACTGATTATCATTGCACAGTATAGTCAAATTACCTGGACACACTTGATCACTGATTGCCATTGCACAGTCTAGTGACATTGACTGGACACATTTGATGACTGATTATCATTACAAAGTCTAGTGACATTGACTAGACACACTTGATCACTGATTATCATTACACAGTGTAGTGAAATTGCCTGGACACACTTGATAATTGATTATCATTACACAGTCTAGTCAAATTACCTGGACACACTTGATCACTGATTGCCATTGCACAGTCTAGTGACATTGACTGGACACATTTGATCACTGATTATCATTACACAGTCTAGTGACATTGACTGGACACACTTCATCGCTGATTATCATTACACAGTGTAGTGAAATTGCCTGGACACACCTTGATCACTAATTATCATTACACAGTCTAGTGACATTGACTGGACACACTTGATCACTGATTATCATTGCACAGTCTAGTGACATTAACTCGATACGCTTGAGCACTGATTATCATTGCACAGTCTAGTGACATTGAATGGACACACTTGATTACTGACTATCATTGCACAGTCTAGTGACATTGACTGGGCACACTTGATTACTGATTATCATTACACAGTCTAGTGACATTGACTGGACACTCTTGATTGCTGATTATCATCGCACAGTCTAGTGACATTGACTGGGCACACTTGAATACTGATTACCATCGCACAGTCTAGTGACATTGACTGGACACACTTGATTACTGATTATCATTGCACAGTCTAGTAACATTGACTCGATACGCTTGAGCACTGATTATCATTGCACAGTCTAGTGACATTGAATGGACACACTTGATTACTGATTATCATTGCACAGTCTAGTGAGATTGACTGGGCACACTTGATTACTGATTATCATTACACAGTCTAGTGACATTGACTGGACACACTTGATTATTGATTATCATCGCACAGTCTAGTGACATTGACTGAGCACACTTGATTACTGATTATCATTACACAGTCTAGTGACATTGAATGGACACCCTTGATTACTGATTATCATTGCACAGTCTAGTGACATTGACTGGGCACACTTGATTACTGATTATCATTGCACAGTCTAGTGACATTGACTGGACACACTTGATTATTGATTATCATCGCACAGTCTAGTGACATTGACTGGGCACACTTGATTACTGATTATTGTAGCAAGGTATCTTTGCCGTGTGTGCCAATTATTTTGTATTTATTGCTCTATTGTCTGGTCATTTACTACAAGTTCTCCCCTGTGGTATTTAGTATGAATCACGCGTATGTGTTCTAATGTTAGTCCCTTCTGTGTTAACCATTCCTCATTGGTTTGCAGGTTTATTTGGGCGCGCTTATCGGTCCTGTTTAGTAATTCAATCTCGGTTTCAGAGCCCGCTCTCTTCTATCTGTCATCAGCTGGGCTGTTTCCTCCCACACCTAGTTTTTGGAGTAACGGTAAAGCTATGTGGCTTAAATTAATTAGGAATAGTCTGTTTTAGTCAGTCCTGTGCAAGATCAAGACCGGGTTGCATGCTACACATTTTGGTGGCAGCGGTGGGATTATTTGTTTTTCGTGAAGTAGCTGCAAACCCTGGAAAATCGTATGAATAAATTAAAATGGCACAATCACAGACAGTCTCGTCAATGATGGATGCGCAAGAAAGAATTAATCGTGAAATTCAGCAACTGGAACGTGAAATAGAAGAAAGTACGCGAAGGACTCTTACAATCGAACATCAAATGATGCCATCGAGACCCCGAGAAAGAAATCATGCTCCTCAAAGAAGATTAGAATTTTCGGAACAAAATAAGATGAAACTACCACTTGTAACGCCACAAACGTTCGACGGTACCACACCACTAATGGACTTTCAAGCGCATTTTAGTACGTGTGCCGGCATAAATAAATGGACTCGAGAAGAGAAAGGGCATTATCTACCAGTGAGTCTCAGGGGTCAGGCTCAACAGCTACTGGGATCTGGAACTCCGGATTATGACAAGCTCATGGATTCGCTAGAAAGAAGGTTCGCTCCAAAGAACCAAACGGAAATTTACAGAGTACAGCTAAAAAGCCGCAAAAGAAGGGAACATGAAACAATCCCAGAATTGTGACAAGCGATACGCCGACTCGCTTCCCAAGCATTCTTCCCAGAAGAATTACTCGAAACACTGTCGAAGGAGCAATTTATCGATTCTTTAACGGACAGCGAACTTAGGTTAAGAATACAACAGACACGCCCTAAAACCTTTGATGAAGCAATTCAGGTTGGAGTAGAACTCGAAGCCTTTAATAGAGCCGAGTTTCAGCGAAAGGTTTTAGAGAGGTATGCACGAACCGTGACAACGTCTGAAGCAGGGTTAAGTGATATCCAGGAACTTAAGAGAGAAGTTGCGGAACTCAAGACACTACTAAAGGATTTGACGTCATAATCTGCAGGGAAAAACGGAACGAAGGGAAGACCTATTTGTTACAAGTGCGGAGAAATAGGGCATTTCAAAAGAGTCTGTCCAAAAATTAAGCCCAAACTGTCGGAAAACTAGGATGGGACCCAAGAGCCAGGGGTGGGACCGTGATTCCAGGCCTAGGAATATAACTGGACAAGCAATGATAACGGATGCGGGGATGTACCTCCAGGGATCTGTACATGGAACAGGCGTCAAATTCTTAATAGACACAGGTGCTACGGTTACTATGATAGCAAAGGTGTCTATGAGAGGATGGCACCAGAAGATCGACCTCGGTTATATGAGGTTACTGGGAATGTTCTATGTGCAGATGGGAAACTGCTAGAAGTAGTCGGAAAAGGAACATTTACCTTGTCATTCGGGGGAAAATGTCAAGAGCACTGCGTTATCGTTGCAAAGATCGGTTTGACAGTAGAAGTAGTGTTAGGATTGGATTTCCTCGAAAAAGTAAGAAGCGAGATTGCTTTTGTGAATCACAGTTTGAAGATAGGGGACGCCGTTTTATCATACGAGGTGATTAAATCAATTTTGATGGAATGCGCTAGAGTTGTGTTATCAGAGACAATGACGATCCCTGGAAGGCACGAAATGAACGTTCCGTGTAAATTACAAACGATAGGGAATAGTCAATCGTACGGTTCGACCCGGATCGTGGAACCAGAAGAACGATTTGTTGAAAATAAGCAGCTTCTAGTAGGAAAAGTACTTATAAGCGCTACATCCGACAATGTCATACCTCTAAGGGTCATGAATGTTACCGACGAAACAAAAGTCGTTCATGCTGGAACTATTATGTGTCGTTATATACCGGTGGATGACGATGATGTTGATGATGTTTCTGGAGAATCATTGGCTCAAGTGAAAACCATCCAAATGCCTGAACATCTGAAAAAGTTATCTCAAGAAACGAAAAAGGGTCTTACATCGGCCCAACGCAAGTTAGTGGACCAACTTCTATGTACGTTCTCGGGTTTATTTGCTAACTCAAAAGATGACCTGGGCAGAACCAATCAAATACGTCACAAGATAAATACGGGGGATGCAAGACCAGTAAAACAACCACTCCGAAGAATTCCGATTCACTCAAGAGATGAAATTGAAGACCATGTTGAGAGTATGTTAACTCAAGGCATTATAGAGCCGTCATTAAGCCCCTGGGCCTCGCCCATAGTGCTGGTACGTAAAAAGGATGGAACGACTCGTTTTTGTGTCGACTATAGAGCAGTCAATCAACTGCCTGTGAAGGACGCGTACCCTCTACCACGTATAGACGACTCGTTAGATCGCCTTTCAGGTGTATCGTGGTTTTCTACCCTTGATTTAATGAGTGGATATTGGCAAGTAGAAATGGAAGACCAAGATAAACCCAAAACAGCTTTTGTAACACCAAATGGATTATATCAGTTTCGCGTAATGCCTTTTGGATTATGCAATTCAGGTTCCACCTTCGAAAGACTGATGGAAACTATTTTAGCAGGTTTACAATGGAAAACGTGTCTGATATATTTAGATGATATAATTATTTTCGGTAAAACTTTCGACGAGGAGCTAAGCCGTCTACAGGAAGTTTTCACTCGACTGCAACAGGCAGGCCTTAAACTTAAACCTTCCAAGTGTCACTTGTTTGCACACGAAGTGGCATTCTTAGGGCATATCGTGTCCGAAGAGGGAATTAAAACCGACCCTAAAAAATCGAGGCAGTGAAGTCTTGGCCTACACCAACGAATGTGAAGGAGCTTCGCAGCTTCCTGGGGCTTTGTTCCTACTATAGGAGATTCTTGAAAGACTTTTCGTCAATAGCTAGTTGTCTACATAAATTGACAGAGTCAGGGAGGGTGTTTAAATGGACTAAGGAGTGCGGAGAAGCGTTTGAAAAGCTAAAAGCTAAGTTAACAACAGCACCAATACTCGCGTACCCTGACATAACAAAACAATTCATTTTGGATACTGATGCTAGTGAAAATGGAATAGGTGCAGTAATTTCCCAAGTGCACCAAGGTCGCGAAAAAGTCGTGGCATATGGAAGTAGGACACTGTCAAAATCACAGCGACCCTATTGTGTGACACGGAAAGAATTACTTGCTGTAGTGTACTTTGTGAAACATTTCAAGCCATACTTGTATGGGAAAAGATTTCTCATTCGGACTGACCACAGTGCATTGCGTTGGGTAATGACGTTAAAGGACCCAGAAGGTCAACTGGCCAGATGGCTGGAGATGCTGGCTCAGTATGACTTTGAAATCCAACATCGACCGGGTTTGCGTCATAGAAATGCGGATGCATTATCAAGAAAGCCATGCCGACAATGCGGGAGACAAACGAATGTTGAAAACATGGGAAACAAAAAAAACAAAACGCACTACAAACAGTTGCTGTGAATACATTATGTTCCAAAAATCATAATAACGGTACGCATCCATCGGCTGATTCGGTGTCAAAGCTGAAGGAATCTCAGCACGCCGATAATGACCTATCCATAGTTAGGCAGTGGGTGACTGGTGGCATAAGACCATGCTGGAATGAAGTATCAGGCCAAAGCAATGAAGTTAAGAGTTTATGGGCTCAATGGGACCGACTTGAGTTTCACAATGGATTATTGTGCCGGAGATACCAAACATGCGATGGTAAAGCGGGACGTCATCAAGCCATTGTCCCCTATGAACTCAGGAAAAGTGTATTGAAGCTTTCTCATGATATTAAAACGGGAGGCCACCTAGGGATTTCGAAAACCCTTAATAAAATCAGACAAGGATATTATTGGGTTGGACTACAACATGATGTTAGGGACTGGTGTAGTACATGTGAAACATGTGCAAGAAAAAAGTCCCCAGGCAAGAAGAGAAGAGCCCCGATGCAACTCTACAAGTCAGGAAGCCCAATGGATATAATAGCATTGGATATTATGGGACCGTTGCCAGAAACTTCGATTGGGAATAAATATATTCTAGTAATTGGAGACTATTTTACTAAATGGACAGAGGCGTTTGCACTGCCTAATCAGGATGCCATAGCTGTAGCTAGTGTACTTGTTGAAGAGATAATATGCAGATTCGGCGTGCCGCGTCAAATTCATTCCGATAAAGGGACACAATTCGAATCTGAAATTTTCCAAGAAATGTGCAGATTACTGGGTATCAAAAAGACCAGGACAACTGCTTACCACCCACAGAGTGATGGAATGGTTGAAAGGTTCAACAGAACGCTTGCTGTGATGCTTTCTGCATATGTAAATGAACATCAGGATAACTGGGATGAACACTTGCCATATTTGACAATGGCGTATCGCGCAGCTGTCCAAGAGTCTACGAATTTCACTCCAAACTTTTTGATGCTGGGTAGGGAAGTGACCGTTCCACTCGATATTCAATTCGGACGGCCACCAGATACATATTCTCGAAATGACTGGGTTTAAAACATTTCGGAGACCATGCGTTTAGCTCATCAATTTGCAAGGAACCACCTTAACCAAAGTATGTTACGCCAGAAGAGATTCTACGACAGTCGATTGAAATGGGAACAGTTCAAACCAGGCGATTCGGTTTGGGTTTACACTCCTCAGAGAAAAACAGGACTGTCAAGTAAACTGCAGTCTTGGTGGAAGGGACCGTTTCAAGTCGTTAAACGGTTCAGTGATGTGACATACCGCGTAAAGTGTGGATATAGGAGCAAACCGCAAGTGATTCATGTGGACAGAATGAATTCCTGTAAAGTCCGAGATAACGATGACAATGGGGATATGCATCAAAGTGATGATGATATCGATGAGCATGACGATGCTGGCTACAATAATCGCGATGATCCATCCAGATTTAAGAATATACCTTGGCCGTACCCTATGGAAAGTACCGCGTCGGAACACCCGTTACCAACGACCCAGAGTGGACGCCAAAGGCGACGCCCGAGCTGGTGGAAGGAATATGCATTTTAGAGAGAAACTTTTACTCCAATCGTATGAGACTATGAACTTCAGTTGTGGAAATTTAAAAAGTAAAAAGTGCTGACATTAAAGACCATTAAGCTAAAATAGGGCTTACCTGTAATATTCGTCTGTATGTACGGTGTGTGACTATGCATTTAGAACTCTCGAATTATATAATAGAACTTGCTTATGCTAAAAATGGAAAGAACTTTAATCGCAACGATTTTTTTCGTTTATGGTATCTAGTCATGTCAGATATATTTTGCAGTTTTATAAGAAAAATCTAAATACATAGCAGTTTTAGTGTGAGGACACACTTATTCGGAGGCGTGGGTAATTTGTAGCAAGGTATCTTTTCCGGGTGTGCCCATTATTTTGTATTTATTGCTTTATTGTCTGGTCATTTACTGCAAGTTCTCCCCTGTGATATTTAGTATAAATCACACGTATGTGTTCTAATGTTAGTCCCTTCTGTGTTAACCATTCCTCATTGGTTTGCAGGTTTATTTGGGCGCGCTTATCGTTCCTGTTTGGTAATTCAATCTCGGTTTCAGAGCCCGCTCTTTTCTATCTATCATCAGCTGGGCTGGTTTCCTCCCACACCTAGTTTTTGGAGTAACGGTAAAGCTATGTGGCTTAAATTAATTAGGAATAGTCTGTTTTAGTCAGTCCTGTTTAAGATCAAGACCGGGTTGCATGCTACATTATCATCGCACAGTCTAGTGACATTGACTGGACACACTTGATTACTGATTATCATTGCACAGTCTAGTGACATTGACTGGGCACACTTGATTACTGATTATCATCGCACAGTCTAGTGACATTGAATTGACACACTTGATTACTGATTATCATTGCACAGTCTAGTGACATTGACTGGGCACACTTGATTACTGATTATCATCACATTGTCTAGTTGACGTTTGCATTATGCACTTGATTATTAATCATCATTCCACATCGTCATTTTTTGATGAAGGGATAACTAGTCATTCCACATCGTCATTATTTGATGAAAAAGTAATAAATATCTCAGATATTATCAATAACTGAAAAACGTGAGATTCCTCACATTTTAAGTCTCAGAATATCCCATTAATTTCTCTTAAAAATCAATTCCTGCTCTAATTACACCGTGCTATATTACTGTAGACGTGTTGCCTTCGTTACCCTTATTCTCTGTTGTTTTTTGTTGAGAAAGGAATGAAACAACTTACAAAGTTCTGATGACCCATATAAAGTTCATTCAAATAGCCTGGAAAATGAAACAAGTTGTATTAAATGATATCATTATATAGTTTACCAATGGAAACTGATGGATTGGAAATGATCGTTAAATATATAATCAATAAGTAAAGCCCGATATGAACGTTAACTGAAATCAACGATGAAATCTTAATAATCAACCTTCTCCCTCATGAGCAAATTGAAATAGCTTTATTAAAACCGACGATATGAAACGATTCGCGCACTTGGAAAAATAGTCGACATCACTGACTATATCATACACAAATTTTCGATCTTGTAAACGTTTTTCCTTTACATTATTCATCTGTAAGTATCACAATTAAAGGGGACAAAGGAATATTGTTGGATAAAGGAGATAATGTATTATGCTAGGCGACATCGAATGTAGCCAAAATTTCATTTTTTTTTCTCCACTGGAAAGGAATTGATTATTTGCATAATGTCACAAAGAGCAAACAAGGCCTACCATCAAAGAGACAGTTTTATTTAGTCCAACGTTCAGACCTGCCTGATCAAATAACCTCAATGGAAGATCACTTTAAAACTTTTCTGTACGATTGGCAATAACAAGAACATATCATCCATTAGATACAATACCATATGTATAAATGGATAAACGTGATTTATATATATATATATATATATATATATATATATATATATATATATATATATATATATATATATATATATATATATTGATTCAACACATGCATCAACGTCATTTCAGATATGCATTGGTATTATACTAAATTGGAGTATGTTTTATGTTTATGTTTGCTGTTTTTACTGTACTCCTAACACATTACTCCGTATATCACATCGATAAAATGGGTGTTATGTATCCTTCATAAGGATACACCAGGAAAGCCCACTCTGGCTGGCTTGGGTGGGTATCGAACACATTGACCTTTCCCCACGAACCGGATACTCTCGCAAGTACCTACCCAGTTGTCTTCAACATGAGAAGTCTGTAAACATAGACTGAATTTAGTTAAAGGAATGTTTGTTTGTTTTTAAATTACTCGCCCTATTCAATTATTAATTAAAGATTTCAAAAAAACGTTACGTTATTCAATTTTAATGTAAAATATGCAAGCAGTTATGTTGCATCACACTCATTAAATTGTTAAATCAAATTGAAAGATAAATTATGCAATTTTACCAAATATCGTATATCACTGACCATATAAAGAACATTAGAAATATTATAATATACGTCTTACTGGATCGTAGTTCTGAAATTAAATATATATATATCCGTTAATCAAAAGGTAGAGGTTTGTATATTTGGTTCTTTTTAACAGCACTTTAAACACTTTGACAGCTATATCAAAGTAGTTTTCTTAAGGAAAAACCCAAAAAGCTGACCGCGGATGGCCTTTTCGGGTATCGAAATACATGACCCATGGATTAAAAGTCCAATGCTACCCCTATAGATCTGCATTGCCTCCCGTTGATATCATTTCTAAATTTACATTCACTGAACAAATATACAATCCTTTACACTCTTATTTACATCTTTGAAGAATACAATCCTTTATACTCTTATCATTGTTTTTTGCAGTCTTTAGCATTTACCTTTTCTCTATTGAAAAACTGACCCAGAACTGTGTGATGACATGAGCCAGATTTGGTTTGATCAAGACAATAAACAACGTATATATATATCTATCTATCTATCTATCTATCTATCTATCTATCTATCTATCTATCTATCTATCTATATATATATATATATATATATATATATATATATATATATATATATATATATATATATATATATATATATATATATATAATCTAAATTCACTTCTGTTTTGTCGTATAATTTGACTTTCTATATTAAATATACTCAGAATATGTATATGTCAACTGTCGTAGGATTTTCAGGACAGAGGACACCATGCTTCTCTATATCATAAGTCACAGTGGCGGATTTTGTTAATTCTTAATAAAATTTAACTGATTCAGCATTATCATGATACAAATGATATTTATCACTGCGGGATCAATCCCGGTATTCGTAACAGAGCTATATTGTGAAACTTCTGTTTTGATAGTAATAATGAAATAATCAACCTTGGTCTCTATCTTGTGTAGATAATTATTAAAAAAGCGTATGGATCAACATTGGTCTCTATCTTGTGTACCTAATTAGTAAATAACCGTATGGATAACTATTCGTCTCAATGTTATGCACGTAATTTGTAAATAACCGTATGGATCAACATTGGTTTTGTTTTATTTTTATGGTTTAACATTTTTCAGCACAATATAGGCTATACATGGCGGCCAGTATGAATGGTGCAGGAAGAACAAGGAAAACCCCAAAAAGAACCACCAACCCACGAGAAGCTACTGGTAAGCTTCTTCACAAATCCAAATTGGCCGAATCCGAGACTCGAACCCAAGCAGACAGAGATGAGATGGCATTGATCCGTAACGGACACTCGGGGCCCCTGATCAACATTGGAATCTATCTTGTGTACGTAATTACTAAATAACCGTATGGATCAATATTGGCCTTTATTTTGTGTACGTAATTAGTATGTTAGTGAAATATTGAAACTAATTTACAAGCAATGCATCATAATAATTATATATCTGAGTTATTTATTACAGAACAGCATTTAATTTAAATGGTATTTTCCTTTGTTGATTTTAACAATACTTTCAACACATTGCTGACTATAACATGTCAGGAAATTGGTGATAAATGCCTTTCCTGTGTACACACTTAGGAGCACAACCGAACTGAACTGGGCGGGTATAGCGACCTTGACTACTGGATAACGAGTACAAAACACTACCAAGTGATGTAGCTCAGTTTACGTCAATATGAAGGAGATTTCCGATGTAATATGATTTTAGCCATCGACGTGTTTTACATTTACACATTATAAAGTGTTTACCGAGAAATTTGCCCTGTATATATTGAAACATGTGCATCTTGTCCACGGAAGCAATGCACAAATAACCAGCATGAACACAAAATTTCAATGCGTTTTATGCATGTGTTTACCCAGTTGCTTTTCAATATTCGAGAAGATATAATGCTTGTTGCATGGCTTCCTCTCATTATTATAGCTGGTGTTGCACTGATGACATTGGGGCATTTCAATATTCTATTTAGTATTGTACTAGTACCATATAGTAGTTGTTTTTAACTATTACGACGGAGTATGTAATGGCAACATTGTTGTTGTTATTGTTGTTGTTGTTGTTGTGTGCGTGATTTATATTTTTAACGCAGGTTTAACAAGGCATATCGCTACGATGTCTGTAGTGTAGCAGTTGATAGTGGTGTCGAGCACTGGGGAATCATGCCGCAGACATGTAGTATGATGTCCCACCCAGGCACATTATCTTGATACCAGGCCAATCAGTCCTAACACTAACCTCTTACACCTAAGCTCCATAGTATTATTTTAATAATTATTTGGCATGACTATGTCGGGGTTTAAACACGACACCTTCCACGTCCCAGGCTGACAATCTAACCACTAACCACTCAGGTTACGGGAGAGGTCTGTAATGTTGTGGCTTTTCAATATTTTAGCAGATATTATGTTGTAACATTTTTCCTTTACATATTCTAACTGGTATAATACTGACAGAAGATTTCTTAGTAACGACTAAGGTAAGTTTTGTAGGAAAACTAGGTGAGCCTCCTAACATGGCCGAGCAAAAAATCCTTTGCGGTGATAACATGCATCAATCGTCTCTAAATTCAACGAATAATGTCGGTGATTGTCACGACATTTAATTTGTCTTTCTTTTTTTTTCTTCCTAACTACTCGTTTAGATTACAATGTTTGATCACGTAAAACGAATGCTTTTGCTCAGTTTATAACACATGCGATAGGAAAGGAGTGAAGTAAACAACTTTTATTCTAGTTTTCCAAACTGCATTCCAATTAGTAACTATTAGTAACTATTCCAACATAATAGCATACTACATCTTTGGTTTGGTAATTTAAGTGACCATATAATGTTAACACTGTCAAAAGACTTCAGTCAAGAAGGAGGAAGTTTCTCTCAGTCTTTGTGGGGATATGCTAATCATGAAAATTCTTAGAAACCGAGCATTTTGTTTGAACATGTTTCCTTTTGTTAGCTCAATAATCGATATTGAACGTATCGAATAAACATTACTTACCAATTAAAGCCGTTGTCAAGGAAAATGATAATATATACCCTTACTGGGAAGTCTTTCTGATGCCAGCTTTATTGTCGATAACACTGTGGCTGATTCCTGAACGTTAGTCTCAACATGTCAGTATCAGTGTCAGCATTTATTTTGACCATTGTAGTCCTGGCAGGTAATGTATAAGTTCCTTCTCTTCTCTGAAATTTTATTCATGCGGATTTAATTAACCACAAAAGATAATATATATGGAAGAGAATAAATTTAAGTGTATTTTTCACATCATTTGCGATGTGGTTAAGGATAGTAAAATCAAACCATTTCGTTTTAGCAATGAACAGCACGGCATATTGTAATGTAAGCAGACCTGTTTGTGAAATATTATTAAACGGAGGAACACAATATAATTATATTAAAGGAACGTTTCAGACACCAAGAGCTTTCCACATATTCAATTTTGCAAGCGTGTATTATTGTCCAGATTTATAAGTCAACAGTCATAGTTTCGTTTAGAGTTTGATGCTGATGAAGTATGTGATCTTTTACGCCTTATTCGAACAATATTTCAGAGACTTTTTCTCGTCTGTAATCTGTTCTGATTATATTTCTAACATTCCATCTCAGATTTTGTTTTATTTGGAAGGGATAGAAATTTGTCCATTTGTGTCTTATCAGCGAACTTGCAATACCTGACAGCATGCCAGGAAGGACAATCATATCTGTCAGAATGTAATTAACTTTAATTATAAAAGAAGCTATTTTGCAAAATAAAATAAACAAATAAGTAAAACATTTAAATAAGTATCGCCCGTTGGATTTTATCTAAGAATAATTCAGCTTTTCCAAATAAAATAAATTATAATTCGCATAATTATAATGTTAATATGACAATTTCGAGACTTAATAGAATTATGAATTAATTTGATTACTGGGGATTCAAAGGGAGGACGAAGGCCGTTTGATGGAATTCGCTCCACCATACAATGGCTAGCTTTATTCATCTCAAAATTGTTGGTATAGATGAGTTGTTTTCCGAGCAATATTAAAATGTTTGAGGGAGAACGCTTTGTTTTCTAATTTGAACTCTTTTCGTCGTAAAGACGTTAAATAATTTTATTTGCCTAAGGCGTTGTTTCACACGTCGTCATTAAAAATACGAATAATTTGCATATTCAAATTAACCCATTTAACGTGCACAAAGTATTCAAATATTGCAGCTGATACAATGTTCGTATGAAGGAAATTTATATGCACATTGCCGATGGTCACATTAGGATCGTGATCTGTGATGTAAGAATAACGATGTAAAGTTAGTTCTGACGAGTTTTTTTATCAGTTTAATATTTATTTCAAAGGTATGCATTATTTCGTGTCAATTTCACAATGCCGTCTGAAGAGAGCACATAAAATTAATCTTAACAAACTGGATCAATACATAATATGTTTCGACCTGGTTGTTGCGTACGATTCTAACTCGTGATTCTTACCCATGCGTAGTGCTTGGCTTCTAATACAAATGACAGCGAAAACAATCGTCTTCCAATTTATCGTTTTGTTTTGCTTGAAAAGGTATATAAATAAAGGTTTTCTCAGTTTAGTCTATAGTTATCAAAAGGCAAAATATATAAATTAGTCCAATAATATTTTGTATTTATTGAGTTTATTGGGCACTTTCCGGAAAACTCTTTTATAAACGTTAAGGTTATATTTTAGATTATTACGGCATTAGTTCAAATAACATTGGATGAATTAGCACACAGGTACTATAACATCGATAGGTGTTTCACTTCAACCCAGGGTTAGCGTTGGAATGACCCTAAATATTCAACTTATTCATCAACTTGAAATTTCGTAATTTCGTCCTGCAGATCAATGTACAGTGTCGAAACAGCATTTTATATGTATTATGGTTTTCACATTATGTAAATTTTATGTATAAACTCAACTATTTCAAGGTACAGTAAACTAAACTATATCTATATGGTGTTGCATTTAAAATTCTTCTGTCGTTTGGTTTCTCGTTTCGCTTTTTATTTTTCACACGGAAACATTCATTGCGACGTTATAATCAATATTCCTATTAATTGTTGTACTTTTTGTCAAATGTGAAATATATTATCTTCACATGTTTTAAACCCAATATTCTCACATGTAAAAAAAAATCTTTTATGTTTCATTTTCGAAAAAATACTTCATCATATGTGAATCTTATAAAAATTATCATTATCATTATGCAATGCCAGTTAGATTGTGTATACCTTCAAAAGTAAATTGTATAATTACTTTTTGTGCTAGAATATAGAAATCAAAACTGCCTTGGATTATATATGTATATATATATATATATATATATATATATATATATATATATATATATATATATATATATATATATATATATATATATATATATATATAATCCAAGGCAGTTTTTATTTATTTGTTCTATATATAAATATATATGTATATATATTGATTAAGTAATTTAATCACACACGCTGTTTAAGTTTCTTTGAAGTTAATTCATACTTCCTTGATAAAAACGCTAATACCACTGTGATACATTGATAAATAGGTCTTACATTGTTATAGATAGCGTCAAATAATTTACAAAATTACAAAAATATAATTTAGTTCGATAGATTATTTCATCTGAATTGCACCACTTTCCTAAGTATTTTTTTACGATCGGACACTACAGTGAAATGATGAATTTACCAATTGTCGGAAGAATGAGATGTGCTCAAGAGTGATTTTAACCTTTCCAAATTTCGATTTTGATGAAAAGAAAAGTTTCTTTTCCAAAGTTAATACATGACATACTTCATATTGTGCCTCTAAATAGTTCAAATACCATGATTTTGGTCAGCACGATGAACTATAATCTGGTATACACGTGGGAGAAAAATATATTTATTATATGCTTAAGTGGGTAGCTTAGGATTTGATTACCGAAGTAATTCTTTTTTCCTAATTTTTTATTCCTATATATGTGAACCATATGCCATTGCATTTTCAGATGTGGAAATATCTGATTTCCCATCATGCCAAGAGAGACTTGATTGTGCGTGCTATCAGAAATTATGACTTGAGCAACATAAACGCTTGTTAACTAGAAGAAGACAAAATAGAAGCCGCGTTAATTTTAAGACTGAAAATTGTCTTTAATCAAGCAAAGTTAACTCAACGCCCGTCGCATCTTAAGGAAGTTATTTCCCTTTGCTTCATTGACAACAACGATAAAGCTGCTGTTATGCATTGTTGAATTTGGCTTGAGTTGTGGTCAGATATGATAAATTGGTTTACAAAATGTCAATATTGTAAACTTTTTGAGACAAAATAGAACATTTTAGTCCTATGGCACTCTCAAGACATTAATATATATCTGATTTGTCTTCTTACTCCACCAATATTTGGAAATATAGTTTAGGAAATAATGATTACATAAGCTAATGCTTTTGAATAATTCTCTCAATGACGAATGCTGAGCATGTTCAACCCAACTAGAGCAATACAAAGAAATTATATGTTATCCCGTCTCAGAAAATGTTTAAGAATTGATGAATTACTTATTATCTCTTTGTTTCCAACGTTAAATTGTGCAAGACAGAAATTAAATTGTATATTATAACGAATCCCCTGTTTATCCCGATTTTGATAAGTTTTAAAACTTTCAGGTGATATTCATGATTCTTTTGGTATTGTTTTCCACGTCTGAATTGTGGAATTGTAGAAGACATATTCGATCTAGTTATGTGAGCGAATGGTTAGTTAGCAAAAAACGTTTAATTACATACAGCTAATACAAAACAGCGAAACCATTCTACATTTAAAACAACCGAATTAATGTATGCTTATAACAATTGCACTAGCCGAACGCCTATTGCTGTTCTCATATACTTCCAAATTTAATTTTCCAACTGCTTTTTTACGATCTACAGTTTGTCTAGTATAAACTTTACTCCCAAGCCCTTTCAGACAAATGCTGGACAGGTGCATTTCTAGCAAGTGATCGCATGACAGTTTCATTACCTAATGTTCAGGTCGGAATACTTATAGAATATCTTTGCAAAGAACATGCAGTAAAGGGTGGCTATTGGAACAATTGTTCTTGTTTAGACCATTGATTTTTATGACAAGGTTAAAGGTCACTAGCCAAAGAAGGCATTTTTATTAAGTGTCCTAATTAAGAATTCTAGCGGAATATTTAAGATTCCGATTATATATATATATATATATATATATATATATATATATATATATATATATATATATATATATATATATATACTGTACTAAAACTATGAATAGGAAAAGTATCGTTTCAAACTATAAATAGAAGAAGGATCGATTCATGAGCGATCGCTGCATTATTTGTTTGATAATCCGACAATCGGGAATTCAGTACATCCGTCTGCTTTCTTAAAGATATATACAAATGTTTTAACACAGCACTAAACTCCACTGAATGCCTATCTTTCTAAGTTTCAGAATTAATTCGGAATGACAGGCATTCTCAAATTAATTGCTCATAACAAAAGAAGTGATTATAATATCCTTTCTAAGCTGAAACAATTATATTTTAACTGATATCTTATAAAGTCACCTTCTTTAAAGCCTGATTGATTACGTTTCGTAAAATTATATTAACATTATACTTATGTAGTTGTGGAACACCTTGAACAAAATACAAATGCGTGATACAATGTTATAGTTTGAAAAATTTGACTGGAATCGTCTTTCATGAACTTGGACAACATTTTGTAATTTTCAAGAATTTGGGAATCTTTAAATTTTAAGAGAAATGTTATCAGAAGAACAAAAGAAGTAATTATAATATCCTTTCTAAGCTGAAACAACATTTTGTAATTTTCAAAAATTTGGGAATCTTTAAATTTTAAGAGAAATGTTACATTTGGACACAGCATGTATTTAGTTGGTCTTACATTGGTTTTAATGGCTTGCATTGAAATGAATTTACTAATTTGTATGCATACAGAGAATTGGCATAACTGTATCTGTATGTTAACAGCACATTTTTTGGTTTACTCAGAAACCAGCTGGTATAGTTTAGTGTATATATTTTGCAGGTAAAGAAACGAAGGCGACAACCACCTGTCAATACGGATGTTCAAGTTATGGCACATGTAACTACAATACGCGCACATGTCCTGATATATGCTGTGACGACAAAACCAAAGGTTATGATGCAATATGTTGCACGTATGTATACAGATTTATTCGAGTCCCGGTACATTTCTAAGTTTATCATGTTCAAGTCAAATTTAGAATTATTCCATTGATTTGATAAATCGCCATTGCAGGAGAGCTGTATGGAAATATGAATGGAAATGCTGATTATAGCTAATCCTTGCATTGACTAAGAATTTATTAATTGAATATAAAATTGTATTACAGATTTTGGGAAGATAACTTGAGTTCAAATCAATGTTAACTTTAAAACATCCGCTGTCATAGTTACAATCAGCAGCTTAAATCATAATATCAAACAATCAGAATAGCAGATAAAAGCAATGAGGTTATGTGGCCGGAACGGCTGTTGTTGTCTTTGCTTTTTTGTATAAAGAACATTCGAGAAAAATATGGCTCTGTGACAATCATGAAATAATGCAAGAGAACTGCGAGTTGTGACAGGCAGAACAGACGTAAATGTAATTGTTCTCTAATTAATCAAAGAAGTAACTGTAATTGATTTCTTCAGTGTGATCTAGTATTTGTAATTGTTATCAACCACTATAATTGGTTTTATTGTAATTTTTAAGGCACAATAGTGCAGAGTGTCTGTAACTTTGTGAATGTCACAGATTATGTAACTAATGAATGTGTCGACTTATAAGCTGAAATAATTCACAAAAGTCTAGAGTTTATGAGGATTCAATTAGGTAATTGATAAATAAACGAGAGAAAATAAATTTCTGTAGGGATCACTTTTAATGAAACTTGTATTTCACGACATGTTACGGAAGCCGCACGTGACCACAAACTCCTATACGTCAACATCGTCCAGTGGGGGGGTTATGAGTCACGTGATTCTAATATTAAATACATAATATTAACAAAACTGGCGGACACACGAGAGAGTCAAAAACGTAAAGGTCGCCCGCGCTTGTCGCTTTCCGAGAAGAAACGTCAAAAAACTGTCAGAGAGACCGATCGGGACTTATCAAGGATTCGTCATGATGACCAGTTTGTTCGATGATGAGCATTGATGGAAGAGTTAGGACTGGCATCAGAGAATGAAATGGCGAAGTTGTTGTTGGACACAGGACAGGTAGGCCAATATCTGTTTTTATATGCTGATACACATTAGTTTTCCCAGAATCAAGTGCCTGTGATGTCTGTGTTTAAGTGTTCTCCATTTATCAATATTTTGTTCCTACTGTATGTTTCAAAGCACACTGTTTTATTAATACAATGTTTGCACAAGGACTTGATTTTCTTTGTAATATTCCCAAAATAGATGTGATCAGCTGATCAATAAAAGACAATATTTACTCCGAAACTTCATTGTGTGAATTGTTTGATGGGATGGAATATATTTTTTATAACAGCGTGCTCATAAGGTCATTTTGTACATATGTCAGTTATCTTCGTGAGACAGGTTTTTTAAATTCGGCGAGGGAATTTAGATACATTTTACAGGCGCTATCCGTATTTATATCATCTCTCTCCCTCACACACACGCACCTTAGGCTAATGTGATATGCACATTACTTGCATACAAGTTTATCAACCTTTTCATGTAAACATTTGAACAAATAATACATGTTTAATGTTGAACTGATCCAGAAAAATGTTGATCTCATGCCTATGATAGGCTGAATGCTAAGAATGTATTGTACAACTACTTACTAGTAAATTTATTTTAAAGCATTGAATTGACTACAATTACAAAAGAATTTCTAGTCATGATAGAAAAGGATATTATAATGTGACCAGAATATATGGCTGGTAGGTTCTTACTGTATCAGTTATAGTTCTGAGCTGCAATCAAGTAAGTCTTATTTGTGTCAATTTTTTTATAGATTTGTTATTATTTATCCTTGCTAAAATTAAGTATTTCAGTTCTATGGGATTAACACAAATCACAAAGAAACAGATTTCAAATATAATTATAATACAAATGATTATTTATTACATATTTTAGTTACGAAGTTACAAAGAATGTAACAATGGATTATCCAAAGTATGCAGAATTACTGGGCAGTACATCTTCATGCTTCACATCAACACCTGGGCAAGTGCTTTTACGACATAGAGAGAGAATAAAAACACCTTCAATAACTGCAATTGAGTCAGGAAGGTAAAAATTAAACATTTCTTGCAGAATTTTCTTTTTTGGAGGAGTGGTTGCTATAGTTGTCATGTTACTGAAAACATTAATGTATCAAATAAAATGCTGATAGAAGGACATTTTTAAAATCTTTGCAGCAGGTTTAGTCCCCACTTCATACTTTTCTGAGTTTGAGCTAGAATATAACAAAATACCATGGATTTTATTTTCTCAGAAGTGACATAGGATTCCTCAAGTTCAACAGCTACCTGATGCATGGAAAAAAGCTATGTTTACTGTAATTGTTTTGGTTAGGCTAAAAAATTCCAGTTTACTGTGCTGGCTAACCCAGCTGTTTTTCATCCACCGTCCACTTCCCTCATTACAGGGAACCAGTGATTGTATAGTTTGAAGTTGTGATTACATATCACATATGCTTTCTTCATGCTGTTTCCCACCCTCTTCACATGTATCCACTTTGCTCATTCTGAATGCACATATGACATTTAATTTAAAACAAAATATTGAGATAATTATAAGATGCCATATCTGAATTGTATGTATAAGAAGTAAATTTCCTCTATGTTCAAATGAGCCACATGTATCTTGTGTACAAATGATGGGAGCTGATATCAGTAATTTTGAATAAAATGGGCAAATATAGTTAATATACATTTTAATAGCTTCTTAAAATTCAGTAATCTATTGCAGTGAACATAATTAAAAAATTCATTACGAATAGGTGTTTATTATGCCTCGAAATTATTGTATTCATCTTTTTATACTTAGAATATGGTGTAAAGTTGTAATTTTTTAAAGGTTAATAACGAAGTCCTTAACAAAATGACATTAACTTTTTATACATATTAAAAGGCTGCAGGTTTCATACCACCCCACCCCGGGTGAGACTGTATCAGCTGCCATGGTTTCTCCTTGGAAAGAGCACTAAGCTTGGATTTCCTTAAAAGCACAGAGCCAATAAAGTGTTGAAAGTGCTATAAAATACCAAAAGAAAACCCTTGACAAGAAACTGAAAGCAGAAAAGGAAAAACAAACAATACCTGGCCCTCAACAAATATGTTAGAAAGTGAGCAAGTCATTAGCTGAATATTGCTTAAGCTGGACATCACACACTATACATTTTTATTTCATAGACCAATTATTTTTCAATCTAAAAGTTTGGACGGAAAGTCTATCACATTCATATTAAATCATATGTATGTTTTTTCTGTGTGTTTGAGAGAGAAATGTAGATTCAAATTTCATCAGTGAAATTTAACTTTAAATTTATTTTACAAATATGTTTTATCGTATATAGCAGTGGTTCACAAAGTGGGGGGTATGAGGGGTGGGATTAATGAGGGGGTGCTAATGCTGAATAATTCTGTCTCAAGAAGTAATTTGGAGATCGTACAAATAAGAACAAAAACAACGCCTCCTTAGGAACTGGTCATGAGGCTCAAATATTGGGTGAAAACTCAATATAGTTTAACATATGGGAATGCTTGTCATACAAGTTAAGAAAATACAATTTTCTTCAAAACAGGTATCATCGCTGTTACAACCACAAAAAAGTGGCAGATGGTCCGTCTACCCTAGTAAAGAAACGAAAGCATATCCCCACATCAGGGAGCTAATTCAGAAAGCCCTCATCTGTCGACTTAAGGAGACGCAGGATATTCAGTGATTGCAAAGAAATAATCCAAGCGTGTCTCATTTTGTAAGAAGTCTCGCTAAAATTAATGAAATATTATACATTAAATAAACTCTTAAGCATATCAAGAATAATGCATTAATCAACAAAGCGCATTATTAACAAAAGTTTATATATTCGTTACCGGCAAAAATGTTATACAGTTATGTCTCTCACAACACGTCTTTTCTAGGTCTGTGGGCATCTCCCTGCATTTTCCACCCACACACACCAGTCTGGCAATCCAGTGTCGGTGGATGGATGATAAGCACCACACTGCCTTGATCCTGGCTCCAAAACATTAAATACCAGGCTTGGGTGGAACTGAAACATCTGGATGAAAAGTTCCCTCTGCCGATCTGGCTCTATATTTGTTATGATCTTCTGGAATCAGTTGCAAAGATTAAGCATACTGAATCTCCATATGTATGTGCTACAGCAACCTTGAAAACTAAAATCTAGATACCATGGAAATTTCAACATTTACATCAATCATGTATTTACATAAGATTTCAATCTTTACAAGTCCACCTTGGAAATAGAAATGACTGCAAATGTTGTATTGTAAGAGTAACTACCAAAGTTTTAATTATGTGTATACATGAATGCAGTATTTGATTTTATCAGTACAAAGTGCAAGTTACATTTTCGTAGTCAGTTGTTACACATATCATATATAGTGAAAGAGGTTTTCTGTAATGCGGACCACATACATGTCAAGTTATTCACACCTTTTGTGATATATAATTTGTACATCCAATAACATGCATAAGATATACATAAAAGTTATTGAAAGAATTTAAACTTGCAAAACCCAATACATCAAAATATGGTTTCTTTTAGAAATCATTTACAGTATTCATCAAAACCTGAATGCAAGTCAGACAGGGTAATTCAAATTCGTACCCAAAAGATTATATCAAAGATGAAAAAAAATTATGTTTCTTGCAAGCCTTCATGTCATATCAAAGATGAAACTAAAATTCTGTTTCATGCAAGCCTTCGTGTCGTTCTAAAGATTTTATGTTTATAACGATAGTGCATACATAATATTATCTTGATATATTTTGGCATGCATCATATTGAAAACAGAAGAATTAAAGTGTAGTCATTATTTTACAAGGCTTAAATAGATATATGAATTTTCACAGGTCAAATGTTTTGTAGAAACCTTCAACGTAATCAGGTCTAATCGCTGCAGATCTCATAAACATTTTGTCATTACATGTATTTTGAATTTTTTGAAAATGCAAATTATAATTTTATTACTTAAATTGGAAAAGGTGCAGTTTGACCTTGACATTATAATATATTTGTTGTGTATACGACTAGTAAATATTATACCTATATATGAAATGATTTTACCTATATATGAAATGATTTTACCTATATATGAAATGATTTTACCTATATATGAAATGATTTTACCTATATATGAAATGAGTTTACCTATATATGAAATGATTTTACCTATATATGAAATGATTTTACCTATATATGAAATGATTTTACCTATATATGAAATGATTTTACCTATATATGAAATGAGTTTACCTATATATGAAATGATTTTACCTATATATGAAATGATTTTACCTATATATGAAATGATTTTACCTATATAAAATATTTGTTGTGTATACGACTAGTAAATATTATACCTATATATGAAATGATTTTACCTATATATGAAATGATTTTACCTATATCTGAAATGATTTTACCTATATATGAAATGATTTTACCTATATATGAAATGATTTTACCTATATATGAAATGATTTTACCTATATATGAAATGATTTTACCTATATATGAAATGATTTTACCTATATATGAAATGATTTTACCTATATATGAAATGAGTTTAGCTCGTTAATATTTTGAATATCACAGGAATTTAAATCTGTACCACAAGCAGTTATTTAATTCACTCTATGTATTTTGCTACCTATGGTTACTTTAATTCCTGAACAAATAACCCTATATCTGTAAGTATAGTGACTACCATATACAACATAGATGACCTGTATTATATAAGGCGGACTCTGTATTTTCAATGGTATCTGTGGATTATTTTCCTTGTCAAATGATATTGGTGTGGGGTGTTAAGTAGCAACAAAACGTAAAGCAGTTTAAACATACATTGTTTGGTAAGATAATCCTTCAATAGAAGTAATTATTTTCTTTGTTGTGCAAAACACTTCTCATTTGTATATATTAGAGTGTTTGCCAAGTTTTAAACATTTTCAGTGTGGATCAATACTTGTTTTGCAAGGTATAAATACACAAATACCCTCATTCTTGTCTGCCTTGTCTGAACTATTTTTAGAGTTTGGTTAGCTCTGTTTTCAGGCTGCACATCATGTCTTCTTCCTCTTCCCCCTCTGGTTCTTGCTCCACGCCTCATCCTTCCTCTCCCTCTTTAAGGTCGCTCCGGACTTGAACTTGAAAGTGAGGTGATTTCAGTGTAGGTAATAACTAAATTTCTACATTTGAGTGTATCATTTGTATCTTCTGTATTACATTACTATAATAACTACCTTAGTGCAGTTGTCTCTAATGAATTTTGATATGTAAAATTATTTCATAATTATACAAGTAATATATTCATACTTATCAAACTTATAGGAATATAGTGCTATTTGAGAATTAGAAATTAATACATGAGAGTTTGTGATTTGATGGACTTTCTTGTGCTGAATCAAGTCATGTTTTTTTCTTCTTTTCTTCCAAAAGTCCTAGATGGGCACCAAAGCTAAATCTCTGTGTATATTTACTCAAGGGGCATACTACCCTATAAACATGTGCAAGGATAAAACCAGTCTATCCCCTAGGGGTACAAGTCTTAGATTCAAAAATATTATCCTTGGTGTCAAAACTGGGTTATAAAAGAGAACTTTGGTATCAAAATAGGGGATCACATTAAAAAGTTAAGGGAAGGTAAAGGGAAACACTTTAAACGATGTCAATCTTTAAGTGACAATGTCACAGTACGTTTGGGCGTGTGTATGTTTTTTAATGACCTGTCCCGGATTCCATACTCTAGTCGCAAATTTTATTAAAACTTATTTATGTAAGATATAACTCTTAATTTGGAGAAGCATACCACGAATTCCGATTTGTTTGAAACTCCCGAAAGATGAGTGTTATGGTCCACTAGTGGGAATCTGGTTAGAATTTATAAATTGAATAATAAAATTACTAAGTTGCTAGCATGTTTAAATTTGCAAGATGCTTTTCGTTTATAAAATGGGGTGGGAGTGTTAAATCCAGTACTTTTGCAATACTGTACAAAGCACTTCGATTTAAATCATTCTCGTACAACAAAAAAACTATTTAAATATAACCATAAGAGTAGTTCTAAATAAATCTCAACGGTTCCTCTTAAAACTAAAACTAGAAATAAAATGTTAAGGATAAAAGAACGAGATCTAAAGTAGATCGTACTCACTGTTGTTGACATTTTGCTGCTTCTTGTAGCGTGGTTGTGTATTACGTCACCAGCATCAGTGTATAGACTTTTGTATATAATTATGCAAATTTCGGTCAGCGGAATGATGTTTGTTATTCGTTCGGGATCTGCCGATCACTGCCGAACGCGATTTCAATATGGAGACGATAGATTCGTTACGATTCGTACGAAGATTTCAGAAAGCTCGTATTTCATAAAAAGAACCTCTACGTACTTGATATTACCATAGAATTGCCTTTTAACTAGTATTTAATCAGTTGATATACATAAGTGTCCAAACATTTTTGTAAGCAAATTCACCCTCAGCTGCACTATTGTGCCTTTAATTGATTAATTTTGCAACAGCGACCTAAACAGCACTGCATTCAAGTTACTTTCTTTTCTTGTTTGTACTGCTTACGATGGAAAACTATACTACATTAGGTAGGTAGGTAGGTAGGTAGGTAGGTAGGTAAGTAGGTAGGTAGGTAGGTAGGTAGGTAGGTAGGTAGGTAAGTAGGTAGGTAGGTAGGTAGGTAGGTAGGCAGGCAAATGTGTGTATGATAGGATGCATGTATTGATACATGATCGAATGGATAGATGGGTTTGCTCATTCACTCATTTATTAATTTGCAGTTCAACTTCAAGTTCAAATGATGGCGCTATAGCCGGAGGTACTGTCGGGGGCGTAATTGGCTGTATTATTTTTTTCGCTTTGTGCTACCGGTGTTGGTGTCGTACTCCGACAACAGTTTCCACTACCGTTCATACTGTTGTATATTAAGTCATCATGGTAAGTAGTTTAAATAAATTTAAGTATATAATATATATATATATATATATATATATAACACTATTATTAGCTCGGCAAGCATCAGTGGATATGCTTGTTTTAATATGAGTGTTCGTAACAGCTATTGAAAGCAGTAGTGTAATTTGTATAAGCAGTACTGCGCAATAGTAGTAGTAGTTGTAGTAATAGTAGTAGTAGCAGCAGTAGAAGCAGAAGTATTTTATGTTTTAGTTTTATTTGAAAATTGCTTAGTCATTAATTTGTTAGATAGTTTTTTTTAAAAAATAATAATAACAAGAAGACGAAGAACTAGGTTTCAATATAAATCTTTTATTATAGCAACATTTTAATGCAAATAATAATAATAATAATCATCTATCGATAGCATGTGATATTTGTCATGGAAATTCCTTCCGGACTCGATTACATACGAACTGGCTAGAGAATGGTAAAACCGCTAATTATCTCACCCGTATACATCAATTGTTTCTATATTGATTTGTTTCGATACAGAGTTTAAACAGTTCGATTACGGGCAAGCCTGCATATTCAGTAGAGGTGACCCTGCCTAAACTCTGCCTCACAATTTTAATTTTCTCATGGACAACCTAGTGTTCAAACAAAAGGAGTTATTATAAAAACATTTTAATGTCTTTAAGATGAAATGTGTATAGCAACAAGTCCGTGGACCAGTGTAATCAGGGAAGGCGCTTCCGCTAGGCGAACTAGGCAATCGCCTAGGGCGCTGGGCTACGGGTTTATTTGATGACGGGCGGGTGGCGGGATGACGTGAGTGGAAGGGGGCGCCAAATATATATGGTCCCAAAATGCCTTGCACCGGCGCTGAGTGTAATGACCACATTGTAACATTTTTATGGGTGAACTTGTTCACATTAGCAGAGATTATCACTAAGATTGCATGTTTGATCATTTTAGACGAACACGCACACACACACACTCTCACACACACACGTTTGGTAACCTGTTTCACTGAAACTTTGAAGGTATATAGTGTCAGGGTAAGTAGTGGAATGTACCCACAGCAATGCTGACCAAAGTACACACAGACACGCACACGTGCATGCATAAGTACGTAATATATCGCTCCAACTGAACTTAAACAGTACGATACATATATGGTGTGTAATAATGGTTACACGTTGGAGAAGAATTAGACATATCAAATATGGAGAGGACATTTTCAGTGTGGATAGACTATAGGATATAAGCCGAAATCTAGGTTGATGTATAGAATATTATGAATTTAGCCGAAATCCAGGTTAAGGTCTAGACATTTATGAATTTAGCCACTAGCCAGGTTAGGTTCTAGAATAATATTAACTTAGCATATGATAACCTAAATGTGTATATTAATATTAATATTAAAATTAATACTTCTCTCAGTGTAAAGCTCCTAAAACAACACCAGCATCATGAAGAAATATTGCTACATCAGAAATGCACATCTCATCTCCTTGTATGGTATATTCAACTTCAGTTGGGTGACTAGATTTGTATACAGTCGACTCCACTTAACTGCACATCGGTTAACTGCACATTCCAGATAACTGCACGTAGTCATGCAGGTCCCGATTTTTCCCAATGCTTAAAAATGTACTGTACCGTACTCCGGTTAGTGCACTCTCCGGTTAACTGCACGGTCTCGTGAAGGGCCCGAGGGTGTGTAGTTAGCCGGAGTCGACTTTTTTGGGTGTCATCAGCGTAAAATTGGTGAGACACTGGATGATGATCTACGACAGTTGAGAGCGGCTGAGTGTATAGAATGAAGTGAACTGGTCCAAGAAACTACTCCTGTGGACACACACACCATATATCAATTGGGCCGAAGTGTATTCCATTTGCAGATACAATCTGTGTCCTGTTCACTAAGTATGACCTGAACCAAAGTAAGGCTGTATTGTGAATGCCAAATTCATACTGAAGATGGTGAAGTAATATATCATGGTCTATTGTGTCAATTGCTACAGGAAAATCAAGATGGTGGGAGTGAAGATTGTAATCTTTCCGCTATCCTAAGCAGAGAGGATGTCATTAACTACTTTTAGAAGAGTTGTTTCAGTACTGTGGCAAGGGCGATAATCAGACTGTACATTGCTAAAAAGACTTTGAATTCAGATGCGATACAAGTTGTGTTAGAACAACATTTGTTTTAAAGATTTGTTATATGAATTTGAGATTAGAAACTGGACGGTAGTTCCTTAAATCGCTATGGTCGAGTGTTGGTTTCTTCAGCAGAGGCTTTACAATGGCAGTTTTGAAAAATGATAGGAGATATGTACTAATAACATCGGTTAAGGAAGGCAATATTGGGTTTTAGCACTCAAACAGTAGTTATGTTGGACTTGGATCAAGTTCACAAGACTCTGGTGCACCCTTCGTCACATTTATCCGTACAAAATAAATAGAGACAAGTTTTAATGCTGCTAACGAATGTTGCTGAAATTCTTTTTATTAACTGTATGGTGACGACGAGTTAACTCAGATTGTATTGTCAAGCATATCTCTAATGGTTTGTACATTGTCACGGAAGAAATTTTCAAACAGGTCTGGAAGGTCTACTAGAGAGAAAGTTGGAAGTAGTGTACTATTGTTCCTTGACATTAGCTTATTAGTAATATCGAAGAGCTCTTTGCAGCTGGAACATTCCGTGATCTTTGTACTGTAGTTCAAACGATGATGACATAAATTGAAATTTGTGTTGTACTTAAGATGAGAGCAATTACACCACCGTGAGAGTGGAGTCAACAGTGGGTGTTAGATCCGGGTACTTGGGATTCATCCCCTATCTATCTATCTATCTATCTATCTATCTATGTATGTATATATATATATATATATATATATATATATATATATATATATGTGTGTGTGTGTGTGTGTGTGTGTGTGTGTGTGTGTGTGTTGTGTGTGTGTGTGAGGCTTATTACATATGCGTTCTTTCGGTAATGAATTTTTTGTTGGATGCTAGGACACACGCTTATCAACGCCGATTTCGGGTTTCAATGTTTCTTTTATCATTATTCACTTACTTTATACAGACTTATTCTTTTCAATTTTTAATTACAGAACTATGGTCAAGGAACAGATGGATTACAGATCTTATCCTAGTAAGAAGGAATAATGACATTCCAGTATTTCATCCATGATTTTCCCTCAGTGATTTTAGGAGGGGTTCGCTGCAAATAACTCTCATCCACTTGGGTGTTTAATTAATGTTAAAGACAATATGCAATTTTTTCGCATTGTTTAAACTTGATGAACGTTTGTCAAATTTCAAAGCCATAGAATAAACTAAATTGAGTTTCTACAAAAGTACTGGACTAAAGAAGGAGTTTTCTTTCTTCTTTGTTGATTTGTTTATGTGGTTTTTTTTTGTTTTTTCTATTTCACAACTCATTGTATCAGGATTTTACAGATACAAAAATACACGTAGAGTGAGATTTCTGGACCTTCTACCTTTTGATGGAGCTGATGCAATCACATCATCAATTTTTAAAACAAATGCGTTACTTTTTTTCTTTTAATTGATGTCCACGTTTACAAATTTTACAATGAAATTTGTTTGCCAGTTATTATCACTGTCACATCTAATGCATAATGATAAAATGACCCATCAGTTAAAATGTTTAGTGTTTATGAGACTCATTAGTTTTTTGGTTCTATATATTTGATATACAAAATTGATAAACCTTTGATAGGTAAAATCAGGCTGTTTTATATTATTTGCATCCACACTACAGTTTACGATGATATACATGCTCCTTTGATATTGTTACACGCACAGGGGTATTCACTTGACGGAGCGGTGTCCAAACTCTTGCGCTAGTCCCGCTGGAAGTCATATGTTTTCCACAAATTTCCAAAGACTTCCATACAACTTTGAGTTGTAAAATGGAACGTCAGACGTGTCTGCTTTATTTAATAAATTTTTCTCTAATCAATTGGCGACCACAGATGAAATAACTTGCCCAAAAGTCCATTAACCGCAACTTTGCATGGTTTTCTTCATTATCATCAGATTTCCGTACCGCCAGCCCTTTATGCCATAGAAAATACACTAGTATTTCCAACTGGGAAATATTTACCTTCATTACCCTAGACCAGTCAATCCACAGAATTTCCGGCGTATCACGCATATATAATTACCCTTATTTTCCACTATGGACACATAAACGGTATCTACCAAGTCCCAACTTATTGATTCCATTGTATAATTTACTGATTTCCAACCTTAAATACTGCCATTTCAACCACAACACTATTATACACCATTGGATTTTAATATGGACTATGTTACAAAACCTGGGACAGTCATTCGGCTTGTACCTAAATTCACTGCTAACGAAGCCCAGCATTGTTCAAATTCACTAACACTCGGCTTTGTGACGTTTGCGACTACTAATTGGCTAATTAGTTCGGGCTAGGAATATTTCCATGGAACCGAGGACCAAATAATCACACAAATTAATCTAAGACTTTCTTAAAAACGGGGTGCTGTCTAATAAACATACTCCAAATTTATTACAATAACTGATTTTAATACACATTTAATGCAAATGTTATCACTACGTTGTCAAAACTACTTGCCGTAAAAATAGTAAATAAGGACATGCTAAACCTATCCGATTAGTCAAGCCTGCCTCGGACATAGTGGCGTCGTGAACTTAGAAAAGTTTAATCAAGGTTTCCTTGTACATGGTGATGTATTGTTTTACGAACCTGCGTAGAGACGGAGAGAATTGGGTGCGCCTTAGCAAATAATGTTTTCTTTTTAAAGGACGAACCTTTTCTTGTTAACGCTTTAGTCGAAGTATCGAATTAACAGAGTTAATAACTAGTACGGTTACTATCATCACACGATCACGTGTACACAATAATACAAAAATATTAAAAGAAACACTTCTAGCTCGTTTTGGCAACTATTGAAATACAATGTTATTTGCTGGCGCAGTGTATTTTACACCGACCAACCAGATAAAAAGGAAGTGATATTACTAAAAGTAAATTTCAAAATTGATATCGAACAAATGGAGCACTCAATAGAAGTCAATCGCCACTGAAATACAAAAGAGCTTCATCTGACGGATATATAAGACATTATATCACAAATTAGACCACTGTTAGCGTATAAGGATTAGGGATGTTTCCCAAACGCAAACATTTAATACTTCATGACATACATTAAAAAAAAAAATACCGAGAACTATTCCAATCGCCAATTATTAGCATTTGAACCGAAGATTTCCAGATAAATGGAGATGTTACAACATTGAGTTGGGTTTTTTTTTTTCGATACTAATCCAAACTGTCATATAATCACTATGACGTCTCCTCCAAGGAACTGACTAATAACCCAGGTTGAGAAATATATTCCAATACTCACTTTCAATAATCAACAAATAGCACGAAAATATAACAAAATAAATACAATGAGAGATAAATACAAGACTTACGGCAATATTAAATCCCTATACTGTGTCTTTGTCTTGCCTATGACCCTGACCTTCAAGCAAAGTTGCCTACCATCTGCTTGATAAAAGGTAGACTGGTTAAAATATCACACACATATTTGAAGTGTGACAGCATGAACCTTAACCTTGAGACTGAACACAGGACTTGTATGTGACACACTCAAAACACACAACGGCCTAGCAATTGGCAAGGAGCCAACGATTTCAAACTTGCAACCAGGGGCCGGCCTTTAACCGATTTGGCCCAATCAGCATCCGCGTTTACGAGGGACCCACGCGTTAGCAACGTGTAATTATATATCTTTAACGAAAAAGTAATTTTAAAGACATGGAAGAAATATTTACATTTAAATATCATATAAAATTTGCTAAAATGTTTGTTTCCAAATGCCATGCTCACAAAGGGGTCACGCACGTAATTCCAGGGTTTCCCGCCAGAATGGTCCAAACCTGGCCCAGTGTTTGCTGAGGTCGTTACTGCTTGCCACTTTCAGCTACGAAGAGAACAACTATTGCTAAATCCTTATACCAACAAGAATGTCTAAACCTTTTTTAACAGCGCTGTCAGAAAAACCTACTTGTTGGTTTACTTAACCACTAGAGCTCGAACACCCTAGTAAATGTTTTGCGTATTGATTTCATTTAGTTGTAGCAATGTGAACCTTAAGAGCATAGGGTACATATTCATGATGGGTATTTGCAGCTGCGGTCTTTAACCTCCTACCACATTCATGATTTTAAAAAATAGAAAATCACCTCCAACGTACAGCTCCAGAGCTTGCGCGTCTTTAACAGAGGAACTGTACGGATGTTGCACTGTATGAAAGGATATTGCTGTCATATTTGTATACATGTATTTCCTGTTAGCATACGCTGTATATGTGTTTCTTAATTATTTTGTTCTTCTATTTTATATGCGTGTACGTTGAATAGTAATATTTCATCTGTACGTCTGCAATGAGTTCTTTCTAAAGCTTTTAAGCGTGATATCTAAAAACTGCAAAGCATATTTTATTTTCCATGTGCATACGTTCTGTTATACATACGTCAATGCTGTACATTGTATTATTCCATATCTAAGTATTCTCGTTGTATTCTGACACTTTTTTATTACTAATTAGTCACTATAATGGTAAATATATGTAACGATTTTGACTGTCTCGTAGTTTAATTTTCATTCACTTTCAATACAACAATTTCAGACACTACTAACATAAGTATTTAAAGACATGAAATAAAGTGGAACAAAAGTATAACAGTCAGATATTTTATGTATTTTATGTATGCATATTATGCATATTGATGCAAACATTAAAATTAAAAATACACAAATAAATCGAATGATCATAAATCACTTTAATTCACTAAATACTCCATGCTGAGAGATATGACCTTTGACACTGGGCCGGACATTCGGATATTTGCTGGCATTATAGACTTTTGAAAATGCTTACAGTTATATAAGTGCAGGGTAATATCTCTTTAACTTTCTGTATCTCGGTGACTCGAGTCCTATTTATTTTGTCATTCGTTAATTATTGTAATGGATACTATTTAGAGGATTCTATTTATTCGTGTAATATACATATTCGGACAGTTTCAGACAGACGACAACTTTATCACTGGCAGGTAGTGTTAAATGTACATAAGTATTGATTGATTTGGAGAGACAACTTGTCCTTATATCAGAATGAGAGTTTCGTTCCAAGACAGAATGATATTTGAAAAGAAATATATGCATTCAATGATCACAAATACATTTTTAGAACTGAATACAAGATAACGAATCTTATCCAATGACCACACATTTTGTATTAGTAAAAAAGTGGAATGTGAAGAAACAATAAACTCATTCAGTGAACACACAATTAATATTAGTAAAAGCATGGTAGGTGAACATAATATAGATTCATTGAATTAATATACCTAAATTAATAAGAAGGGGCTATTAGTGGTGAAGAAATGTCACCAAATGGTCAGGTAAATTTTTGTTGTATAACGTCAACGTATCCCAACGTGAAAGAGAACTTCATTATATTTATACAGCGTTCAATTGCAAACAGATCTTCTCAGATGACATGAACTCAAAGTTGAATTTATAAATATTTCAAACTCATGAATATGGACCCTACATCAAATATAGAAGTAAAGAAACTACTAATGTTAGAATAATATGAGGAATTGAAGTTCTGCATTAAAGTAATGAAATTACAGAATTAGCTATATGTATCTTAAAGTTCGAATCAGGACGTTTTGCGCCACCGGTTTGGCTCCGGCCGTTTTAACGCGACCGGTTTGACGCCGACCATTTTGGCACGGGCCGATTTGGCGCCGAGCAATTGTTATTCCTGTTGAGAGCTAACCTTACATTAGTGGAGCAAGAAATGACGTTGATTAGCTCAGCGATCCATGAGATGTAGTGTGTAAGTGAAAAATAAAGTGAAAAATAAAAGTAAAATTATTCCAATGATCAGCCTGTGTGTTATTAAAATAAAAATATAAATACTACCTATATAAATATACTTAATTACCTAAAATCAATAGACAAAACACACAAAATATAAATATCAAAACCATCAAACAAATAAATAAACATAAACATAGCCATAGAGGTAATATGTATCAATCAAGGGGCCAGAGCGGATAATAACACCTATAGCTCAAAAGCAGATCCATGTAACAATGCCTTAAATAGACAGACAAAAAATAAATATTATAACTACCAAATAAATAAATAATTAACAAGACCATATCGGTTAAAGGGGCGGATAGTGATACTGCTAGCTTAAAAAAGCAGAACCACTTAACAAAACCCTAAAATAAATATATAAAACAAAAGAGAAAAGGGCAAGGAAGGGAAAGGGCGGGGGATACTATAAACATTATAATGCGAGGAGAATAGGAAGAAAGAGAGAAAGGAAAAAGAGAAGGAAGGGTGAAAATAAAAAAGAGAACATTACACTAAGTAGTGGCACAATGTAGGTACAGTAAAGTCAGTCAACTGACAAGTGGCAAGATAAACACAAGTGTGATGAGAACATTGGAATCAAATAGTGTTAGCTCAAGGAAACAAAACACCAACCAACCGACAAGAAAGAAAAAGAAAACAAAGAAAGGGAAAAGAAGGAGAGAAGAAGGAAAAAGAAAGAAAGAGGGAAGAAGGGAGTAGGAAGAAAGAGGGAAAGAGAAAAGGTAAAAGAAGAGAAAAAGAAGAAGGAAGAAATGAAATAACACCGAACACATCCCACTCCAACTCTAATTTTTTTCCACACTAGGTCAAGAGACTGATGATGATGATAACCATACTTAAAGAAAACTTTTCTCTAAAAACCTTTACCGTTTGTCGTAGGGTGTAATAGAGGTACCATACGGTAAGAGTGATACTAAATTTAGTTTAGAAACAGAACACGTACGTTCAGTCATTGAACATGAGTATAGCTCATTTGAAAAAGGATTGTTTTAAAACTGAAATGTTTACTTGTTGTTTGGAGATAGAAAATTGGCATTTCGCACGATATTTAAAAATTGACATTTTAGTGTATCTTCAGCATAATAAAAAGATATGCAGTAAAAGAAAAATTTAATGGGCTTAAAAATGAAATAACAGTTCTTAAATACATATTCAAGTATATTTCTTATGCAGAAAAAGTAGTTTCAGAATTGTTAACAGCTTTCTGCTATGATCATTTTATATATTTCAGTATCTAATTTCAATATATCATACATTTGTTTATATATTTCCCTCTGTTGAACTGCATGAGTTAATCAAACAAGCGTTGATTGCATACCATTTACGACATAATATTTAGTACTGTAAATAATAATAGTCCAAAGATAGATCGTTGAAACATCACTGCATCAGATGCTTGACAATCTGATAAATGGAAATCTTGAATTTAAAACAACTCTATGCTTTCATAATGATAAATACTGATAACTGGAAATCTTGAATTTTAGACAACTCTTTGCTTTCGTAATGATCAATAATTATAACTAGAAATCTTGAATTTAAGACAACTTTTTGCTTTCGTAATGATAAATAATTATAACTGGAAATCTTGAATTTAAGACAACTCTTTGCTATCGTAATGAGAAATAATTATAAATGGATATCTTGAATTTAAGACAACTCTCTGCTTTCGTAATGATAAATACTGATAACTGGAAATCTTGAATTAAAGACAACTCTTTGCTTTCGTAATGATAAATACTGATAACTGGAAATCTTGAATTTAAGACAGTTCGATTATAAACGAAATTTGCATTCTTAACAGAGGTCGTACCGACATTTTTTATCATAGTCGTTCTAGGTTACAGCCTAAACATGTTGATACGTGTGAAAAAAAAGCGTAGTTCCAAAAGATCGTGAGGACTGATTTGCAAAGTTCAAGATTGGTGTCAGTGAACAGCGCTTTTGTGAACAGAACAGCGCTTATTTGAGGAGTGTATCATGCAATGGCAAGCAGAGTAAAGTCCACAACTCGAGGCACACAACAGAATATACGTATATTAATATTGATGTGTATGTCAAAACAAAGCAGAGACTACCTGCAACAATTGAAACCAGTACGTTTCAAATGAGTCATAAGCTACGCTTTAATACAACTAAACAATTTAAATTTTAGCGTCATTAGCATTTTCCCAACATTGCTGACAACATCGTGGACTTGGCACGTCATCCTTTCTAATATTATTTATTTCTGTGCTAATGTTAAACCCAAGTTGGTAAAAAGGATCCATTAGTTTCCCCATTATTATCATGTATTATCATTTTCCAGTAAAAGGGGTGCAATCACGTTTGTTTAGCGTCTATTATAACAGATGAAACAAGTATGAACTGGGTCTTCATTCGTCCACAATATCTAAGTTTCGCAAACGACCTCATCCCAAGAAAACCTGAAAACCAACCGAGAAGTAATGGGTAGTAATGTATTTTAGAAAGTCATTCGCGATGATAAGAACAATCACAGGATGACTGAAGGAAATATTCTATATCCTCAGTTTTGACGATTCGACTAGAACGTGACTCAACCGTCAAGAGTCGATTGCAATGTCGGAGTAAGCTGTTACGCGTCGATTACAGTGTACGAGTCAAGTGTCAAGCGTCGATAGCAATATTTTGCTTACTAATAGCAATTGTAATATATTCTGCCAATTGGAGTGAAATGGATGATGCTAGAGTTTCAGATTACACTGGACAGTGGCTATAACTTGAAAGATCAGAATTCTCTTAGATTAAAATCAAATTGCGCTATGAAAGGATAATAAGTTTTATTTATGGCACACTTAACGAAAGATAATTTTGTGATTGGGCTTAACGCTATTTTAGAGCACAAGATATGCCAGTATAACTGGTGGAACAAACCCCGGCAAAGCCCAGTGAAGGACCACTGAAAAGCTTTTCACATATTCAATTTGATCAACCTGAGACAAAAACCCAGGCAACGTTAATTGAAACGGCATAGACCATAACAGTAATAATGTGGGGCACTATAGCGACAATGGGAAATCCAGTGTTAAAAAGGTCGTGGGGCACAATAGCGACAAGATTTATAGCGACAATGGAACTCCCAGTCAAAAAGGTCGTGGGGCCTGTATAAAGCGATAAGGGGAATTTAACATGGAAACTATTTGGGCCTATCTAGCGACAAGGGGAATCGAACATGGTTGGTCTATCTAGCGACAAGGGGAATTGAACATAGGGAAAAGTATTTGCATTTGTATTTGAGACTATCTAGAGACAAGAGAAATGGAGGCAAAGAAAGTAAATATCTTTACGAGGTATATGAGTGGCCCTGAAAACAAACCACACAATCTCCTATCAAAACAGAAGGGAAGGAAAATAAAATCACACAATCTCCTATACACACAGAAGGAAAGGAATGCAAAACAAGGATAATTAAGAACATCATACATTCTATGTGACATATGTTCATTGTTTTCAATCATTCATCAATTTAATAAAAAGGTAGTATGATATTTATTGTCGACTCACTTCTTAACATATCTCAGATTTAAGGGATGTCCTGTGTTTCTCAGCACACGATACCAACAATGTTGCCAAGTTGTAACAAATCTAAGTCGAAGGGGAAAAAAGCAGCACCAAATTATGCTTTGTTCTATCGACAAGGATAGAAACCCAAGTTGTATGTCTATTGATGTGAATATTTACATTAAAATCAATATGACCTACAAAACACAAAGATATACGGCAAGCATGATTAGAATGAACACAACAACAACTAACTGTAGTAACAAAGACATGTTTATCTTCACGTCCGCGTAACTTAGAGTTTAAAATCTCTTTCAAGACAAACTTGGTATCCTTTTGTGAGCGTGAAATTAAAATACTGAATAAACTTAAGCGCTTTGCTATAGACTATACTATAGATAATTTCAGCAACCAACTGAACAACATCAATACCGTTACAACAATAGAAAGCCCGAAATCGTCTAATAACAAAGAAATGCGTTTTAAAAAAATAAAGATTAACGATGGCAAATACATCACAGCGTATTTGGATTAAAAATTGTAAGAAAATTTTAGTCGTATTTGTCATCGGCTCACTCTGGTGATATTTTAAAATCGAGGACCTTTCCTATGGAATTCATTTTCTAAGTTAGATGTGTGGTTCTTTGAATTTTTCTAAGAAGAAAATATACCACAAAAACAAGCGAAAGCGTCCTGATTCTATTTAAAAGTAGGTATAACATAGTCTCTCTTTTCTCTCTCTCTCTCTCTCTCTCTCTCTCTCTCTCTCTCTCTCTCTCTCTCTCTCTCTCTCTCGCTCGCTCTCTCTCTCCGTCGTAATACGTTTCATTGAAATCCTAATGGTAGATGTTCCCGTTTCAAGATACCTCTCCAAAATTTTAATCAGTAGGCACCATAATTTTCGTTTGTCATGTAATTCTTTATCCAAACGCTACACCCTTAAAAATTATCAACCAGTAAATCGTTGGATGAAATAAAATCTTGAGTTGACAAACTTGTATAATTCAGGTATCGGAGCTTTATCTTTATTTTTGGCACTGCAATGTGTCACGGAAATTTTTTTAGGCATGAGATCTACCGTTTTTTAGAAAGGAAACAAATACAAAACTATTTCAAGAATGACGCGAGTGATCTTGCACTGTATAACCCTGCTTATGGCTAACTTTGAAATAAAAATACCAGATCCAAAACACACGTTCAGAAGAATTGTAACAATATAACAATGATTGACGCGAGTGACATTGCACTTTATGACCCTGCCTATGGTTAACTTTGAATTTCATATCAAAACACACATCTTAGACTGTCGATAGAACAAAGCATATGTTTGTGTTGCTTTTTTTCCCTTCGACTAAAATTTGTTACAACTTGGCAACATTGTTTGTAGCGTGTGCTGAGAAACACAGGACATCCCTTAAATTTGAGATATGTTAAGAAGTCAGTCGACAATAAATATTATACTACCTTTTTATTATGATAAATAAATGTCCTAATAGTTCTCGGTTCGAATCTTGACGATGTAATCCAATATGGACGACGATTTCACGTGATTTAGTTAGTTCTTGTTTTTATAATAATCCAATGAAAATCTATGAGCACATATTCTTTTCCAGATAAATAAAATAATTCCTCATGCTCCAACGAATTGACACAATTTCCAATATAACTCAAAACACAACTATTATTTAAAGCCCAGAGATTCTACTGAACTGTTCTCTCCCAAACAGTAATTTAAATACCTGTCTTTTCACGTGATATTCTAGAAACCACCAGAACAAACCTACGTTCAAGTAGTCACGTAAATACCATATGACCCAACTAAAATTAGAAAGATGTTTATACTTTACTCCATTTTGTCCTTGCAACCAATCAATCACTTTAGAAGCTTGTTTACAAGGTCTGAAAATGAGGTAATGAGGTTAAGATCTGGGTTTTACCTGTAAAGTACATAGGTCATCCAATTTTGGAAAATCTCTCCCAACTAACGAATTTTAAACCATACATGTCAAATTTGAATCTGACAGACAAAATATATTTGATTTAAATCAAATATACATAACACGAGTCATTCAAATTTGATGAAAATCTCCATCCAATTTGTAATGTATGGTTTGGAAGAATCCCTTACCAAAGACCATATAATGTAACTCAAGGGACCATTACAGAATGGCTTGAATATTATATAAAACAACTTTCAGATCTTCACATCAAATAATTGAAATATTGAAATTTAGACGACAAAACTATCCAGCCCTTGTTCCCTCCACAAGTATCGTATTAAACTAGTAAAATCATTGTCTAAATCTAAAGATCACTCCAATAATTTGCAAAAGTTTTAAGTCTGTACCTTCAGTTGGTACGTTATGTTACTAATGCATCAACATACCGACGGACGGAAAAAAGAAACAAGTTATTCATTTGTTTAGAAACAGATGTGAATGTGAACTATAATATACTATGTGCTTGACAGTTATAATTAGGAAACTATTTTAAATAATATAAATACTTCGAGCAAAATATTTTATTGGTTTACAAGGAACTCCATCTATGTGAGGCTTGTTCACGATAAACACAAAAGAATTTACTATATTTGAACTTATCTATAAAACTAACAATAACTCAAATTTGCTATATTTTATTTTAAGTTTTAATAATAATTGCAATTACACTACAACTATAAGGAACATAAACTCCCGCTATGCTTTATTTTCCAAATGGAGATTAATGTGATATTACAATTGTTTTCACATACTTAGTAGTACTAGTAGTAATAGTAGTAATAGTAGTAGTAATAGTAGTAGTAGTAGTAGTAGTAGTAGTAGTAGTAGTAGTTGTAGTAATAGTAGTAGTGGTAGAAGTATTAAGGCTTTGAGTCCCTTTACCCAAAGAAAAATCAAAATGTTTGGAAAGTTATCGTATTTTTTTTGGTCTCATCATAGGAATGAACTGTGAACCAGACTAGAAATGTGTGTTTAATAATGAAAAGTTAAACTAAAATTAAAATATTTTTGAGAGCTTATCATATCTGTAAGTTTTAAAAGAAATATAGACAATATTCTTTTGATGCATTGTTAGTATTTTAAAGGCTTGACATAGGAGTACTCAAGAATCAAAGTAGCACCTGATTCATCTGGTGCAGATACAATAACGTGTTTCATGCACATGTAGATAATAAAATGCCACAGATCATATGGTGTTTTCCACACAGAAGCTTGCACCAAGGATAGTTGTGCATGGAGAAATATAGGTCTGATCATTAGAACTCTGAACTTTTAAGATATTGTATTTTAAATATGATGGTGTTTCCTTATGTTTACTATTGAAGTTAAAATTAGTGTCTTGCCTCCTATACTTAACCTCTTGTTCATCTTTCCAAGGACATAAAATTAAATTATAGTACGCAGAAAGAATCATTATTGAAATACACGGTCGGTAACGTAATGATAAGATTAAATACTCACTGACCTAATAGAGCATACAAATTAATCAATGTACGCTACGTGCACAATGAGTTTTAGCAGATGAAATAGTTCTGGATTCCAATATAAGAGAGAAACTGCCTAACGTTTGCAATGCAAACCTGAATAGGGAGTTATGTAGATCTTTGATGTGATTTGATAACAAATAAAACAAGTAATAAAAAGTTTAAAAGTAAGTAAAACAAATTGAATCAGTAAAATACCCAAATAAATCTCTATTACATACAAATATATGTTAAAAATACCAATCGACTTTAGTTCGCGTTATAAAAATAATAATAATAATAATAAAAACAATAATAATAATAATAATAATAATAATAATAATAATAATAATAATAGTATTGATTATTGTGTAATCACTTGCAGCTGAAAATGTTTCATCAAACTCTTTTCTTTAAGCATGACATTATGTTCGCTCTAATTTCAAAGGCCGGGAACAATACAACAAAGATAGATAGATAGACAGACAGACAGACAGGCAGGCAGGCAGGCAAGGCAGGCAGGCAGGCGCAGGCAGGCAGGCAGGCACAGGCAGGCAGGCAGGCAGGCAGGCAGACAGATAGACAGATAGATAGATAGAGAGATAGGTAGGTAGAGAGAGAGAGAGAAAGAGAGATAGACAGACAGACCGAGAGAGAGAGAGAGAGAGAGAGAGAGAGAATACAACAAAGATAGATAGATAGATAGATAGATAGATAGATAGATAGATAGATAGATAGATAGATAGATAGATAGATAGATAGATAGATAGATAGATAGATATGTAGGTAGGAGATAGGTAGGTAGGTAGATAGATAGAGAGGTAGGTAAGTAGGAAGGTAAATAGATATTTAGAAATATAGACCGACAGAAAGACAGACTGACCGATCGATCGATCGATCGATCGATCGATAGATAGATAGATAGATAGATAGATAGATAGATAGATAGATAGATAGATAGATAGATAGACAGACAGACAGACAGATAGACAGATAGATAGATCTGTAGGTAGGAGGTAGATAGGTAGGTAGGTAGATAGAGAGGTAGGTATGTAGGAAAGTAAAAAGATAGGTAGAAATGTAGACCGACAGAAGAACCGACCGACCGATCGATCGATCGATCGATCGATCGATAGATAGATAGATAGATAGATAGATAGATAGATAGATAGACAGACAGACAGACAGACAGACAGACAGACAGACAGACAGATAGATAGATAGATAGATAGATAGATAGATAGATAGATAGATAGATAGATAGATAGATAAAGTTGAGAAATATCTTCCGAACACCGATTCCCAATAATTAACAAATAGCTACTAAAATCTAACTAAGCTATTCAACGACACCAAAAGAACATATCCTAGTTTTATTTTAATATTATATCTCCATCTTTGCCTTTATTCTGCCAATCTTTGAGACAGATGTATACCAACTGCATGATAAGATGTATGATGGGGTAATATTTCATCACAATATTTGAAAATGTTGGTAGCGACAGAATAGATAAGACGACGGGCCACTAGGTTACCTGTTTTTAACCTTTACATATGGGTATGATTACAGCTATGCAAGACGCAGTCAAATAATTAAGATATACATCAGGCTAGCATTTCATGAGCATGTTTTCTTAATTGGTTACGTGTTCATTCTGTACATAGATAAAGGTCACTGATATATATTTAACCAATCTATGGCCTTAGCCTTGAGACTGGAGCCTGACTACTGCTTGTGACACACGCTAAACTTAAACTATGTTGAGCACACGATATATACATATACATGGTGGCCAGTATAACTATTAGAGGAAGAACCCGTGAATCGACGCCGAAATAAACACCAAAGCACTGGTTGATATTGGCAAGGTTACTCGCTTACCCACATTCGCCAAGCCCTAGACAGGAAACCGTGTGGACAGTAGTGACATGGATGTGATCCGTAACGGCTAAAGCTACGATATATAACTGGTTCGAGTGCTGTTTCAAAATCATCGCTAGAATACACTTTATTTTCCTCAAAATTTGCTGATAAATAAAAACATTGTCCATTGCCTTGCGACACATTGTCTAGTTATGATAGAAACCAGTATATCTATAGCTATTCCAGAACTGACGATGAGACAAGCCAATGTTAACACGAGATGGACAACCAATGGTATTACATAGCAAAGGTAATAACATGGCAGAAGTATTCATTCACAATTTAGCATGACTCTTGAGTTACGTATGATCTATAGTAGTAATGCTTTGACTGGAAAAATGATTTGCATCAACAAATCATTGATGTTCTTTGTATCAATATACGTACTCTCTCACCAGCTTCTTAAACAGCTTTAGAGAGTGATATGGTCTGGATATAAAAAAAAACAAGTACCTGGACATTCAACATAATGCAATGAAAGTAACAGTTGAACACGTGTCTGATCATCATGTATTAAAGCGCATTCAGTTTTAATATGGCGTTTTAATTCAAGATTTGGCTATATATACACACACACACACACACACACATATATATATATATATATATATATAGATATATATATATATATATATATATATATATATATATATATATATATAGAGAGAGAGAGAGAGATATATATATATATATATGATACTAATGATCTTACTATTTATCATGGTTCATGCAGATGCATAATTTCATCGTATTATTAGTATCCGTAAGAAGTTGATCTTATACCTTTACCTTGATGTAAATACCTTGCGAAATACATTAGACATTAATAAGTTATGACTTAACATGTTTTAATTGCACTGCCGTTATATGGCTTTTGAGTTACCGTCTGAACACGAAAGCTTCCAAATGTGGTTTTCGTTTTTCTGATGGCACCTGGATGATAATAGCTACATGTAATATCATTACAAGTATGATTTAAACGGAGAAATGTTCTAGAACAAGTATAGATATGCACCTAACATACAGTAATGTCAAACTTTCACAATGAAATGATAACAATGAAAGCGGATAATCTGATAGTCTCGTCCTTTAGAAATGGTTACTCTACATTTCTGAGTTACGAACAACTCACTAGAAATAAATGTAAATATGATCAATGACCTCGACCTTGAAGAAATAATTACAACACATGCTCCTGTACAGATGAGTAAATTAACAGAACATCATCTACTTCATCTGGTCAATGTGTTTGCTTCAGTTGACCTTCTATGCAGAATAATTTTGAAAGATTTTGAACTAAATTATACAATTAACCTTTGACTCTGAATCCATATTACCTTAAGCAGCATGCATACATTGTCAGTTGTATAGTGTTCATACATAATGATTGAGCCGGTCCAAAATTCAAAGATCACGACTCATGATCGGTATTAGACATACCGGAATTTCTGTTTTCCATCCCGCTTCATCCAATAATTGAAATATTGAAATTTAGAAGACAAAACTATCCATCCCTTGTTCCCTCTACAAGTAATGTATGAAACTAGTAATCATCTGTACAGGAGGATGTGTTGTAATTATTTCTTCAAGGTCTGCATCTAAAGATCACTCCAATGATTTGCCAAAATTTTAAGTCTGTACCTTCTATTGTATTGGAGATACAATATGTAACTACTGCATGAACATACACACAGACGAAAATAAGCAAAAAATTCTTCATTTGTTTAGAAATGCACAGAGATGAAATCAAAGTCCAAGAAAGCTTGGGCATGTTACAGAGTTTACTGGATTTTTCCAAACAAGAACTGTTCCAATTTAGTCCGTTGCGAAGCCAGCCCTCCACGACGTGTGTTACCTGTCATTAAATTGATAAGACGCAATAACTGTCAGTGGCGGCGCTTTCCAGTATTAAAATGACTTGCCGTAAATGATGTGAATCAGTGTTTATATGCTCTTCAGCACCCAAGTAGACAAAACATAGAAGTCATCCCTAAAGTGACGCAGTCGTCAAACGAAAAAGAGGAGCCACCAAACAGGACTGGTTTTTTTTGTGGGGCTATTTTGGAAAACACATCGTCACCTTTTTGACCAAGCGATTCTTCCAAAGGAAAATAAAAGGGTGTATTTCCAAGTCATCTACGTCAGTCTATTTTTGGAACGAACAAACAGAGATGTCTACCCACAGGAAACATCGTCATTCACTCCCCAAAGGAAAGGAAAGTACTACCTCCTCGTTTAGCCAGACAAGGGGACCTGTTATCCACCTTATCAAATCCTCTCCAACCATGCGAAAACAAATCATTAAAACTGCCTCCTAAGATCAATTCGATAACGTTTGCGAATCTTGTTGTTGCATGTCTTGAAAGGCACGAGACCACTGTCACCACATCAGAAAAAAATATACTTAGCCAAACATTCACACGTTCTTCGTCAAATGGTCCAAAGGAAAATACTTAACAGTCAAAAGAAAGAAAATGTTTGTACAACGCGGGTAATTTTGTTTCACCAGTTGCTTAAAAAGGGATAAGTAGTAGAATTATTGCAGAAGATAAACGGAACCAATGGAGCACAACGAGCGTAGACGTGTCTTTTAGAACCGAATGGAAGGACGAAAACTGAATTTAGTACGTTACAAATGTTGGATGGAATACCATCCTTGGCATGAACAACGAACTCCACCTTTACTTCCTAATCCTTATCTGACCAAGATGTCCCAGTTACAACACGAATTGCAATCGTTGATGGATCGCAACAATTTGTCCGAAACAGAAACATCGCAAAGTACGACAAAGTCTTGCACCAACTCCAACTCTTTCATCAGAAAGCTGTAGAACAAAAGCAGCGTAATCACTCTGAAAGACTGTAAGACCCTGAAGAGACGTACGTCACCATTACTGTCCATAGACGCCATACAGACGTAACCCCACAATTACATGAGGAAGAAGATGCACGAGAAGTCTTTCAAACACCCTTCGCATCTTTCATTGCTGATCAGATTGCAGCTTCCTTGTTGACCCCTTCCTACACACCCCAACAAGAAGAACTCGCAACTTGGGTTGAACAGATGATGTCCACTCCTCCTTCGACAGAAGTGAGAATGAAAGAAGCGAAGCCAGAATTAAGAAAAGAAAAGACGACCACAGCTATTCTATTACCCCCATCACCACTAACCTCAACGTTTATTTATGTGGCACATCGGACACGTAAAACTGTTTCCAAACGACCACCATTTCGCCCCACCCAAAGTAGCATCATAGAAGAGTGGGTTACGGAGCAGTTCAGAAATTATATCGTGCTGCTGAAACTCGACTGAAAAGTCTCCGTTTCCCTAAAGTGCAACGATGGTTATAAGAACAAGCCACGTACAATTTACACAAACCTATTCGACGAAATGTTTACAGAAGTCTCACTGAAGTGGAAGGCATCGATTATCAATGGCAAGCCGATTTAGGCGATGTCTCTCATTTATCCACCTACAAGCATGGCTACATATATTTGTTTTGTGTCATCGACGCCTTTTCTAAATTTGCCTGGGTCATGGCATTGACTTCCAAATCGAGCGAAGAGTTAGTACGAGCCCTCCAATTGGTGTTGAAACAAAGTGGTCTTCGGCCTCTTTTATGGAAAACCGACAAAGGCACCGCATTTCTGAACCAAGCACTCAAAAAAGAATTATAGAAAGGTAATATTCATTTATTTACCAGCGAAAATTCAGAAACCAAAGCCAGCATCGTGGAACTTTTTCAACTCAACTTGAAAAAATGGATGTGGAAATATTTTATGCATCAACACACTCTCAACTACATCGACGTCTTACCCAACTTAGTCCAAGCGTACATCCAATATTACCGTCGGAGTATCGGACGTGCACCCCAAGATGTGACACCCGACAACACAGTGACTGTTTTTGAGCGCCTGTTTGTGCGTCCCCGACGATGGAGTTTTGGCAACTGGAGATTGGATTCGCATTTGGCAAAACAAAAGGCACTTCAGACAAAGGTGTTTTGTGTCAATAGACGAATGCGTGGTCATCATCATGCCGTCTATAAATTGAAAAAAATGAACTTGAAAGTATTAAAAGAAACATAGTACTTGTCTGAGTTACAACGCGTACCTAAAAATAAGACGAAGTGTACGACATTGAAAACACTCTCAGACGAAGAACCCGTAAAGTGGGTAAACATTGTGTAAAAGAAGTCAAAGTACGTTGGAAAGGATATCCTGCCAGGCTTGATTCTTGGAACGAAGCTTCGCAAGGCATCGACAATAATAAAGCAATGACCATCATATCCTTCAACACAGCATCAGCTTCCACAGTGACTACTCCTTCACCCAGTTCTTCTCTGCAGTATCTACAAAGCAACACCTGCTTCCCTGAAAACACACCAAGGACAAGGCATAAAGAGACGACCAAGACACCCCGTCGGAGGCCTTTATAGCACTAAAGCTGGAAATAAAAAAGAAATTTTATTTCGATGCTTAGACGATTTTAGTTATTAGCACATCAGAGAGACAGGACAAAATTATGCACCAAGAGTCTTGAACCTGTTTCAAGTCGGAACTTGATATGTTTGCCATGGCACCCACTATGATGATCATACAAGAATTCCAATGGGTCGAATTTCATCACGTCTCCTCTTTGACGGATTTATCGAGTCTGAAATCAAAGGGCAACCCGAAGATTACATCGATCTAAAGAGCAGTTACTTGTATTTCAAAGTGAAAGTGAACAACACGGAAATCACCAATCCGGGATCCGATGCTAGAGTAGATTTCGTCAACAATTTCGTGCATTCCTTTGTCAATGAAGTGAATTTGTACTTGCATAACGAGCTGGTCAGCAGTAGCATGGATACTTACCCTTAGCGAGCGTACCTAGAAAATATCTTGATGAACGGAAAGGAAGCCAAGTACACTCGTCTGGATGTTTTTGTGGCATGGAAACCTGACACAGCGGGGGCGAGGATGAGTTTAACGAAACAGCCTTGAAAGCAGATGACGATCCTCACAATTAGGGTATTTACGATCGTCGAAAGAACATCCTGCAAGGGTGTTGTTTAGAACTGTTCGATCGTTTGCATTTGGAGATGTGGTTTCAACAGAAGTATTTGCCAAATGGTGTGGATATTCGTTTCAGATTGAATCGTAGCAGTACTGCTTTCCATTTGATGGCTCATGCCAACGAATACAAAACCATTATCCAAGAAGCCAGGTTATACGTGCGTCGTGTGGAGGTGTTACCTAAAGTGGGAAATGACATCTGTAACAGTATGAGCAGAACGACAGCCAAGTGTCAGATACGATGCGTGGATGTAAACAATTCCACCATTGCCACTGGATTCCGAAGACCGAAGATCATCTGTTCCAAGGATAGTTACCCAAACGTTTGATCATTGGTATCGTTAGCAATGCAGCCCTCATCGGTGCCCACAATGAACATCCTTTCCAGTTTAAGCACTACAGAATATCCGAAATCGAAGTCGGTAGAGATGGCAAAACTTTGTGTACCGGACCCTTCGAACCTAGATTACCACGAAGAATTACTTGAGGTAGTACTTGTCGCTGTAGTTAGCAACTAACACCAGTCACGACATTTCGTACGACGATTATAAAGGAGGTTACACTTTGTGGGCTTTTGATTTCATTCCAGACCAAGGCAGCGACGAAGGAAATTTCCGCCCTATAAAATCCGGTAAACTGCGTGTGGACTTCAGTTTGCAGATGCTCTTACCGAGACGGTGAATGTCATTCTGTATGCCGAATTCGATAATACCATATGCCGGGCATAAAAATTAACAGTTTGAGAGTAGTTTTAGATTATTAGAACCCTTATCCCTCGTTGAATAGTGGAGAATCAATGGAAATTGATGAGAGGTTTCAGAGAAAGCAGAAGCGAAGAGGTAGTTGCAACCTCTAGATGTCCAGAACATGTACAACATTTATGCTCCTGTTTTGCCAAACACTTATTGGATAAAATGAGGGAATTGATGAAGAACGATGTATGTCAAAAAGATCATCCCAGACACTTTCAGCATTATACATGTATAATGATGAGTCAAGTAGAAAAATTGGACTTGTATCTGGATGAAGCTTGGAGTCTCATATCAGAAGAAACCGTGCCACATCAGTGATATAAAGACTTGCGTGAGCATTCCTCTCCTCCAATGATTGATCGAGAGATTGATCACATCAATGCACTCTTGGCTCAGAGTGAGTAGACGAAGCGAAGAAACGGTTACTTGTCAGACCTATTCAAGCTACAAATCTGGATTGAATTGATGACTTATCATTACCTGTGAAAATAAACAAGACAACAAACATTGATACCTATTAACTGTATTACCTTCTGAACCACAGCTCATACACTGCTTCTTGGAATCATTTGGTGTGCGTTAAAGATGGACTTTATCATCGCAAACTCCATAGCCATCAATCTACAGATGACAGTCATATTCCAGGAACCCACTGGGTAGCTGTACACTATCCTAAAGAGGACGTATGGGGTATTTTGATTCGTATGAACCGCCACCTTTGAGAAGATGACATCATTGACCTTAAGAGAAGAAATAATCAGATGACATGATTCAATAATGTGACATTACAAGTGTTACGTGTTTAGGCTCGAATAAACAGTAACATAGAAAGAGTGAGAATAACAAGCTTGTAAAAACTTAATAAACAATTTATTGAGCACAAATATTTTCCAGAAAAGAAATATAAACTTACGGTTTTAAGAATCAATTCCAAAATTAATCCAAAAATAATTCAAAATATTATCCACTAGAGAAATTGCAAAAGTCCTGGTAATAAAATGTTCAAATAATTCCAAGTTCGAATCCCAGTGAAGTATCCAAGATGGAAGACGATGTCACTTGATGAAGTCAGTTCTTGGTAATAAAATTATATGAGCACAATTCTTTTCCAGATAAATAACAAAATATTTCCTCTTGATCCAAACTAATTGAAATAATGACCAATACAAGGTAATTTAAAATAACTCAAAACGACACAACTTAATATTCTAATAGGCCAAGTTCTACTAAATAGTTTCCTCCAAAACAGAATTTATATACCTGTTTTTACGTAAACAAGAAAGGGGTCACGTGATCTTCTAGAATCTTTTAGAACAAATTTACGTTCAAAAAATCATATAAACACGGTATGACCCAACTAAAAATATAAAGATGTTTATACAAAGCTCCATAATGTCCTTGGAACCAACCAATCATTTTAAAAGCTTGTTTACAACTCTGAAGCCAGGTCAGAAATGTGGTCAACACCTGGTGTTTATTTTGTAAAGTACAGGTAATCTCCCAATGAATAAATCTTAAACTTAAAATATCAGTTTTGAATCTGACAAACAAACAATAAAAATAAATATAAATGACTTATATCAAATATACGTTACACAAGGCACAGATTATATAGTGTGTGGAGAATATTGTGTCTATTTTCTGCATCAACGCACTCTTGGATATTCTTTGAACATTTAGTGACTAAATTTGATCGTCATTCTTCTAGAAACGATAAGAAAGTAGATCGATTCTTTTGTGACCATTTTGGTTATTTGTTGTCTTTAGCTAGAAAACGTTGTGTACATCGATTGCCTAATGACTTACAATCCTGGAAATCTAGCTTCAGTTCTTCAAAACGTTGTCAATCATGTAAAAAAGTAATGTGCTTGAAGAAATTGTGTTCATTGTTCATGGTTCATGGTTAGTTAATTTTTATTTGAATAAAATATGTTATGTTTTGAAACAAAATGTCTCTTTCGTTTGTTTTCAAAGTTTCACCCATATCCATGCTTTTCGACTTATCTCTATCCTTCACCCTAAACTTACCATTCCGACCCAACAAAAAAATGTTTGGATGTTTTATATTGCCTCCGCGTTTGAACCATATAAAGAGTGTCCAATCTGACCATCATTCATTATCATTTATCATTCATCATTCAGGCGGTGTACACCGGTCAGGCAGAACCGGTCTTCGCTGAGGACAAGTGGACGGCAGAATAAACGTGCCATTTAAGACTACAGATCAAATAATATACTGCAGCCATAGAGCATTAGGATACCTATCTGGTGTTGTCGACCTCCACTGGAGACCATCAGGGGAGAATTAACTTCCATGGACTCTGGACAAATTCAAATGGCGACTGCCACGTGGGACAAACATATGCTGTCGGCTGCACAAGGCCAATATAGCGGCTTGACCTTGGGGAGATACACAAACAGGGGTAATGTACTAGATGTTGTGCCGGAACAATGTATGGCCGAGCGTGTCTTAAGCCAGAATTCTGGGATACGGAGTAAACATCTACATCGAAACTAGCATTGCAGCACGAAGAAGTGGCACCACGAGAAACTCTGGAAGGCCGCAGAACGTAGCAGCACGCCGGAAAAAACCTGCCAGAAAAAAACGCAACACAGAAAAAAATTTCATTTGCTTTGATTGCTTGAATGTATGGTTCTCATTTTCGAACAAACTATTTGTACGAAACCTGACTTGGTCGTTTTGAACACCACTCATAATTAACAAGCTATTTTACCTGACAGTGACTACACATATTTTATGTCGCATAGACATCTTAAGATTCAAACCGTTAGGAACTTACAATATGTACACTTTCTACCAGAAACATTGGTTATGTTAAGAAAGATGAAACAATCCACTCTATGGATTTGATTTCATTGCACAGGTGACTTACACATTATTGGTATATTTACTGTCTATTAGTAAAACTGGACTAGATTTGAAATAAATACGTCTAAGGCGTTTCAAGGTTACAATATCCATGGGCTGGGTTGCTGAGTACCTTGTCTTTCTTGCCACCACTCGGATCACTCAAAATGAAGGAATGTGAATCTATTTTCACCCACCATTATTACTACTTGTGCTCTTGTACACCACTAGCAAACCTGTTAGGGTTGAGTGTGTGTTGGGTCTACTCCCACTCACCCAGAGTCTTACATTCAGGTCGATAATTGCTCAATAGCCAATCCGACCTGACGACCAAATTAAATAGTACTACAGGAGTACATAACTGCCTGGGGAATGTGGCACCATTCCTTCCCCCAGAAGCAATTAAATAGCCAACTATGCTGGCATTAAACTGCATGTCCTTAGTGGATGAACAGTACTAAAATTCATTCAATCTGACCATCCATTGTTGACCCATTCTCCTATGAAGATGTTTTCAAGAGTAGCTAAGCTAAGCAAAGCTTACGTAAACTTACATCGTGTCAGACAAAGTATGATACCAAAATCTGACGAAATAGAGAATCTCAGAATGTTGAAAGTGACAGAAGAACTGATAGAAGACCACTTCAAAGAAGATATTAAGAAGGGTAAAGAAAAGTGGGCAGAAAAGTGCCGACTTCAGAAGCAGGAGAGACAACAGCAGGAGAGACAACATCAGCAACAAAAACAAGAACCAGACAGAGGATTTCTAAACTGCCATGTCGACACAAAATAGTTCTTTTTTCTCTTTCCGAAGAAGCAGGCACTCTCCTGTGGGAAAGCCTGTTGCTAGGCGGGGATGCAATCTTAAACGATAAAAGATTGTTATAACTCCTCATCGACAAAAAAACAGCCCTTTTCATGGCTACCCAAATACTCTATAAAAATATGCTAAAAAAATTGCCAAAAATGTTATGTTTATGTTAAACAAAAAAGAGGAGGTGTGTCTATAAGCACTTCATTTGGTTGCTTTTGTTAGACGTGCTTCTATAAGCTCTTCCTTTCTGTAGCTTGTCAAATAGTTTATTTGTTTTATTGTAGTTATTGATTTTAGGTTAAGCAAAGTGAGCATTTCTTGTAGGTCCGTGTATTCCATCCTTTCTTTCTGATAATATGAACCCTGATAATTGTGGTATCAGGCGGATGTTTGCCTTTACGTCTTCGCTAATATTATATCAAGAGAAGCACTCGTCAGTCTGCATACACACCGTTCATTGGTCAGCACGTAATAAGATGAGTAGACTACATAAACGGATTGAACTCCAGATTCAATTGAGGATGAAGAAGCATCCAATTTATAGGAGGAGAAGGAGAAAGAAAAATGAATCATCCTTGTCATGTAAGACCTGTGATGAGAGCACCCTTAAAGAAACCATTCCCAATCCCTCAAACAAAACATTAGGGCTTGGAGCTAGAGATGGAGGGACATTATCCGGCTGCATTTTGAGTTTAAAACAATAGCCCTTCTCAGGGCTAATCAAATATATAGAAACAAAACTATTCAATTTGCCAGTTGGTGCGAGTGCGTAGTATTGTGTTTATAAAAACTCACTCCTCTCCTGGTATGTGTGTGCATAGGTGTGTTTGTATGCGATCGCATGCGTATGAGTGTAATAAAGTGTATTGTTTTCTCCTTCACACATGTGAATTGTATATATGACGTTTGTTTTTCTCCTTCGCGTATGTGGTTAGTAGATATTGGGTGCATTGATAGTATATTTGTTGTTTGTTTTCCCTCACTTCTGTGTGAATGGTAGATCTGTGGTTTGTTTTTCTTTCCATTATGTGTGGATAATATAAACATGTTTTGGTTCCCTCGCTTCTCTGTGGATAGTAGATTTGTATTTTGTTTTTTCTTCTCTTCTGTGTGGATAGTAGACTGTGTGGTTGTTTTTGATAGTATATTTGTGTTTTATTTTCCCTCATTTATGTGAAGTGAGTAGATTTGTGTTTTGTTTTTCCTCTCTTGTGTGTAGACGGTAGATGTTTGGTTTGTTTTTCCTTCCATTCTGTGTGGAAAGTATATGTGTTGTTTGTTTTCCCTCACTTCTGTGTTGATATTAGATATTGGAGTCATCGATAGTATACTTTGTCGTTTGCTTCTTCCTTCTTTGTGTGTGGATAATGTATCATATGTGAGTGTATGTGATGTTTTCCTTCACGGACATGTTTGACATATATAAATTCAAGCGTCCGTTATTCGCGCCGTTCTACTGAATAAGCAAAACGAAGATGGCCATTGAGTTATTCAACCACTGTAGTTAACCCGGTGCACATCTTTTCCTACAATTGTTGCAACATTGCTACCAATTTTCAGTACCATAATATCACCACACTTCTCCACTTTCCCTTGACGTTAGATAGGCCCAAATAGTCCCCATGTTCAATTCCCATTGACGCTAGAGATGCCCAGGATGAATTTTGAAGCCTTTACACCAGAGTTGCCGTTGGGGTGTCTGTAATGTATTTTCCATTGACACCAGTGTGCCCCCTATTACTACGTTTGATAGTCAGCAAGAAAATAAATGCAATTTTGTCATTTAAAACGTGTACTGTAGCCAGTGAGAGATGAAAAACAAGGCATCGTGTAATTTGATACCCTGTAATCTCTTAACTGCCAATGTCAGCATTTGTGTTTCTTTTCTGTAACATACATGTCATAGAACAATAACATGAAGATACACATACACAAAACAATTATATTAATAGCAAGATTGAACTTATATGAGTATTACCTTAATTCTGGAGAAAAAAAATGGATACAATTACCTATTTCTCTCTCAAAATAGACGGTAAGTAATAACAATTTACAATCATATCATGTACACTCTGGGCTTCAAAAATCTTTACCCAGATGATTAATATTTAAACAAATAATTTTTGTATGATTTGCATATTGTATCAGATTAACTTTGCTTTGTACAATGGTCATGTATCAAAAACTGTTACCACAGTTACTATTATTTTTCCACTGAAAATAGTTAAAACTTTAAAACATGAAGGGAATGTAAACAATAAAAGAAGATTATAAATTCCCTCCAACAATAATGAAATTTTCAATTGCACTTTATAAAAATTTAACTTGACAGGTAGTCAGGATTGTTAAAGATGAACAAGGGATTTAGTATAGGAGTCATGGTTCTAATTCAACTCCAACAGTAAACATATGGAAACACCATGATATTCAAAATTCAATAACTTAACAGATCTATAGGTTTCCATGCCACATGTAATGCGGTTGCAATTTAGCTATATACAATGGTATCACATAAAATGCCATTACACTAATATTACAGTTCATCTTTCCAAGAACATACAATTAAATGTAGTACGCAGAAAAAATACAAACCCATTATTGAAATGCACAGTCGGTAGCATAATGATAAGATGAAATATTCACTAACCTAATAGAGCATACAAATTAATTAATGTACGCTACGTGCACAATGAGTCTAAATAAAAGAAAATATATTGGATTTCAATATATGAGAGTAATTGCCAAACGTTTGCTATGCAAACCTGACTAGGTAGTCATGCAGATCTTTGATGTCATTTGATAACCAAACAAAACAAGTAATAACAATGTATACTAACGTAATAAATGTGATTTTCCTTCTAATTCAATTTACTTTATTCCGTTTGCACAGTATGTTCTAATGCACTATGAAAGGTTGTTTCGACAGCCTAGATGTCTACACGGTGTAATTGTGCAGGTGGAGGAAGCTAAGGAATCCGGAGGAAACAACCAACTTTAAATGATAGTCGAGCTAGTACCGATAGTAATGTCGAACCTACAGCACACTTTTGATAATGGTGCTGACAACGACGATCACCACCTTCATCTGTATCATTCGTCAAAGTGGCGGATTTTGCTAATTCTTGATAAACTTTTCACTGATTCAGCATTTTCATGATAATTATCAATATGGGATCAATCCCAGTGTTCGTAATAGAGCTCTATAGTGAAATTTCTTTTTTAGTAGAAATAATCAACCTTGGTCTCTATCTTGTGCACGTAATTAGTATGAGAAAAGTATTGATCAACATTTGCCCCTGTATTGTGTACGTTATTATTAAATAACCGTATGGATCACTATTCGCCTCTATCTTCTGCATGTAATTATTAAATAACCATAATGATTAACATTGGTCTCTCTTATTTACGTAACTAGTAAATAACGTATGGATCAAGATTTGTCTCTATCTTGTGTATGCAATTAGTAAATAACCATATGGAGCAACATTGGTCTCTATCTTGTGTATGTAATTAGTAAATAACCATATGGAGCAACATTGGTCTCTATCTTGTGTATGTAATTAGTAAATAACCGTATGGAGCAACATTAGTCTCTAACTTGTGTATGTAATTAGTAAATAACGGTATGGATCAACGTTGGTCTCTATCTTGTGTATGTAATTAGTAAATTACCGTATGGATTAACATTGGTCTCTATCTTGTGTATGTAATTAGTAAATAACCGTATGGATCAACATTGGTCTCTAAATATGTTTAAATCTATGTGTAATACTCTTGGACCTTTACAATAGAACAAAATATCTAACAGTTAAAGTGGTATCTGCCTCAAATTATGAAAATTATATTAGAAAAGCAGTCTACATGCACACAAAAATGAAAACAGATTCTGCTATTTTGCCGGTAATAGCTCAACTCATGTTCAGTAAAAGAACGAGAGAGCACTTCAATGTTACGACGGATAAGCATTATATTTAAGAGGACCCATACATCTAGGTCGATGTATTTTCATATTGGGTTATTGCTATGTACATTTAATTTGAATTATTCTTATGTATATATAATTTGTATTAATGTTATGTATATTTAATCTGCCTTACTGTTATGATATATATTTAATTTGCATCATTGTTATGTATAATTAATTTGCATTATTGTTATGTATATTTAACTTGCATTATTGTTATGTACATTTAATTTACATTATTGTTATGTATTTTTAACTTACATTATTGTTATGTGTATTTCATATGCATTAATGTTATGTACATTTAATTTGCATTATTGTCATGTATATTTAGTTTGCCTTATTCTTCTGTATATTTAATTTGCATTATTGTTAAGGATATTTAATTTGCATTATTGTTTTGTACATTTACTTTGCAATATTGTTATGTACATTTAATTATTATTGTCATTATTTGAGTAACAGAACTTCTTATTATAACTTAGATTTCATCTTGTAAAGATTTCGAAACTTCTATAATTAAAATTTCCATTAAATAATATTTTTCATTTTAAGAATAATAATTATGACCTGAGGTCAAGTAGAGGTCTATATAATCTTTTCTATTATTAAATTAAAAATTATTGCCGTAAGATCTAAGCAAAATCAGTTGTAGTATTGTTGTGTCCAGTATTTATTTTTGGTTGAAATTTATTTATTTATTTTTTTTTTATTCAAGTGAATATTCCCTGAAAATACAAAGTGCTCAGATAAAACATTCTTGGAAATAGAGTGTTTTATTTATAGTAAAATTCAAACAAGGATATATTATTGGATTGTATCATTGTCATTCAACAACAGATTGTTTGCCCATCACTAACACACAACCCATTCTGGTACATTAACACTTTTAGCATTGGAAATCAGGCTGCTTCTCAATTTTTTTTTTTTATTTTATGACAAAATTTTCCTAATATTTATACAAATATGCACCATGGCCACGTAGAAAAAGGACAGATTGATGATAGGTCTCCACATCTCTATGCAACATGTATATGTGAAGATCACAAAATGCAAAATCAGGTTACTTCGTAATTTTGTAGATATGGTAGGTGTTATTTGGATCGATGAACAAAGTTTGTCTCTGAATTTCGTATATGATCAATAGGGCTAGTGCATGGTACTTTCTGTTAGAAACATCTAATTTTATTTATTTATCCAGAAGATGCAAATTTATTTCAATGAGATGGTTTACTAAAATACTTTCTTGCAGTCAATATTTGTGGGTCTCTAATCCAAATTTAATTAATGATAAAATAATGGTGATGGTGCTTTATTTTATTATTTTATTGCATTTATGTCTTCTTATATGCTTTTTTCTATCTCAGTGTCTGAACATTTGATACAAAGATATTCACTCTGTTAAAAAACGTGGTAGATTGATACGGATCTTATGCAACATAATAATTGCTTGGAATTCTTCAAATGTTTTAATTGATTTTTCTTACCATTTAGTTTTCATAAATGACTTATAGATAAACTTACAAGGAATGACATAACGTAATGACGTAATCTGTTTCATGTTAAATATCAGTTGCAAAATAGATGTTTGGTTTGGGTCCAAATAAAGAAGGGAGACGAGACTAACACTCCTAAATGTCTTCTAAGATCGCAGGAAAGTGTATTAATAGAATCGTGATTGTAGTGACAACTCCATGAATCAATTTACTTGTTTTTGACACAGTTTCTTGATTGTTAACTCAAGTTTCTTGATGACCCATAGGATGTGACACATACAACAATATCCGTCTGCTTAATAAAGTTGTTCTGTATGTTACACCTGGAAATTATGATTTTAAATGTCCTTCAAATATGTTTCCTGAACAAATATATCGATATCAACAGTATTTTATTTCCCTTGACTTAAGCATCAAACTTTTTTGCATTCTTTAAAAATGTCATACATTTAGTGTTTTTGAAAAATGAGGCACGATGTGTGTTAACTGTGAACCCAACAATGTTACAGAGCCTAACGTGCATACAAGACATGGGGTTTTCTTCATAAGGAAGTTCACATGTGAAACGCCCTACAGTGAGCCTGACATTATTTTCGTGTTTGCTTTGTAGCTTTTCAAGGTGGGTACAATGTAATTCACAAACCATTTACAATTTTTATTTGCTATCTAGGTAAATAAATTTCCCAACAACATGGATTGATGTGTAGTCTCAACTTTTTATCTGCAGAACTGCTGAATCGGCATTAAACTAAATTCTCAAGCTAGAATTTTTCTATTTAAGCTGCTAAACAAGGTTACATAAAAAATACCCTCACTTCCTTTAGACATATTATAATACGTTATGTTTCAAGTCAATGTGGAAGTAGATAGTGTTTTTTTTTAAATATTGAAACTGATTATCAAGCGATACAGCATAATACTTATATATCTGAGATATTTATTAAAGAACAGCATTTATTTTAAATGTTAGTTTCTTTTTTTTTGATTTTAACAATGCTTTCAAAACATTGCTGACAATAACATGTGAGGAAATTGGTGCTAAATGCCTAACCCATGTAGACACTTAGAAGCCCAACCGAACTGCCCCGGGCGGGTACAGTTCCCGTGTCCACTGGATTACGAGTACAAAACACAACCAAGTGATGTACCTGGGTTTATGCCAATAAGAAGGAGATTTCCGGTGTAATATGATTTTATCCAACGACGCGTTTTCAATTTACACATTATAAAGTGTTTACCGAGAAATTTACCCTGTATATGTTGAAACATGATGTGCATCTTGTCAACGGAAGCAATGCACAAATAACCAGCATGAACACAAAATTTTAAATACACTAAATGCATGTGTTTACCCAGTTACTAAAATATCCAGTACGTTACCTAAGACAGTTATATCTTTGTCTTAATCAATAACACAAGGAAGATTTTGATTTGGGAATTTAAGTTCGTCTCAAATTATTCGTAGAAACATACAAGTGGTGACATTTCGGAGAAACATTCTTCTGCGTTTAAACTAGATCTAAATATGTGTACTGGGTGTTTGGTGTTTAAAGTGTTAAATATGCACACAAACTCTAACAACCGTTAAGTGTCTTCATGTAGGTAACACTAATTTATCTCCGTATTTTGACATCTGTATGATTTCAATGCATCTGATTTGGCACACTTCTGTTTGTTTTGTAACAACATTAGGTACGGTTATTGAGAGGTTTGGTCCCTTCGTCAATAATGTACATGTTCATTATGTGTTCTGGAATATATTGCAAAGGAATAAAAAAAATATCTTCAAAAGATGCATCCGCAAAACATTTGTATCTTCAAGAGTCATTCATAGGTTCATTTACAGTATCAAGTGCTTTGAAAAATTATATACAATACTTCCAATAGTTCGTCTCCTGATGTATTATAAATACGCAAAACTATATCCTGCTATCTTCAGCATCAAATAAAGAGAACGAATTTGTAATGTATTGGTACACTTAGCTTGATGATGTAATACATTTCTCGATAATGTTAAGCTTAATTAAATCGAATTAATTTTCTTGAACAATAACTGAGACACATCATATAATAATTTCTGATTTTGTTTGTAACAGTAAGAGGCACAAATGATGTAATTTCTGTAAAAGTATCCTTTCAGGTACCAATTAATTCAAACTTTACATCGTGACATCCAGCAAACACATCCAGATTAAACTCAACAAGCCTATTTACAACTTACGGGTCTAACATGCGTTTTTTATATCAGGCATTAGTTTAATTTATTTAATAATAATAATAATAATAATAATAATAATAATAATAATAATAATAATAATAGCATTATTATTATGATTATTATTATTATTATTATTATTATTCACAATAATGAAGATGGTGGTGATAATAGCAATAATAATAATAATAATAATAATAATAATAATAATAATAATAATAACTTTATTTCCTGATGATAATTCATTTGATATATATGACTGATTTCGATGTTTCGGAGTAAAGATGAATCGCTGTCATTGTAATGGAATGTTGTTCATTTCTAAATATAAGTCAATGATATTTTACATGACATTGACTGGACACACTTGATCACTGATTATCATTACACAGTCTAGTGAAGATGCCTGGACACACTTGATCACTGATTATCATTACACAATATAGTGACATTGCCTGGACACACTTGATAACTGATTCTCATTACACAGTCTAGTGAAATTACCTGGACACACTTGATAACTGATTCTCATTACACAGTCTAGTGAAATTACCTGGACACACTTGATCACTGATTATCATTACACAGTCTAGTGAAATTACCTGGACACACTTGATAACTGATTATCATTACACAGTCTAGTGAAATTACCTGGACACACTTGATAACTGATTATCATTACACAGTCTAGTGAAATTACCTGGACACACTTGATAACTGATTATCATTACACAGTCTAGTAACATTGCCTGGGCACACTTGATCACTGATTATCATTGCACAGTCTAGTGACATTGAATGGACACACTTGATTACTGATTATCGTCGCACACTCTAGTGACATTGACTGGATACACTTGATTACTGATTATCATTGCACAGTCTAGTGACATTGAATGGACACACTTGATTACTGATTATCGTCGCACAGTCTAGTGACATTGACTGGACACACTTGATTACTGATTATCATCGCACAGTCTAGTGACATTCACTGGGCACACTTGATTACTGATTATCATCGCACAGTCTAGTGACATTGAATGGACACACTTGATTACTGATTATCATTGCACAGTCTAGTGACATTGACAGGGCACACTTGATTACTGATTATCGTCGCACAGTCTAGTGACATTGACTGGACACACTTGATTACTGATTATCATCGCACAGTCTAGTGACATTCACTGGGCACACTTGATTACTGATTATCATCGCACAGTCTAGTGACATTGAATGGACACACTTGATTACTGATTATCATTGCACAGTCTAGTGACATTGACTGGACACACTTGATCACTGATTATCATTGCACAGTGTAGTGACATTGAATGGACACACTTGATTACTGATTATCATTGCACAGTCTAGTGACATTGACAGGGCACACTTGATTACTGATTATCGTCGCACAGTCTAGTGGCATTGATTGGACACACTTGATTACTGATTATCATTGCACAGTCTAGTGACATTGAATGGACACACTTGATTACTGATTATCGTCGCACAGTCTAGTGACATTGACTGGACACACTTGATTACTGATTATCATCACACAGTCTAGTGACATTCACTGGGCACACTTGATTACTGATTATCTTCGCACAGTTTAGTGACATTGAATGGACACACTTGATTACTGATTATCATCACATAGTCTAGTTGACGTTTGCATTATGCACTTGATTATTAGTTATCATTCCACATCGTCATTTTTGATGAAGAGATAAGTAGTCATTCCACATCGTCATTATATGATGAAAAAATAATAAATAACTCAGATATTATCAATAACTGGAAAACGTGAGATTCCTCACATTTTAAGTCTCAAAATATACCATTAATTTCCCTTAAAAATCAATTCCTGCTCTAATTACTCCGTGCTATATTACTGTAGACGTGTTGCCTTCGTTACCCTTATTCTCTGTTGTGTTTTGTTGAGAAAGGAATGAAACAACTTACAGTCAAAGTTCTGAGGACCGATATCAAGTTCATTCAAATAGCCTGTAAAATGGAACAAGTTGTATTAAATGATATCATTATATAGTTTACCAATGGAAACTGATGGATTGGAAATGATCGTTAAATATATAATCTATAAGTAAAGCCCGATATGAACGTTAACTGAAATCAACGATGAAATTTTAATAATCAACCTTCTCCCTCATGAGCAAATTGAAATAGCTTTATTAAAACCGACGATATGAAACGATTCATGCACTTGGATAAATAGTCGACATTACTGACTATATCATAGACAAATTTTCGATCTTGTAAACGTTTTTCCTTTACATTATTCATCTGTAAATTTCACAATTAAAGGCGACACAGGAATATTGTTGGATAAAGAGATAATGTATTATGCTAGGCGACATCCAAAGTAGCCAAAATTTCATTTTTTTTTTTTCTCCACTGGAAAGGAATTGATTATTTTCATAATGTAACAAAGAGCAAACAAGGCCTACCATCAATGAGACAGTTTTATTTAGTCCAACGTTCAGACCTGCCTGATCAAATAACCTCAATGGAAGATCACTTGAAAACTTTTCTGTACAGTTGGCAATAACAAGAAAAACATATCATCCATTAGATATAATACTATATGTATAATTGGATAAACGTGATTATTTATATATATATATATATATATATATATATATATATATATATATATATATATATATATATATATATTGATTCAACCCATGCAATGACGTCATTTCAGATATGCATTTGTATTATACTAAATTGCAGTACGTTTTATTTTATGTTTACGTTTGCTGTTTTTACTGTCCTCCTAACACATTAATCCGTATATCACATCGATAAAATGGGTTCTATGGAAAGCCCATTCTGGATGGCTTGGGTAAGTATCGAATGCCTTGTCCTTTCACCACTAGCCGGATACTCTCGCAAGTACATACCCAGTTGTCATGAATGTTTGTTTGTTTTTAAATTACTCGCCCTATTCAATTATTAAGCAAAGGTTTCCAAAAAAGTTACGTTATTCAATTTAAATGTAAAATATGCAAGCAGTTATGTTGCATCACACTCATTAAATTGTTAAATCAAACTGAAAGATAAATGCTCTCAATATTCAATTTTACCAAATATCGTATATCACTGACCATATAAAGAACATTAGAAATATTATAATATACGTCTTACTGGATCGAAGTTCTGAAATTAAATATATTCGTTGATATATATATATATATATATATATATACTATATATATATATATATATATATATATATATATATATATATATATATATATATATATATATATATATATATATATATATATATATATATCCGTTATTCAAAAGGTAGAGGTCTGTATATTTGGTTCTTTTTAACGGCACTTTAAACACTTTGACAGCTATATCAAAGTACTTTTCTTAAGGAAAAACCCAACTACAGATCTGCATGTCCTCCCGTTGATATCATTTCTAAATTTACAATCATTGAGCAAATATACAATCCTTCACATTCTTTTTTACATCTTTGAAGAATACAATCCTTCATACTCTTATCATTGTTTTTTGCAGTCTTTCTCTATTGAAAAACTGACCCAGAACTGTGTAATGACATGAGCCAGATTTGGTTTGTTCAAGACAATAAACAACGTATATATATATATATATATATATAATCTAAATTCACTTCTGTTTTGTCGTATAATTTGACTTTCTATATTAAATATACTCAGAATATGTATCTGACAACTGTCGTAGGATTTTCAGGACAGAGGACACCATGCTTCTCTAAATCATAACTCATAGTGGCGGATTTTGTTCATTCTTAATAAAAATTTAACTGATTCAGCATTCTCATGATACAAATGATATTTATCAATGCGTGATCAATCCCGTTATTCGTAACAGAGCTATATTGTGAAACTTCTGTTTTGATAGTAATAATGAAATAATCAACCTTGGTCTCTATCTTGTGTAGATAATTATTAAAAAAGCGTATGGATCAACAATTTTCTCTATCTTGTGTACGTAATTAGTAAATAACCGTATGGATAACTATTCGTCTCTATGTTATGCACGTAATTAGTAAATACCCGTATGGATCAACATTGGTTTTGTTTTATTTTTATGGTTTAACATTTTTCAGCACAATATAGGCTATACATGGCGGCCAGTATGAATGGTGCAGGAAGAACAAGGAAAACCCCGGAAAGAACCACCGACCCACGAGCAGCTACTGGTAAGCTTTCTCACATACCCAAATTGGCCGAATCCGAGACTCGAACCCAAGCAGACAGAGATGAGATGGCATTGATCCGTAACGGACAGCGCTTTATTTTGTGTACGTAATTAGTATGTTAGTGAAATATTGAAACTAATTTACAAGCAATACAGCATAATAATTATATATCTGAGTTATTTATTACAGAACAGCATTTAATTTAAATGGTATTTTCCTTTGTTGATTTTAACAATACTTTCAACGCATTGCTGACTATAACATGTCAGGAAATTGGTGCTAAATGCCTTTCCTGTGTACACACTTAGAAGCATAACCGAACTGAACTGGGCGGGTATAGCGACCTTGACTACTGGATAACGAGTACAAAACACTACCAAGTGATGTAGCTCAGTTTACGTCAATATGAAGGAGATTTCCGGTGTAATATGATTTTAGCCATCGACGTGTTTTAAATTTACACATTATAAAGTGTTTACCGAGAAATTTGCCCTGCATATATTGAAACATGTGCATCTTGTCCACGGAAGCAATGCACAAATAACCAGCATGAACACAAAATTTCAATGCGTTTTATGCATGTGTTTACCCAGTTGCTTTTCAATATTCGAGAAGATATAATGCTTGTTGCATGGCTTCCTTTCATTATTATAGCTGGTGTTGCACTGATGACATTGGCGCTTTTCAATATTCTATTTAGTATTGTACTAGTACCATATAGTAGTTGTTTTTAACTATTACGACGGGCTATGTAATGGCAACATTGTTGTTGTTGTTGTTGTTGTGTGCGTGATTTATATTTTTAAAGCAGGTTTAACAAGGCATATCGCTACGATGTCTGTAGTGTAGCAGTTGATAGTGGTGTCGAGCACTGGGGAATCATGCCACAGACATGTAGTATGATGTCCCACCCAGGCACATTATCTTGATACCAGGCCAATCAGTCCTAACACTAACCTCTTACACCTAAGCTCCATAGTATTATTTTAATAATTATTTGGCATGACTAGGTCGGGGTTCAAACACGACACCTTCCACGTCCCAGGCTGACAATCTATCCACTAACCACTCAGGTTACGGGAGAGGTCTGTAATGTTGTGGCTTTTCAATATTTTAGCAGATATTATGTTGTAACATTTTTCCTTTACATATTCAAGTTGGCATAATACTGATAGAAGATTTCTTAATAACGACTAAGGTATGTTTTGTAGGAAAACTAGGTGAGCCTCCTAACATGGCAGAGCAAAGAAATCCTTTGCGGTGATAATATATATCAATCGTCTCTAAATTCAACGAATAATGTCGGTGATTGTCACGACGTTTAATTTGTCTTCCTTTTGTTTTCTTCCTAAATACTCGTTTAGATTACAATGTTTGATCACGTAAAACGAATGTTTTTGCTTAGTGACTAACACATGCGATAGGAAAGGAGTGAAGTAAACAACTTTTATTCTAGTTTTCCAAACTGCATTCCAATTAGTAACTATTCCAACATAATATCATACTACATCCTTGGTTTGGTAATTTAAATGACCATATAATGTTAACACTGTCAAACCACTTCAATCAAGAAGGAGAAAGTTTCTCTCAGTCTTTGTGGGGATATGCTAATCATGAAAATTCTTAGAAACCGAGTATTTTGTTTGAACATGTTTCCTTTTGTTAGCTCAATAATCGATATTGAACGTATCGAATAAACATTACTTACCAATTAAAGCCGTTGTCAAGGAAAAGTATAATATATACCCTTACTGGGAAGTCTTTCTGATGCCAGCTTTATTGTCGATAACACTGTGGCTGATTCCTGAACGTTAGTCTCAACATGTCAGTATCAGTGTCAGCATTTATTTTGACCATTGTAATCCTGGCAGGTAATGTATAAGTTCCTTCTCTTCTCTGGAATTTTATTCACGCGGATTTAATTAACCACAAAAGATAATATATATGGAAGAGAATAAATTTAAGTGTATTTTTCACATCATTTGCGATGTGGTTAAGGACAGTAAAATCAACCCATTTCATTTTAGCAATGAACAGCACAGCATATTGTAATGTAAGCAGACCTGTTTGTGAAATATTATTAAAAGGAGGAACACGATATAATTATATTAAAGGAACGTTTCAGACACCCATAGCTTCACACCTATTCAATTTTGCAAGCCTGTATTATTGTCCAGATTTATAAGTCAACAGTCCTAGTTTCGTTTAGATTTTGATGCTGATGAAGTATGTGATCTTTTACGCCTAATTGGAACAATATTTCAGAGACTTATTCTCGTCTGTAATCTGTTCTGATTATATTTTTAACATTCCATCTCTGATTTTGTTTTATTTAGAAGGGATAGCCATTTGTCCATTTGTGTCTTATCACAGAACTTGCAATACCTCACAGCATGCCAGGAAGGACAATCATATCTGTCAAAATGTAATTAACTTTAATTACAAAAGAAGCTATTTTGCAAAATAAAATAAAAAAATAAGTAAAATATTTAAATAATTACCGCCCGTTGGATGTTATCTAAGAATAATTCAGCTTTTCCGAATAAAATAAATTATAATTCGCATAATTATAATATTAATATGACAATTTCGAGACTTAATAGAATTATGAATTAATTTGATTACTGGGGATTCAAAGGGAGAACGAAGGCCGTTTGATGGAAATCGCTCCACTATACAATGGCTAGCTTTATTCATCTCAAAATTGTTGGTATAGATGAGTTGTTTTCCGAGCAATATTAAAATGTTTCAGGGCGAACGCTTTGTTTTCTAATTTGAACTCGTTTCGTCGTAAAGACGTTAAATAATTTTATTTGCCTAAGGCGTTGTTTCACACGTCGTCATTAAAAAAAAGAATAATTTGCATATTCAAATTAACCCATTTAACGTGCACAAACTATTCAAATAATGCACCTGATATAATGTTCGTATGAAGGAAATTTATATGCAGATTGCAGATGGTCGCATTAGAATTGTGATCTGTGTTGTAAGGTTAAAAATGTAAAGTTAGTTCTGACGAGTTATTTTATCAGTTTAATATTTATTTAATCGGTATGCATTATTTCGTGTCAATTTCACAATGCCGTCTGAAGAGAACACATAAAATTAATCTTAAAAAACTGGATCAATACATAATATGTTTCGACCTGGTTGTAGCGTACGATTCTTAATCGTGATTCTTACCCATGCGTAGTGCTTGCCTTCTAATACAAATGACAGCGAAAACAATCGTCTTCCAATTTATCGTTTTGTTTTGTTTGAAAAGGTATATAAATAAAGGTTTTCTCAGTTTAGTCTATAGTTATCAAAAGGCAAAATATATAAATTAGTTCAGTAATATTTTGTATTTATTGAGTTTATTGGGCACTTTCCGGAAAACTTTTTTACAAACGTTCAGGTTATATTTTAGATTATTTCGGAATTAGTTCAAATAACATTGGATGAATTAGCACACAGGTACTATAACATCGATAGGTGTTTCACTTCATCCCAGGGTTAACATTGGGATGACCCTAAATATTCAACTTATTCATCAACTTGAAATTTCGTAATTTTGTCCTGCAGATCACTGTACAGTGGCGAAACAGCATTTTATATGTATTGTGTTTGTCACATTATGTAACTTTTATGCATAAACACAACTATTTCAAGTTACAGTAAACTAAACTATATCTATATGGTGTTGCATTTAAAATTCTTCTGTCGTTTGGTTTCTCATTTCGCTTTTTATTTTACACGCGGAAACATTCATTGCGACGTTATAATCAATATTGCTATTAATTGTTGTACTTTTTGTCAAATGTGAAATATATTATCTTCTCGGTTGGAAAATTTTCACATTTTTTAAACCCAATATTCTCACATGTAAACAAAAATCTTTTATGTTTCATTTTCGAAAAAATACTTCATCATATGTGAATCTTATAAAAAAATATCATTATCATTATGCAATGCCAGTTTGATTGTGTATACGTTCAAAAATAAATTGTACAATTACTTTTTGTGCTAAAATATAGAAATCAAAACAGCCTTGGATTATATATATATATATATATATATATATATATATATATATATATATATATATATATATATATATATGTATGTATGTATATATATATATATATATATATATATATATATATATATATATATATATATATATAGAATCCAAGGCAGTTTTGATTTATTTGTTCTATATATATATATATATATATATATATATATATATATATATATATATTAATTCAGTAATTTAACCACACTTGCTGTTTAAGTTTCTTTGAAGTTATTTCATCTTACTTCATTGACAAAAACGCTAATACCACTGTGATACATTGATAAATAGGTCTTACATTGTTATAGATAGCGTCAAATAGTTTACAAAATTACAAAAATGTAATTTAGTTCGATAGATTATTTCATCTGAATTGCACCACTTTCCTAAGTCACGTAATTTTTTACGATCGGACACGACAGTGAAATGATGAATTTACCAATTGTCGGAAGAAAGAGATGTGCTGAAGAGTGATTTTAACCTTTCCAAATTTCCATTTTAATGAAGAGAAAAGATTATTTTCCAAAGTTAATACATGACATACTTCATATTGTGCCTCCAAATAGTTCAAATACCATGATTTTGGTCAGCATGTTGAACTATAATCTAGTATACACGTGGGAGAAAAATATATTTATTATATGCTTAAGTGGGTAGCTTAGGATTTGATTGCCGAAGTAATTTCTTTTTCCTAATTTTTCATTCCTATATATGTGAACCATATGCCATTGCATTTTCAGATGTGGAAATATCTGATTTCCCATCATGCCAAGAGAGACTTGATTGTGCGTGCTATCAGAAGTTATGACTTGAGCAACATAAACGCTTGTTAACTAGAAGAAGAAAAAATAGAAGCCGCGTTACTTTTAAGAATGAAAATTGTCTTTTTTCAAGGAAAGTTAACTCAACGCCCGTCGCATCTTAAGGAAGTTATTTCCCTTTGCTTCATTGACAACAACGATAAAGCTACTGTTATGCATTGTTGAATTTGGCTTGCTTTGTGGTCAGATATTATAAATTTCTTTACAAAATGTCAATATTGTAAACTTTTTGAGACAAAATATAATTTTCTAGTCCCATGGCACTCTTAAGACATTGATATTTATCTGCTTTGTCTTCTTACTCTACCTACATTTGGGAATATAGTTTAGGAAATAATGATTGCTTTTGAATAATTCTCTCAATGACGAATGCTGAACATGTTCAACCCAGCTACAGCAATACAAAGAAATTATATGTTATCCCGTCTCAGAAAATGTTTAAAAATTGGATGGATTAGTTATTATCTCTTTGTTTCCAAAGTTAAACTGTGCAAGACAGAAATTAAATTGTATATTATAACGAATCCCATCTTTATCCAGATTTTGCTAAGTTTTCAAACTTTCAGGTGATATTCATGACTCATTTGGTATTTTGTTCCACGTCTGAATTGTGAAATTGTAGAAGACATATTCGATATAGTTATGTGAGCGAATGGTTAGATAGAAAAAAAGTTTAATTACATACAGCTAATACAAAACAGCGAAACCATTCTACATTTCAAACAACCGAATTAATGTATGCGTATAACAATTGCACTAGCCGAACGCCTATTGCTGTTCTCATATGCTTCCAAATTTAATTTTCCAACTGCTTTTATTACGATCTACAGTTTGTCTAGTATAAACTTTACTCCCAAGCCCTTTCAGACAAATGGTGGACATGTGCATTTCTAGCAAGTCATCGCATGACAGTTTCATTACCTAATGTTCAGGTTGGAACAATTGTTCTTGTTTAGACCATTGATTTTTATGACAAAGTTAAAGCTCACTAGCCAAAGAAGGCCTTTTTATTAAGTGTCCTAATTAAGAATTCTAGCGGACTATTTAAGATTCCGATTATATATATATATATATATATATATATATATATATATATATATATATATATATATATATATATATATATATATATATATATATATATATATATATAATGTACTAAAACTATGAATAGGAAAGTATCGTTTCATTAGCGAACGCTGCATTATTTGTTTGATAATCCGAAAATCGGGAATTCAGTACATCCGTCTGCTTTCTTAAAGATATATACAAATGTTTTAACACAGCACTAAACTCCACTGAATGCCTATCATTCTAAGTTTCAGAATTAATTCGGAATGACAGGCATTCTCAAATGAATTGCTCATAACAAAAGAAGTAATTATAATATCTTTTCTAAGCTGAAACAATTATCTTTTAACTGATATCTTATAAAGTCACCTACTTTAAAGCCTGATTGATTACGTTTCATAAAATTATATTAACATTATACTTATGTAGCTGTGGAAGACCTTGAACAAAATACAAATGCGTGATACAATGTTTTAGTTTGAAAAATTTGAGCGGAATCTTCTTTCATGAACTTGGACAACATTTTATAATTTTCAAGAATTTGGGAATCTTTAAATTTTAAGAGAAAGGTTTACATTTGGACACAGCATGTATTTAATTGGTCTTACATTGGTTTTAACTGGCTTAAATTGAAACGAATTTACTAATTTGTATGCATATAGAGAATGAGCATAACTGTATCTGTATGTTCACAGCACATTTTGGTTCACTTAGAAACCAGCTGATATAGTTTAGTGTATATATTTTGCAGGTAAAGAAACGAAGGCGACATCCACCTGTCAATATGACTACAAATGTTCAACTTTTGGTATATGTGACTACAAGACGCGCACATGTGATGATAAATGCTGTGACGACAAAACCAAAGATTATGATGCAATATGTTGCACGTATGTATACAGATTTATTCGAGTCCCGGTACATTTCTAGGTTTATCATGGTCAAGTCAAATTTAGAATTATTCCATTGATTTGATAAATCGCCATTGCAGGAGACCTGTATGGAAATATGAATGGAAATTCTGATTATAGCTAATCTTTGCATTGACTAAGAATTGATTATTTGAATATAAAATTGTCTTACACATTTTGGGAAAATAACTTAAGTTCAAATCAATGTTAACTTTAAAACATTTGCTGTCATAGTTACAATCAGCAGCTTAAATCATAATATCAAACAATCAGAAAGCAGATAAAAGCAATGAGGTTATGTGACCGGAACGGCTGTTGTTGACGATCGTCTAATCGTCTTTGCTTTTTTTATAAAGAACATTCGAGAAAAATATAGCTCTGTGACAATCATGAAATAATACAAGAGAACTGCGAGTTGTGACAGGCTGAACAGACGTAAATGTAATTGTTCTCTAATTAATCAAAGAAGTAACTGTAATTGATTTCTTCAGTGTGATCTAGTATTTGTAATTGTTATCAACCACTATAATTGGTTTTATTGTAATTTTTAAGGCACAATAGTGCAGAGTGTCTGTAACTTTGTGAATGTCACATATTATGTAACTAATGAATGTGTCGACTTATAAGCTGAAATAATTCACAAAAGTCTAGAGTTTATGTGGATTCAATTAGGTAATTGATAAATAAACGAGAGAAAATTAATTTCTGTAGGGGCCCACTTTTAATGAAACTTGTATTTCACGACATGTTACGGAAGCCGCACGTGACCACACCTATACCTCAACATCGTCCAGTGGGCGGGTTATGAGTCACGTGATTCTAATTTAAATACATACTATTAACAAAACTGGCGGACACACGAGAGAGTCAAAAACATAAAGGTCGCCCGCGCTTGTCGCTTTCCGAGAAGAAACGTCAAAAAAACTGTCAGAGAGACCGAACGGGATTTATCAAGGATTCGTCATGATGACCAGTTTGTTCGATGATGAGCATTGATGGAAGAGTTAGGACTGGCATCAGACAATGAAATGGCGAAGTTGTTGTTGGACACAGGACAGGTAGGCCAGTGTCTGTTTTTATATGCTGATACACATTAATTTCCCCAGAATCAAGTGCCTGTGATGTCTGTCTATAAGTGTTCTACATTTATCAATATTTTGTTCCTACTGTATGTTTCAAAGCACACTGTTTTATTAATACAATGTTTGCACAAGGACTTGATTTTCTTTGTAATATTCCCAAAATAGATGTGATCAGCTGATCAATAAAAGACAATATTTACTCCGAAACTGCATTGTATGTATTGTTTGTTGGGATGGAATATATTTTTTTATAACAGCGTGCTCATAAGGTCATTTTGTACATATGTCAGTTATCTTCGTGAGACAGGTTTTTTTAAATTCTGCGAGGGAACTTAGATACATTTTACAGGCGCTATCCGTATTTATATCATCTGTCTTTCCCTCACACACACGCACCTTAGACGAATGTGATATGCACATTACTTGCATTCAAGTTTATCAACCTTTTCATGTAAACATTTGAACAAATAATACATGTCTAATGTTGAACTGATCCAGAAAAATGTTGATCTCGTGCCTATGATAGGCTGAATGCTAAGAATGTATTGTACAACTACTTACTAGTAAAGTTATTTCAAAGCATTGTATTGACTACAATTACTAAAGGATCTCTAGTCATGATAGAAAAGGATATTATAATGCGGCCAGAATATATGGCTGGTAGGTTGTTACTGTATCAGTTACAGTTCTGAGCTGCAATCAAGTAAGTCTTATTTGTGTCATTTTTTTTAGATTTGTTATTATTTATCCTTGCTAAAATTAAGTATTTCAGTTCTAAGTCTTTAACACAAATCACAAAGAAACAGATTTCAAACATACTTATAATACAAATGAGTATTTATTACATATTTTAGTTACGAAGTTACAAAGAATGTAACAATGGATTATCCAAAGGATGCAGAATTACTGGGCAGTACATCTTCATGCTTCATATCAACACCTGGGCAAGTGCTTTTACGACATAGAGAGAGAATAAAAACACCTTCAATAACTGCTATTGAGTCAGGAAGGTAAAAATTAAAAATTTCTTGCAGAAATTTCTTTTTTGGAGGAGTGGTTGCTATAGTTGTCATGTTACTGAAAACACTAATGTATCAAATAAAATGCTGATAGAAGGACATTTTTAAATCTTTGCAGCAGGTTGAGTCCCCACTTCATACTTTTCTGAGCTTGAGCTAGAATATAAAAAAATACCATGGATTTTATTTTCTCAGAAGCGGCATAGGATTCCTCAAGTTCAACTGCTACCTGATGCATGGAAAAAAGCTATGTTTACTGTAATTGTTTTGGTTAGACAAAAAAGTTCCAGTTTACTGTGCTGGCTAACCCAGCTGTTTTTCATCCACCGTCCACTTCCCTCAATACAGGTAAATGAATACGTTGAGAACCAGTGATTGTATAGTTTGAAGTTGTGATTACATATCACATATGCTTTCTTTATGCTGTTTCCCACCCTCTTCACATGTATCCACTTTGTTCATGCCGAATGCACATATGACATTTAATTTAAAACAAAATATTGAGATAATTATAAGATGCCATATCTGAATTGTATGTATAAGAAATAAATTTCCTCTATGTTCAAATGAGCCGCATGTATCTTGTGTACAAATGATGGGAGCTGATATCAGTAATTTTGAATAAAATGGGCAAATATAGTTAATATACATTTTAATAGCTTCTTAAAATTCAGTAATCTATTGCAGTGAACATAATTAAATAACTCATTATGAATAGGTGTTTATTATACCTAGAAATTATTGTATTCATCTTTTTATACTAAGAATATGGTGTAAAGTTGTAATTTTGTTAAGGTTAATAACGAAGTCCTTAAAAAAATGACATTAAATTTTATACATATTAAAAGGCTGCAGGTTTCATACCACCCCACCCCGGGGGAGACTGTATCAGCTGCCATGGTGTCTCCTTGGAAAGAGCACTAAGCTTGGATTTCCTCAGAAGCATAGAGCCAATAAAGTGTTGAAAGTGCTATAAAAATACCAAAAGAAAACCCTTGACAAGAAACTGAAAGCAAAAAAGAAAAAAAAACAATACCTAGCCCTCAACAAATGTTAAAAAGTGAGCAAGTCATTAGCTGCATATTGCTTAAGCTGGACATCACAGACTATACATTTTTATTTCAGAGGCCAATTATTTTTCCATCTAAAAATTTTTACGGAAAGTCTATCACATTCATATTAAATCATTTGTATGTTTTTTGTGTGTTTGAAAGAGAAATGTAGATTCATATTTCATCAGTGAAATTTAACTTTAAATTTATTTTCCAAATATGTTTTATCGTATATAGCAGTTGTTCACAAAGTGGGGGGTATGAGGGGTGGGATTAATGAGGGGGTGCTAATGCTGAATAATGCTGTCTCAAGTAGTCTTTTGGAGATAGAACAAATAAGAACAAAAATAACGCCTCCTTAGGAACTGGTCATGAGACTCAAATATTGGGTGAAAACTCGATATAGTTTAACATATGGGAATGCTTGTCACACAAGTTAAGAAAATAAAATTTTCTTTAAAACAGGTATCATCGCTGTTACAACCAAACAAAAGTGACAGATGGTCCGTCTACCCTAGCAAAGAAAAGAAAACATATCCCCACATCAAGGAGCTTATTCAGAAAGCCCTCATCTGTCGACTTGAGGACACGCAGGATATGAGGAGAAGAGAACTTAAGGAAGATGATCCCAGGATAATTAGCAGGAACCTGGCACCTCAAGTACTAGCATCATCTCAAGTTTTGGTGAAGAAGAAGATCTTTTGATTTTAGCTATATAATATATGAAAGGTGTTTGATATATGGATGTGTCTGCTAATATTACAGTAATGTAAGTGTCAGTAGTTGAAAACAATGTATAATGTATCTGCAAGTGCTGAAAATTTGTATATTGATAATATATGACCTTACCCAGAATAGACTGGTGTTTAAAAAATATCTGAATGGAAGCATTTTTTTATGGAATATTATGTGCAGTTACAACAAAAGAAAGAATGAAGTCAAATTATTATGTATTCATTTATATATAAATTTGTGCCCGTAAGAAGTGTTTTTAAAAAAAAGTTCAAGTAAGCCGGGAGAGGATGAAACCAGTGTATTGTCCAAAAGCATCTGGATATTTTTCACGTATCCGCCAGACACAGCAAGAGGGAACGACACATCTCTATCCAGACCCTAGTCTTCCATGCTGACATAGTGTGAACTGCCTATAGGCAGCATGCCTGTTCGCGCTCATCAAGTCAACTTCATCGTCAAGTACAAGAACGTGCTGTTGGTACATCCTGACCAACGCATGTACAGCTTCATCAAGGATTAGATCTTGAAAATCCAGAAAAATTATATTTAAAACATAATCGGAACATGCTCTTATTCAAAGTTTATTAATCTTTTATCAAGAAATTTCAATGTAAAACAAATATGGATAACAAAACTGTAACGTTTTTTTTATTCTGAGCACTGAGTGTTCAATCGCAACCAAAACTAATATTAAGTGTTTGGGGAGCATTACTATAAGTCAGAGACACCTGCATTGGGATCGAATAGGAATGGCTGATTGCAGACATTGGGATCGAATAGGAATGGCTGATTGCAGATGACGATATAATCTTATTGCAGACGACAATAGAATCTTATCTTTCTATTATCATTAGCTTAGATTTGTTTAACATATTGAGGTACCCACATTGAATCCAGGTAATGAATAGAATCTACTTGATGAGTATCAAGTGTAAAAAATAAAACTCCTTGTCATTTTATGCATCTCTGTTTTTTTTGGATGGCTTACAATTTTAAAATTCATTCAGTGATTGCAAAGAAATAATCCAAGCATGTCTCATTTTGTATGAAGTCTCATTAAAATTCATGAAATATTATACATTAAATAAACTCTTAAGCATATCGAGAATACCGGCAAAAGTGATATACAGTGCAACACGTCTTTTCTAGGTCTGTGGGCATCTCCCTGCATTTTCCACCCACACACACCAGTCTGGCAATCCAGTGTCGGGGGATGGGTGATACCCCACCACCACGCTGCCTTGATCCTGGCTCTAAACAATAAATACCAGGGTTGAGTGGAGCTGCAACATCTGGATGAAAAGTTCCCTCTGCCGATCTGGCTCCACATCTCCTGGAATCATTTGCAAAGATTAAGCATACTGAATCTCCATATGTATGTGGTACAGCAACCTTGAAAACTAAAATCAAGATACCATGGAAATTTCAACATTTACATCAATTATGTATTTACATAAGACTTCAAGCTTTGCAAGTCCACCTTGGAAATGGAAATGACTGCAAATGTTGTATTTTAAGAGTAACTACCAAAGTTTTAATTATGTGTATACATGAATGCAGTACTTTATTTGATTTTATCAGTACAAAGTGCAATTTATATTTTCGTACTCAGTTGTTACACATAGAATGTATAGTGAAAGAGGTTTTCTGTAATTTAGCCCACATACCTGTCAAGTTATTCACACTTTTTGTGATGTATAATTTCTACATCCAATAACATGCTCAAAACATACATAAAAGTTATTGAAAGAATTTAAAATTGCAAAATCCATTACATCAAAATGTGTTATTTTAGAAATTATTTACAGTATTCATCAAAACATGAATGCAAATCAGACAGGGAAATTAAAATTTGTACCCAAAAGATTATATCAAAGATGAAACAAAAATTCTGTTTCTTGCAAGCCTTCATGTCATAGCAAAGATGAAACAAAACAAATTATGTTTCTTATAAGCCGTCATGTCATTTTAAAGTTTTTATGTGTATAATTATAGTGCATACATAATATTATCTTGATATATTTTGGCTAAAATCATATTGAAAACAGAAGAATTAAAGTGTAGTCATTATTTTACAAGGCTTAAATAGATATATGGATTTTCACAGGTCAAATGTTTTGTAGAAACCTTCAACGTAGTCAGGTCTAATCGCTGAAGATCTCATAAACTTTTTGTCATTACATGTATTTTGAATTTTTGAAAATAAAAATTATAAATGTATTACTTAAATTGGAAAAGGGGCAGGTTGACCTTGACAGTATAAAATATTTGTTGTGTATGCGACTAGTATAGATCACTTATACCTATATATGAAATGATTTTAGCTCGTTAATATTTTGATTATCACAGGAATTTTAAATCTGTACCACAAGCAGTTATTTAATTCACTCTATGTATTTTGCTACCTATGGTTACTTTAATTTTCAGTGTGTATCAATACTTCTTTTGCAAGGTATAAATACACAATTACCCTCATTCTTGTCTGCCTTCTCTGAACTATTTTTAGAGCTTGGTCAGCTCTGTTTTCAGGCTGCACTGCATGTCTTCTTCCTCTTCCCCCTCTGGTTCTTGATCCACGCCTCATCCTTCCTCTCCCTCTTTAAGGTCGCTCCGGACTTGAACTTGAAAGTGAGGTGATTTCAGTCTAGGTAATAACAAAGTTTCTACATTTGAGTTTATCATTTGGTGGGTATCTTCTGTATTACATATTATAATTACTACCTTAGTGCAGTTGTCTCCAATGAATTTTGATATGTAAAATTATTTCATAATTATGCAAATAATATACTCATACTTACATATCAAACTTATAGGAATCTAGTGCTATTTGAGAATCAGAAATTAATACATGAGAGCTTTTGATTTGATGGATGTTTTTTGTGCTGAATCAAGTCATGTTTTTTTTTCTTCTTTTCTTCCAAAAGTCCTAGATGGGCACCAAAGCTAAATCTCTGTGTATATTTACGCAGAGGGCATACTACCCTATAAACATGTGCAAGGATAAAACCAGTCTATCCCCTAAGGGTACAAGTCTTAGATTCAAAAATCTCCTTGGTGTCAAAACTGGGTTATAAAAGAGAACTTTGGTAGCAAAATAGGGGATCACATTAAAAAGTTAAGGGTCTCTGAAGCGTTAATGAAGCTAAAGGGAAACACTGAAAACGGTGGTCAAAGTTTAAATGACAATGTGACAGTACGTATGGGCGTGTGTATTTTTATAATGACCTGTCACGGATTCCATACTCTAGTCGCAAATTTTAATAAAACTTATTTATGTAAGTTATAACTATTAATTTGGAAGAAGAATACCACGAATTCGTTTGCGCTTTGTTTCAAACGCCAGAAAGATGAGTGTTAGTTGCGCTTCGACCGAAGATTTCAGAGAGCTTGTATTTCATAAAAAGAATCTCTAAGTACTTGATATTACCCTAAAATTGCCTTTTAACTAGTATTTAATCAGTTGATATTCATAAATGTAATAATATTTTTGTAAGCAAATTGACCCTCAGCTGCACTATTGTGCCTTTAATTGATTACTTTTGCAACAATGACCTAAACATTACTGCATTCAAGTTACTTTCGTTTCTTGTTTGTACTGCTTACGATGAAAAACTATACTATAGTAGGTAGGTAGGTGGGTAGGTAGGTAGGTAGGTAGGTGGGTAGGTAGGTAGGTAGGCAAATGTATGTATGATAGGATGCACGTATTGATACATGATCAAATGGATAGATGGGTTTGCTTATTCACTCATTTATTAATTTGCAGTTCAAATGATGCCGCGATAGCCGGAGGTGCTACCGGGGGCGTAATTGGCTGTATTGTTTTTTTCGCTATTTGCTACTGGCGTTGCTGTCGTCCTGTGACAGCAGTTTCCACTACCGTTAATACTGTTGTATATTAAGTCATCATGGTAAGTAGTTTATATAAATTTAAGCATGCAATGTAACACTACTAATAGCTCGGCAAGCATCAGTGGATGTACTTGTTTTAATATGAGTGTTCGTAACAGCTATTGAAAGGAGTAGTGTAATTTGTATAAGCAGTACTGCGCAATAGTAGTAGTAATAGTAGTAGTAGCAGCAGTAGAAGCAGCAGTATTTTGTTTTAGTTGGTTTGAAAATTGCTTATTCATTATTGTGTTAGATAGTTTTTTTTTAAAAAATAATAACAAGAAGAAGAAGACGAACTAGGTTTCAATATAAATCTTCTTTATAGCAACATTTTAATGTAAATAATTATAATAATAATTATTATATCGATAGCTCGTGATTTTTGTCATGAAAATTCGATTACATACGAACTGGCTAGAGAATGGTAAAAACCGCTAATAAGCTCACCCGTATACATCAATTGTTTTTATATTGATTTGTTTCAATACAGTGTTTAAACAGTTCGATTACGAGCAAACTTGCATATTCAGTAGAGGTGACCCTGCCTAAACTCTGCCTCAAAATTTTCATTTTCTCATGGCCAACAAAGTGTTCAAACAAAAGGGGTTATTATAAAAACATTTTAATGTCATTAAGATGAAATTTGTATAGCAACAAGAGTCCGTGGACCAGTGTAATCAGGGCCGGCGCTTCCGCTAGGCGAACTAGACAATCGCCTAGGGTGCTGGGCTACGGGTTTATTTGATGATGGGCTGGTGGAGGAGGGCGTGAGTGGAAGGGGGCGTCAAATATATGGTCTCGCCTAAGGCATCAAAATGCCTTGTACCGGCGCTGAGTGTAATGACCACATTGTAACATTTTTATGGGTGAACTTGTTTACATTAGCAGAGATTATCACTAAGATTGCATGTTTGATCATTTTAGACGAACACACACACACACACACACACACACACACACACACACACACATTTGGTATACTGTTTCACTGAAACTTTGAAGGTATATAGTGTCAGGGCAAGTAGTGGAATGTACCCACACCAATGCTGACCAACGTACACAGACACGCACACGTGCATGCATAAGTACGTAATATATCGCGTCAACTGGACTTAAACAGTACGATACATATATGGTGTGTAATAATGGTTACAAGTTGGAGAAGAATTAGACATATCAAATATGGAGAGGACATCTTCAGTGTGGATAGACTATACCATATAAGTCGAAATCCAGGTTGAGGTCTAGAATAATATGAATTTAGCCGAAATCCAGATTAAGATCTAGACATATATGAATTTAGCCACTAGCCAGGTTAGGTTCTAGAATAAAATTAACTTAGCATATGATAGTCTAAATGTGTATATTAATATTCCTCATCTTAATACTTCTCTCAGATTTAAGCTCCTAAAACAACACCAGCATCATGAAGAAATATTGCTACATCTCAACTCCTTGTATGGTATATTCAACTTCAGTTGGGTGACTAGATTTGTATATTTGGGTGTCATCAGCGTACAATTGGTGAGACACTGGATGATGATCTACGACAGTTGCGAGCGGCTGAGTGTATAGAATGAAGTGAACAGGTCCTAGAAACGACCCCTATGGACACACAAACACAACATATATCAATTGGACTGAAGTGTATTCCATTTGCAGATACAGTTTGTGTCCTGTTCACTAAGTATGACCTCAATCACAAAAATGCTGTGTTGTAAATGTCCAATTCATACTGACGACGGTGAAGTAATATATCATGGTCTATTGTGTCAATTGCTATAGACATCTCAAGGGGGGTGAAGATTGTAATCTTTCCGCTATCCTAAGCAGAGATATTGTCATTAACTACTTTTATAAGAGTAGTTTTAGTACTGTGGCAAGGTCTGTACATTGCTAAAAAGACTGTTTGAATCCAGATGCCATACAAGTTGGGTTAGAACAACATTTGTTTTAAAGATTTGTTATATGAATTGGAGATTAGAAACTGGACGGTAGTTCCTTAAATCGTTATGGTCGAGTGTTGGTTTCTTCAGCAGATGCTTTACAATGGCAGTTTTGAAAAATGATAGGAGATATGTATTAATAACATCGGTTAATGAAGGCAATATTGGGTTTATGCACTCAAGCAGCAGTGATGTTGGAATTGGATCAAGTTCACAAGACTTTGGTGCACCCTTCATCACATTTATCCGTGCTAAATAAATAGAGACAAGTTTTAATGCTGCTAACGAATGTTGCTGAAATTCTTTTTCGTAACTGTATGGTGACGACGAATCAATTGAGACTGTATTGTCAAGCATATCTCTAATGGTTTGTACATTGTCACGGAAGAAATTTGCAAATAGGTCCGGAAGGTCTACTAGAGAGAAAGTAGTTGGAAGTGGTGTACTATTACTCCTTGACATTAGCTTATTAGTAATATTGAAGAGCTCTTTGCAGCTGGAACTTTCCGTTATCTTTGTACTGTAGTTCAAACGATGATGGCAGAAATTGAAAGTTGTGTTGTACTTAAGACATTTTATCATGGAATTTTTTCTGATGAGAGCAATTACACCTCCGTGAGAGTGGCGGTGGAACGATTTGATGGAGTCAACGGTGGGTGTTAGATCCGGGTACATGGGATTCATCCCCTGATATATATATATATATATATATATATATATATATATATATATATATATATATATATATATATATATATATATATATATATGAGGCTTATTACATATGCGTTCTTTCCGAAACACACGCTTTTCAACGCCGATTTCGGGTTTCAATGTTTCTTTTATCACTATTCACTTACTTTATACAGACTTATTCTTTTCAATTTTTATTTACAGAAAAATGGTCAAGTAACAGATGGATTACAGATCTTATCCTAGTAATAAGGAATATTGACATTCCTGTATTTCATCCATCTACGATTTCCCCTCTGTGTTTGTAGGATGGGTCGCTGGAAATAACTCTCATCCACTTGGGTGTTTAATTAATGTTCAAGACAATATGCATTTTTTCGCATTGTTTAAACGTGATGAACGTTTGTCAAATTTCAAAGCCATCCGAATAAACTAAATTGAGTTTCTACAAAAGTACTGGACTAAAGAAGGAGTTTCTTTCCTCTTTTTTGATTTTTTTTTTTTTGTTTCTTTTTCACAACTCATTGTATCAGGATTTTACAGATACAAAAATACACGTAGAGTGAGATTTCTGGACCTTCTAACTTTTGATGGAGCTGATGCAATCACATCATCAATTTTTAAAACAAATTAGTTACATTTTTCATTTAATTGATGTCCACATTTACAAATTTCACAATGAAATTTGTTGGCCAGACATTATCACTGCCACATCTAATGCAAAATATGATAAAATGACCCATCAGGGAAAATGTTTAGTGTTTATGAGACTCATTAGTTATTAGGTTCTATATATTTTATATACGAAATTGATAAACCTTTGATTGGTAAAATCAGGTTGTTTTCTATTATTTGCATCCACACTACAATTTACGATAATATACATTCTCCTTTGATATTGTTACATGCACAGTGGTATTAACTTGACTGAGCGGTGTCAAAACCCTGGCGCGAGTCCCGCTGGAAGTCATATGTTTTCCACAAATTTCCAAAGACTTCCATACAACTTTGAGTTGTAAAATGGAAAGTCAGACGTGTCTGCTTTATTTAATAAATTTTGCTCTAATCAATTGGCGACCACAGATGAAACAACTTGCCCAAAGGTCCATTAAAAGCACCTTTGCGTGGTTTTTCTTCATTATCATCAGATTTAAGTACCGCCAGTCCGTTATGCCATAGAAAATACAATAGTATTCCCTTTACAACTGGGAAATATTTAACTGCACGACCCTAGGCAAGTCAACCACAGAATTTCCGACGTATCACGCTCATATAAATACGCCTATTTTCCACAATGGACACATAAACTGTATCTACCAAGTTCCAACTTATTGATTCCATTGTATAATTTACTGATTTCCAACCATAAATACTGCCATTTCAACCACAACACTATCATACACCGCTAGATTTTAATATGGACTATGTTACAACACCAGGGACAGTCATTCGGCTTGTACATAAATTCACTACTAACGAACCCCAGCATTGTTCAAATTCATGAACACTCGGCTTTGTAACGTTTGCGCCTACTAATTGGCTAATTATTTCGGTCTAGGAATATTTCCATGGTGCCGAAGACCAAATAATCACACAAATTAATCTAAGAATTGCTTAAAAAAGGGGTGTTGTCAAATATACATACTCCAAATTTATTACAATATAACTGATTTTAATACACATTTAATGCAAATGGTATCACTACCTTGTCACAACTACTTGCCGTAAAAATAGTAAATAAGGACATGCTAAACCTATCTGATTAGTCAAGCCTGCCTCGGACATAGTGGCGTCGTGAACTTAGAAAAGTTTAATCAAGGTTTCCTTGTACATGGTGATGTATTGTTTTATGAACCTGCGTAGAGACGGAGAGAAATGGGTGCGCCTTAGCAAACAATGTTTTCTTTTTAAAGGACGAACCTTTTCTTGTTAACGATTTGGTCGAAGTATCGAATTAACAGAGTTAATAACTAGTACGGTTACTATCATCACACGATCACGTGTACACAACAATACAAAATATTAAATCAAACACTTCTAGCTCGTTTTGCCAACTAATGAAATACAATGTTATTTGCTGGTGCAGTGTATTTTACACCGACTAACCAGTTAAAAAGGAAGTGATATCACTAAAAGTAAATTTCAAAATTGATATCGAACAAATGGAGCACGCAGTAGAAGTCAATCACCACTGAAATACAAAGAAAAAAGCTTCATCTGACGGATATATAGGATATTATTTCACAAATTAGACCACTGTTTGCGTATACGGATTAGGGATGTTTCCCAAACGCAAACATTTAATACTTCATGACATACATTAAAAAAAAACATACCGAGAACTATTCCAATCGCCAATTATTAGCATTTGTACCGAAGATTTCCAGATAAATGGAGATGTTACAAAACAATTGAGTTGTTGTTATTTTTTTTCGATACTAATCCAAACTGTCATACAATCTTGTGAATACACTATGACGTCTCCTCCAAGAAACTGACTAATAACCCACGTTGAGAAATATATTCCAATACTCACTTTCAATAATCAACAAATAGCACGAAAATATACCAAATTAAATACGATGAGAGATAAATACAAGACTTACGGCAATATTAAACCCCTATACTGTGTCTTTGTCTTGCCTATGACCCTGACCTTCAAGCAAAGTTGCCTGCCATCTGCTTGATAAAAGGTAGGCTGGGTAAAATATCACACACATATTTGAGGTGTGACAGCATGGACCTTAACCTTGAGACTCTACACAGGACTTGTATGTGACACACTCTAACAAACAACGGCCTAGCAATTGGCAAAGAGCCAACTATTTCAAACTTGCAACCAGGGGCCGGCCTTCAACCGATTTGGCCCAATTGGCATCCGCGTTTACGAGGGACCCACGCGTTAGCAACGTGTAATTATATATCTTTAACGAAAAAGTAATTTTAAAGACATGGAAGAAATATTTACATTTAAATATCATATAAAAGTTGCTAAAAAGTTTGTTTCCAAATGTCATACTCACAAAGCGGCCACGCACGCAAATCCAGGGTTTCCCGCCAGAATGGTCCAAACCTGGCCCAGTGTTTGCTGAGGTCGTTACTGCTTGCCACTTGCAGCTACGAAGAGAACAACTATTGCTAAATCCTTATAACAACAAGAATGTCTAAACCTTTTTAACAGCGCTGTCAGAAAAAAGCGTAAACCTACTTGTTGGTTTACTTAACCACTAGAGGTCGAACAGCCAAGTAAATGTTTTGCGTATTGATTTCATTTAGTTGTAGCAATGTGAACCTTAAGAGCATATGGTACATATTCATGATGGGTATTTGCAGCTGCTGTCTTTAACCTCCCACAACATTCAGGATTTAAAAAAATAGAAAACCACCTCCAACGTGCAGCTCCAGAGCTGGCGCGTCTTTAACAGAGGAAATGAGCGGATGTTGCACTGTATGAAAGGATATTGCTGTCATATTTGTATACATTTATTTCCTGTTAGCATACGCTGTATATGTGTTTCTTAATTATTTTGTTCTTCTATTTTCGATGCGTGTAAGTTGAATAGCAAGATTTTATCTTTACATCTGCCATGATTTCTTTCTACAGCTTTTAAGCGTGATATCTAAAAACTGCAATGCATATTTTATTTTCCATGAGCATACGTTCAGTTATACATATGTCATTGCTGTACATTGTATTATTCCATATCTAAGTATTCTCGTTGTATTCTGACAATTTGTTTCATTACTGATTAGTCATTACAATGGTAAATATATGTAACGGTTTTGAGTGTATCGTAGTTTAATTTTCTTTCACTTTTAATACAACAATTTCAGACACTACTAACATAAGCATTTAAAGACATGCAACAAACTGGAACAAAAGTATAACAGTCAGATATTTTATGTATGCATATTATGCATATTGATGCAAATATTAAAATTAAATATACACAAATAAATCGAATGATCATAAATCTCTTTAATTCACGAAATACTCCATGCTGAGAGATATGACCTTTGGCACCGGGCCGGACATTCGGATATTTTCTTGTATTGTCGACTTTTGTACCTGCTTACATTTATATAAGTGCAGGGGAAGCTATCTTTAACTTTCTGTATCTTGGTGACTTGAGTCCTATTCATTTTGTCATTCTTTAATACATGTAGTGGATACTATTGAGAGGATTCTATTTATTCGTGTAATATACATATTCGGACAGTTTCGGACAGACGACGACTTTATCACTGGCAGGTAGTGTTAAATGTACATAGCAAGTATTGATTGATTTGGGGAGACAACTTGTCCTTTGACTTTTCCAATACAGAAACAAGTTAAGTCCCATGAACAACTAATAATTGAAGTTTGGTGTGTTATCTGGAGAGAAAATATTTTCTCCCCACAAACGCAGAGATTACATCAGAATGAGAGTTTCGTTCCAAGACAGCATGATATTTGAAAAGAAATATATGCATTCAATGATCACAAATACATTTTTAGAACTGAATATAAGACAACGAATCTAATCCAATGACCACACAACTTGTATTAGTAAAAACGTGGAATGTGAAGAAACAATAAACTCATTCAATGAACACACAATTAATATTAGTAAAAGCATGGTAGGTAAACATAACATAGATTCATTGAATTAGTATACCTAAATTAATAAGAAGGAGCTATTAGTGGTGAAGAAATGCCACCAAAGGGTCACGTGAATTTTTGTTGTATAACGTCAACGCATCCCGACATGAAAGAGAACTTCGTTATATTTATACAACGTTGAATTGCAAACAGATCTTCTCATATGACATGAACTCAAAGTTGAATTTATAAATATTTCAAACTCATGAAAACGGACCCTAGATCAAATATAGAAGTAAAGAAACTACTAATGTTAGAATAATATGAGGAATTGAAGTTCTGCATTAAAGTAATGAAATGACAGAATTAGCTATATGTATCTTACAGTTCGAATCAGGACGTATTGCGCCACTGATTTGGCGCCGGCCGTTTTAGCGCGACCGGTTTGACGCCGACCATTTTAGCACGGGCCGCTTTGGCGCCGAGCAATTGTTATTCCTGTTGAGAGGTAACCTTACATTAGTGGAGCAGAAAAGGACAACATTGATTAGCTCAGCGATCAAAGAGATGTAGTGTGTAAGTGAAATATAAAGTGAAAAATAAAAGTAAAACTATTCCAATGGTTAGCCTGTGTGTTATTAAAATAAAAATATAAATACTACCTATATAAATATACTTAATTACCTAAAATCAATAGACAAAACACACAAAATATAAATATCAAAACCATCAAATAAATAAATAAACATAAACATAGCCATAGAGTTAATATGTATCATTCAAGGGGCCAGAGCGGATAATAACATCGCTAGCTCAAAAGCAGACCCAAGCAACAATGCCTTAAATAAACAGACAAAAAATAAATATTATAACTACCAAATAAATAAATAATTAACGAGGCCATATCGCTTAAAGGGACCAGAGTGGATAGTAATACCGCTAGCTTAAAAAAGCAGAACCACTTAACATTACCCTAAAATAAATATATAAAATGAAAGAGAAAAGGGAAAGGGGGGGATAATATAAACATTGTAATGCGAGGAGAAAAGGAAGAAAGAGAGAAAGAAAAAAAAGAGAAGGAAGGGGAAAGAAGTGAAAAAAAGAGAACATTACACTACGTAGTGGCACAATGTAGGTACAGTAAAACCAGTCAACCGACAAGTGGCAAGATAAATACATGTGTGATGAGAACACCGGGATTAAATAGTGATAGCTCAAGTAAACATAACACCAACCAACCGACAAGATAAAGAAAAAAAAAGGAAAAGAAGGAGGGAAGAAGGAAAAAGAAAGAAAGAAGGAAGAAGGGAGTATGAAGAAAGTGGGAGAGAGAAAATGTAAAAGAAGAGAAAAAAAAGAAGGAAGAAATGAAATAACACCAAACACATCCCACTCCAACTCTAATTTTGTTTTCCTTCCCAGGGTTCTCATTTGGTACGAGAACCCTTTTCGAACAATCTCTTTCACGAAATCTAACTTGATCAATTTTGACCACCGCTCAAACTTAACAAGCTAAAACACCTATCAGTGACTACACTCATTTATGTCGCTAAGACATTTTAGCAATTAAATTTGTTAAGGACCTATAACATGTACACTATTTATTAGAAATATTTATTGATAGGAATGATGAAAAATTATATGACTATATGGATTTGATATAATTGCACAGGTTGCTTACACATTATTGGTATTTTTTCTGTCCATAGTAAAACTGGACTAGAAGTACGACCCGTGTGTTTGAAAGCGTAAACATTGGCATCATCCAGGAGTGTGGAGAAACAGAAATAGGCTAACCTGATTGTCGACGAAAACACGGCTGATCCATTGGACTTTATCTACTTTTACGTAACACGGGTTCTGATTAGATGTTGGAAATCTTGATTTCATGCTCGGCCTATTCTCACACAGGTACTTAATACTTCATTTTAGAAGTAATAAGATATCAAACCGATTGGATTCTGTCTTTAACTAGAGTGAAACAATTTGACAAACTAGCTTTGCTAAACCGGGTGCCTTCCTGCTTTGCCGTGACCTGACGTGTTTCTCTAAGGCGAGACTGCCATTTAACGCGGGTGCCGGGGAGACTGCAACAACACAGCCTGGTGTAGTCAACGTTACCTTTGGTCCTGACCAATTAAATAACGAGCATTAACTGGTCGTGAACGCACATAGTTGCGCATGCGACCTTAATTCATATTTTTTTTAAAAATAAAATAAATTTAACTAAAACTAAAGTGAAACATAACAGTGAAAAGTTCTTGATTTGTAAATTGTATTCAAGTAACAACATAACTAAAAGGTCTGAAAGCTGATTGTTCAGTAATTATTGTGTTTAGTCCATTAGAAAATTATGAGCCAGTACACGTATATATTCGTTAAAGTTTCTTGATATACACAATACTCTTGATCCTTGCGTCCGTGTCAATGTATTTTTTGCGCTTCACAGGCTGTGAATCTCCGCGAAAGAATTCCTCATAAAATTGGTCGTGACCCTTCTAAACGATTCGTAGTCCACCGATGAATTTCTAAAGGATAGGGTGCTTCATCCTAAATTCTGAATCGGTCAGGAAACTAAAATCAGACTATTGCCAGCGCTAGTCATCTCAATATTTCTGTATTCATGCGAGGCCTGAACCCTGACAGCAGAATTACAACGAAGAATTCAGGCACTTTAAATGAGATGCTTCAGAATCATTATTGGCATCTCTTACATGGACCACATCACAAATGAAGTAGTGCTTAACACAATCAGGCATCAAGTACGCCATTATGAAGACCTCCTCACCACTGTCAAAAAAAGAAAGCTAAAATGGTATGGCCATGTCACTAGAGACATCAGTCTATCCCCAACAGTACTGCAGGGCTGTGTCCAAGTGGGCAAAAGGAAAGGTAGACAGAAAAAAGTGCTGTGGCAACATCACAGAATAGACCAGGAATAGTTGTGCGGAGACACAGACATTGGCACATGATCGAGACAAGCGGAGGGAACTGGTCAGATGTTCAGCGGTACAGTGCATCAATGACCACACTAGGTCAAGAGACTGATGATGATGATAACCATACTTAACGAGGACTTTTCTCTAAAAACGTTTACCGTTTGATAAATCCTGATAACTGGAAATCTTGAATTTAAGACAACTCTTTGCTTTCGTAATGATAACTAATGATAACTGGAAATCTTGAATTTAAGATAACTCTTTGCTTTCGTAATGATAACTACTGATAACTGGAAATCTTGAATTAAAGACAACTCTTTGTTTGCTTTCTTATTGATAAATACTGATAACTGGAAATCTTGAATTTAAAACAGTTCGATTATAAACGAAATTTGCATTCTTAATAGAGGTTGTCCCGACATTTTTTTATCATAGTCGTTCTAGGTTACAGCCTAAAGGCTTTTATTCAAACAACATGTTGATACGTGTGAAAAGGAAAGCGTAGTTCCAAAAGATCGTGAGGACTGGTTTGCATAGCTCAAGATTGGTGTCAATGAACAGCGCTTATTTGAGGAGTGTATCATGCCATGGCATGCAGAGTAAAGTCCACACCTCAAGGCACACAACAGAATATACGTATATTAATATTGATGTGTAAGTCAAAACAAAGCAGAGACTACCCGCAACAATTGAAACCAGTACGTTTCAAATGAGTCATAAGCTACGCTTTAATACAACTAAACAATCTAAATTTAAGCGTCATTAGCATTTTGCCAACATTGCTGACAACATCGTGGACTTGGCACGTCATCCTTTCTAATATTATTTATTTCTGTGCTAATGTAAAACCCAAGTTGGTAAAAAGGATCCATTAATTTCCCCATTATTATCATGTATTATCATTTTCGAGTAAAAGGGGTGCAATCACGTTTGTTTAGCGTCTATTATAACAGATGAATGAAACAAGAATGAACTGGGTCTTAATTCGTCCACAATTTCTAAGTTTCGCAAACGACCTCATCCCAAGAAAGTCTGAAAACCAAACGAGAAGTAATGGGTGACACATCATAATGTATTTTAGAAAGTCATTCGCGATGATAAGAACAATTACAGGATGACTGAAGGAAATAATCTATATCCTCAGTTGTGACGATTCGATTAGAACGTGACTCAACCGTCAAGTGTCGAATGCAATGTCGGAGTAAGCTGTTGCGCGTCGATTACAGTGTAAGAGTCAACTGTCAAGCGTCGATAACAATATTTTGCTTACTAATAGCAATTGTAATATATTCTGCCAACTGTAGTGAAATGGATGATGCTAGAGTTTCAGATCACACTGGACAGTGGCTATAACACGAAAGACCAGAATTCTCTTAGATGAAAATCAAATTGTGCGCTATGAAAGGATAATAAGTTTCATTTACGGCACACTTACGAAAGATAATTTTGGGATGGGGCTTAACGCTATTTTTCAGCACAAGATATGCCAGTATAACTGGTGGAAGAAACCCCGGCAAAGCCCAGTGAAGGACCACTGAAAAGCTTCTCACATATTCAATTTGCTCAACCTGAGACTAAAACCCATGCAACGATAAGTGAAACGGCATAGATCCATAACAGTAGTAATGTGGGGCACTATAGCGACAATGAGAAATCCAGTTAAAAAGGTCGTGCGGCACAATAGCGACAAGATTTATAGCGACAATGGAAATCCCAGTCAAAAAGGTCGTGGGGCACTATAGCTACAAAGGTCGTGGGGCACTATAGCGACAAGGGGAAATTTAACATGATGGGCCTGTATAGCGACAAGGGGAATTTAACATGGGAGCTATTTGGGCCTATCTAGCGACAAGGGGAATTTAACATAGTGGGCCTATCTAGCGACAAGGGAAATTTAACATGGTGGGCCTATATAGCGACAAGGGGAATTGAACATGGGGAATATTATTTGTATTTGTATTTGAGACTATCTAGCGACAAGAGACATGGAGGCAAAGAAAGCAATTATCTTTTCGAAGTATATGAGTGGCCCTGAAAACAATCCACTCAATCTCCTATCAAAACAGAAGGGAAGGAAAATAAAATCACACAATCTCCTATACACACAGAAGGAAAGGAAAATAAAAACAAAGATAATTAAGAACATCATACATTGTATGTGAAACATGTTCATTGTTTTCATTCATTCATCAATTTAATAAAAAGGTAGTATGATATTTATTGTCGACTGACTTCTTAACATACCTCAAATTTAAAGGATGTCCTGTGTTTCTCAGCACACGCTACAAACAATGTTGCCAAGCTGTAACAAATCTAAGTCGAAGGGGAAAAAAAGCAGCACCAAAATATGCTTTGTTCTATCGACAGTCTAAGATGTGTGTTTTGATTTGAAATTCAAAGTTAACCATAGGCAGGGTCATAAAGTGCAATGTCGCTCGCGTCAATCATTGTTACATTGTTACAATTCTTCCGAACGTGTGTTTTGGTTCTGGTATTTTTTATTTCAAAGTTAGCCACAAGCAGGGTTATACAGTTCAAGATCACTCGCGTCATTCTTGAAATAGTTTTGTATTTGTTTCCTTTCTAAAAAACGGTAGATCTCATGCTTAAAAATATTTCCGTGACACATTGCAGTGCCAAAAATAAAGATAAAGCTCTGATAACTGAATTGTACAAGTTTGTCAACTCAAGATTTTATTTCATCCAACGATTTACTAATTGACTATTTGTAAGGGTTTAGCGTTTGAAAAAAAAATTACATGACAAACAAAAATGATGGTGCCTACTGATTAAAATTTTGGAGAGGTATCTTCAAACAGGAACATCTACCATTCGGATTTCAATCAAACGTATTACGAAGGAGAGAGAGAGAGAGAGAGAGAGAGAGAGAGAGAGAGAGAGAGAGAGAGAGAGAGAGAGAGAGAGAGAGACAGACTCTGTTATACCTACTTTTAAAAAGAATTACGCTTGTTTTTGTGGTATATTTTCCCTTAAAAAAATTCAAAGAAACACACATCCCACTTACAAAATCAATTCCATAGGAAAGGTCCACGATTTGAAAATATCACCAGAGTGAACCAATGACAAGTTAGACTAAAATGTTCTCACAAAATAGTTAATCCAAATACGTTGTGATATATTTGACTCTAAAATTGACATAATTTCCCTGGGATCGCCCAGGGTACGATTGTTCTTGCTTTAGTTTAACTTCTTTTTTATATAAAAAATCTACCGGTGAAACACGACCTATCTCGAAACTAGGTGAAGAGCTACTGAAGTCAATTCAAAGTGAAGAAAATTAGTCTAGCCAATTAAATTTTTTATGATGAGTGATGCAATGTCTTGTACGAAGGTAGTATGGCAAAATAATAAATACGCTCTAAAGTTGTTCCCATTGCAGTGCAGACTGGAATGTGAACTTAAATCCCTCATTTGTGTATTGTAACATTTCTGCTTACCACATCAACTCCTGAATGGTCACAGTACTCGTACCATTTCTTTTTACCACATCATCTACTGAACGGTCACAGTACTGGTTCGCATTTTGAATCTGACAATTTATTTGTATCTCACTTAAACATTTTGACGTACACGCTCACATAGGTATAGTCAGGAGTTGTGCAGTATTAAGTAGCATGGTTTTTTTTTTCTTTTTTTTTTCTTCTTTTCTTTTCAAACTTGTGAATCTGGGATTTGTACGAATTAACGAAGCAAGTTCAGTGAACCTCAAGTATAAAAACACAAGTTGTCTGTCTATAGATGTGAATATTTGCATCAAAAACAATATGACTTGCAAAACACAAAGATATACGGCAAGCATGATTAGAATGAACACAACAACACCTAACTGTAGTAACAAAGAGATGTTTTTCTTCACGTCCGCGTAACTTAGAGTTTCAATCCTCATTCAGGACAAACTTGGTATCCTTTTGTGAGTGTGAAATTAAAATACTGAACAAACTTAAGCGCTCTGCTATAGACTAGAGTATAGATAATTTCAGCAACAAACTAAACAACATAAATACCGTTACAACAATAATTAAAATTCTGAAGAAACTTAAGGCGCAATTCCTGCGAGAAGTCATACGTTTACCACAAATTTCCAAAGACTTCCTTGCCCTTTCAATTGTAATTTAGAAAGTCCGTTCAAAGCATATATTTTAATCTAATCAATGCAAGACCAAAAGTCTCACAACTTGTCAAATATACATCGATCGTGCATCTGCATGGTTTCTCTTCATTAGGTTTACGTACCGCCAGCAATTAACGCCGTAGAAACTATACAACTATCCTGTAACATAAGGAACTAATTTAACTACGCCACCTTTGGCCAGTCAATTTGTGGTTTCAATACACATTTCGCCAGTACAAATACATCACATTTGCCACCATGACGACATCAACTGTATATGCCGAGTCCCTTTTATTTATTACATTGTGTACTTTACCGGTTCCTACCGTAAATACTGCCACTGCAGTCACACCACCAATGTATACCACTAGATTTTAATAGGGACTTAGTTATTACATTGACACTCATTCTGTTTTGACTTGAATTCACTAATAGTCAACCATGGCATCATGGAAACTCACTAACACTTCACTCGGTGACGTTTGGCTAGTTATTTTGGACTAAAAAATATTTAAATTGCACCGAATTCCAATAATTAGACATATAATCAGAAACATCTAAGAATTCCTTAAAACGGAATGCTATAACCAAATGCACATACTTTTAATTTAATTCGACATTTTATGATTCGTACCGTACTGTACCACAAGCAATGAGTTTTCATGTTGGTGTTTGAAGCTTTATGGTATATTGTTACCTTAGTATATTATAAAACTGAACAGTTCAAATTTTGGGATATTTGCAGCCGAATCGCGAGGCTTATAAAAGCAACATTTCAATACCATCTGTACTTGGTATGAACAAAATGGACTAACATAACTTTGGAATGAAAGCTATAGACGTTATTCGTGCTCAAGTTCCTGGTGTTATTGGTAATGTTGCCGGTAAAGCGTTCTCGGCAGTCTAGGATAGATTAGCACGATTAATACGACGAAAACCTCAACAAGTAAAATTATCTAGCACAGACGTGATTGAAACACAATAAAATTCTCTATAATAGTAAAAACAGTAATAGTAGAAGTATTATGTGATCCAAAATATTATCGAAAAGAGCTCCGATACATATTGTTGACCATAATGCGCACGCCTGGACATCTGTAGTGACAATATTTCCAAGAAATAGAACCATTAAGTTGTATAATGGTGATATATTTGATTTTATTAACGTGAAAAGTAAAATCAATCCAGTATCAGTAAGGTTATTTTAAAGTTCCGATGATGGAAACTATGATCGATTTAAACGGACTAATGGACTATTTATCGTACAGAATCTTTCCACAAAGAAATGAAACATTTTGCGTTACGATACACTGACTCTAATGATGTCAGTCTAAACAATTACTGTATAATTATTTAAGTTCCGTCGTTTGCTGTTCAGTTTGCTAGAGATTCAAATTTATGGAAACCGACTCAATCTGATTTTCAAGGTGATATAATATCAAGTTGTTTCCAATATGGACATGTTGGATTATGAAAGACTAAATACGATTATAAAAATATGATAACACTCGCAAGGTATCCTGAAGTTTTCCTGGAATGGGAGAATGTTCTAAATAATTTAACAGATTTGAATAACCAACATATTGACTAGTGTATCGATAAATGGACTATAACTGGACTTTAACCATACTGGATTTGTTTGTATCGAGTCGTTCGAATTTGCTGAAAATCTCCATCTAATTTGTAATGTATGGTTTGGCAAACACTTTTCAGAACAAGTGCGGGCTTTAATTGTATTGTTAAGATATATGTTTGATTTACAAATAATGATACCGTTAGTTGTAAGTGAAGCGATTGTATCATATAGTTTGCTTATCACAACGAACGAAATATCCTGATGATGAAAATCATTATATAACCAATTTTGACAAATAAATCGCAAAAGATCTCGGTAGATAAATAATTAGTTTTTTTTTGTTTGTTTTTTATGGTTTAACGCCATTTTTCAGCACAATATAGGCTATACATGGCGGCCAGTATTAATGGTGGAGGAAGAACCCAGTAAAACCCCCGGAAAGAACAACCGACCCACGAGAAGCTACTGGCAAGCGTTCTCACATAACTACAGTAGCCGAATCTTAGACTCGAACCCACGCACACAGAGGTGAGATTGCAGTGATCCGTAACGGACAGCGCTTTAGACCACTCGGCCACCCCGATAAAATAATTAGTAAATTAACCATGCAGGATCATATGAGCATAAACGACATTGTACAAAACTGATTACAGACGATACTGAACTAGATTGTATTATTACTGATACAACGAAGAACAATACGTTTATAAGTCGAAGTATTTTTAAAGTATCTGACTTAACTGTGAGTTATATTGATGGAGAGTCACCGCAGTTTGTTCATCTAAGATCTTCGTACGTTTCGATAAAAGTATTATCGATGGCGAACATATTTTCTAACTTTGCAGTTAAGAGTCGCCACAGATTCATTTTATATCGATACAAAATACGGGAGAGCTAAAATAACTACATATTGGTACCATGCATCATGGGGTGAATGTAAAATAAAACAAGAAAAGATACTTAGTTATTCTGAATCTGCCAACGTTGAAATCAGAAGGATTTATTATAAAAATGATAAAATATCAAAAGTGTAATAAGCACGACATGTAAATGATAATGTGATCATACATAAGACTTTATCGAAATGGATTAGGAGGTTCTGGCAAAACAACACGTGTGATCGAATTATTTCGTCGCAACACTTTTTATTGTCTTGCTTTGTCTTATTACCTACACACCGACTCACTAGAGACATGAACGAACCAGGAGTAAATTCTTGTGCTTACAGCTTTTTTAGATGGAAGGGAGACATACGGACTCCCCAACAATTGGTGAGAAATATATTTCAAAGATTAGTGTATGGGATGAAATGTGTACAGTGTCGCTAGAAACATTAAAAACATTTCTTGATTGGTTATTGTTCAAGAATGCTGCTGTGATAATGTGTAGTGATCATGGTTAACCACCACCATTTGTTGGATTGAACGGTTACTGAATTCAGTTGATCATTAAGAAGAAATAACTGATGAGCATGTATGGTCTTCCTAAAGCATTATCAGAGAGATTATACAAAATTTAAACTTTGCTACCGTGGGTATTTAATAATTATAATAATGATGACTTTGTATAGCGCCTAATCTTCAGAAGCACTAAGCGCTTTACATCAATAATATGACTACAGAGAAAAACAAAAAACATTAAATTGGAGAAAAAAAATGCTGACAATATTTAAGGTACGAAACATTATTATATCTTTATGTTTGTTTTTGCAGTTGAGAAAGGTTAAGAGCCACTAGTTTTTATGTAAAATGAAATGACAAAAGACCCTCAATTAACTCCAAGAACAAGTTTTATTTTCTACAACCTTTACAATTTTTACCATGTAAATGTAAAAAATACTTGTGCTTTTGTGAAATATGTACATCATACTTAAATACTATAAGCAATACCATAACATTTAATCCATAATTTACCAGTCAACACAATAATCTGAAGCACAGAAAGCATTGTTTTGCAGGATGACTGGGTATTGATGAATACAAGTGGTATGGTGAAATGGATGACCAGACCTGGAATTGATGAATCCCAGTGTACCTGGTGGATGACCAGACCTGGAATTGATGAATCCCAGTGTACCTAGTGGATGACCAGGCCTGGAATTGATGAATTCCAGTGGCATAGTTATGCTGATGTCCTGATATCTGAACTTCTGTGTGTTTCAGCAGTGTTGTCAGTATAGGTTTTCTTCTTGGGGTGATGATTACAAGCCCAGAAAGTTGCAGAGGAAACGTCCATATGATTTAAGGCTTAGCTACATCACTGATTCCAATAAACGTTATGTTTCATAATTTTGACATTCTTCTATTAATAATTTTACATTAAGCATCAATTGTTTTTCTGAAGAAAAAAATTTTCAACAGTGTTCTTTTCTTTCATCTCTCTAATCAAATATGGATACCATAAAAGAAAATGCATTATTATTTTGCTGGGGGGGGGAGGGAATCAAACTGCAAGAAAATATTTTTCAGTTTAAGTATCAAAACATTGTAAGTGGACCATGTAGACCTCAGATTGCTCACCTAGCTGATATATGCCAAATGCCATTGGTAAAAAAATACCAGACATCAAGGTGCTCTTTATATGTGAAAACAAAAACTGTTTCAAGGTTTATTTGTCGTGCTACTTTTGCATCTCCACAATATATCCAAGGTAAAATCAACATAACTTTTTCTAGTATTTGATGACATTTCTGACAATTCAGCCTCATTTTTCTAGTACTTGATAACCTTGATGTCAAACCAGCATAATTTTCCTAAAACCTGATAACACTGATGTCAAATCAGCCTCATTTTTCTAGTACTTGATGACCTTGATGTCAAATCAGCTCCATTTTTCTAGTATTTGAGGGCCTTGATCTCAAATCAGCATCATTTTTCTAGTATTTGATGACCTTGATGTCAAATCAGCACCATTTTTCTAGTACTTGATGACCTTTATGTCAAATCAGCATAATTTTTCCAGTACTTGATAACACGTGTCAAATCAGCCCCATTTTTCTAGTATTTGAGGGCCTTGATCTCAAATCAGCATCATTTTTCTAGTATTTGAGGGCCTTGATCTCAAATCAGCATCAATTTTCTAGTACTTGATGACCTTGATGTTAAATCAGCATCATTTTTCTAGTACTTGATGACCTTGATGTCAAATCAGCATCATTTTTCTAGTACTTGATAACCATGATGTCAAATCAGCATCATTTTTCTAGTACTTGATAACCATGATGTCAAATTAACATCATTTTTCGAATACTTGATAAGCTTCATGCCAATATGTAACAAAAAAAATGACAGACTGGAATCGTTAACAACTTAATAATTTGATGGCAGCTTGGCATCATTTGCAACAAGATAACTGCCTTAACACCAAGATACATTCTATCAAATTTGGTGAATTCTTATCAGCAGCCTTTTAGAAAACAACATTTAAATGTGTCTACATTTTCAGTAAAGGTGACCATATCTTACATCATACTGACTTCATCTGTATAAATCTCAATTCATTTTAGGTCCAGGATGCCTTTTTGTCAAACGTTAAAAATTCTAATGTCTTTTTTTTAGAAGTTATTGTTTGATTTTCTTTTGTGTTAGTAGTGGTTGTGACATTTTCTGGCAAATCTATATCCTCTGTATAAGCTTAAAGGCAAGAATGTTTCTTATTAAATTTGGTCATTTTCTGTTCAGTAACTTGGTAATTGTTAAAAGATTCCAATTTCAGTAACAATAGCCATATATCTGAATGTCATTTATGCCAGGGTATTATTTTGTTAAATTCAAAATAAAGTCAAATGGCTTTTTGCAGATAAAAGATTTTTTAATATTTTTCTGCTTTTAGTAATGATTGTGGATTGGCATAAGCTGCACAAATCTGAAAGCCCTTCATGCCAGGATATTTTCTGTCAAAGTTGATAAAATTCTGTCGAGTGGATCTTTCATGACAAAGTTAGCTTTAACCATCCTCTATTCTTAGTAAAGATGGATATATTGAATTGTGGATTGTCATCACCTGCACAATTCTGAAAAGTCATTCGTATCAAATTTTGGAAAATTCTGTCAAGGTTTTTTTTAAAATTATTATTGGGGTAGAGGGTTTTTTAAGTTTTAGTAACAAAGGGCATATCTGATGCAGAGTCAACTTAAAACTTGATGTCCACATCCTTTTTGTAAAATTGATTTTTTTTCTGTTAGTGGCTTTACAGTTTCAAATTTTGGTAAAAGTGGCCATATTGAATGATCAAATGGCAACAAATGAACAGACTAGGGCTTTCATGTCAGAATGCTATTTGAACCGTTTATGTACAAATTGTTGTAGTGGTTTTCTTTAGAAGTTGTAAATAAAAAAAATTTAATGGACAATGTACAACTGATGAAATGATCTTTCCAAAGTTAACTTGGTTTTTTCAGGTGAGCTAACTGAAGTTTCAAGATGATTCCAGGGTTAATAAATGGACTAAGAAGAATGTCTTCATTCACCGAAATTTAGCTCAGAATTGTACATAAAAAATTTGGATATTATCCTAATAACTACAAAAATGCGTAATGATTTCGAAGGGGCTGTCTTTTCTTGGCCAATTAGTCTTGCAGCATGTCAAATGAAGAATTACGCATGTTCCTTTTCTTTAAAATTTAAAATTCCTGAACAGACGACGACTATATTTAACAGCACATTCAGTACTTTAATGTGCAAAAACAAATGAGAGCCAAGTGTCCTGTCCAAACAATCAGTCAGCTGACCTGGAATAGCCACAAACTTAGCTACAACTGCTCCCTCTAGAATAGTTCCTTACCTTAGACTGATATGGTTGGTATTTCCTCTGGAGAAGTGATACATACATGTATTCCTCACCTTTGCCTAATACAGGGGAGACAACCATCATGTGTCATATTGTGTGGGATGGGAAAATCTCACCCATGGATCCAAATTTATGGGAAGAAATGAGGCACCCCCAAGTTCCAATATATAAATTGCTTGAAAGAAGACAAGATTTTCTTCTCCCAAACTGAACCATATTATAAAGTTTTATCTTAATTTCTCACAATAGTTTCGGGAAAAAAGACAGTGTATCAACAGTCTCGAAATAACATCAGTTATTATATTATTTGAATTAGCATAAAAAGCTTACAACAAATAAATATAAATAATGACTACTGTTTGAAGGCAAGGAAAATGTCTTTTTAATACTAAAACTGCATGAAGTAGATGCTAATGGCATCACACAAATAATGGTATCATATAGTGTCAATAATTGCCATCATCTGAGATAGGTGTATTCCATCTGCCGTTCCCAAATGGGCAAACTATACAAAATATAGAGGAATGAGAGATTATAACAGCTAATAGCTCTGGAAGTAGAAGAAAAAAATGGGCTCACAAACATTCTATCTATACAAAGAATGGAAAAGTATCATAAACATTGCCTGGTTTATGCCATGTTTGCAAGACGAGTTGGAATCAATATTTTTTAGACTGCCTGGAGGTACTAAATTGGCCAAAACAACTATATTATGGAGTGTCATAATAAAGCTTCACATTTGTTAGTGAAACTGTTACTATGCCCCACTTCCCTAGACAAGGGAGCCCAGAGTGGCAGAGTGGTCTAAAGCACTGTCCGTTACGGATCACTGCCATCTCACCTCTGTCTGCGTGGGTTCAAGTCTAAGATTCGGCTAATGTAGTTATGTGAGAAAGCTTGCCAGTAGCTTCTCGTGGGTCAGTGGTTCTTTCCGTGGTTTTTCCGTGTTCTTCCTCCACCAATAATACTGGCCGCCATGTATAGCTGACAGTGTGCTGAAAAATTGCGTTAAACCATAAAAATATTTTAAAAAAACAAGAAAACAAACTTCACTAGACAATTATATTAACAATTGTATACAGTCAGTTGCCACCAATGCAGTGCTTTTGATTTGTTTGTTTGTTTGATTAGGATTTTTAACGTAGCTTTAACAATTTTTCAGTCATATCGCTACAATGTCTGCAGTGAGGCAGTTTATAGTGATGTCTAGCACTGAGGCATCATGCCACAGACATGTAGCATGATGTCCCACCCAGTCACATCATCCTGACACCAGGCTGACCAGTCCTAAAACTAACCTCTTAATGCTGAGCATCAAGCGAGGCAGCCGTAAATACCATTTTTGTAAATCTTTGGTATGACAATTCACATTACAGATGTAATATGGTCAACAGACAGTACATGTGTTGCATGGTCATTATACTATGCAGTGTTGGTGTCACATGGCCAATACACAGTACAAGTTAACCTGGTCAACAGACAGTACATGTGTAGCATGGTCAATACTACACAGTATGGGTGTGACATGGTCATGATATTAAAAAATTTAAACAAGGTTAACATATAGTCAATACAGTGGGCATCCTATAAAACTGAAAACATGAAGGCAACAACAGCTTCTATATTAGAAGAAATCCAAAGCTACTTTGAAACAAATGCACTAGTGTGTAAATAGCAATTTCTAAACTATACATCTAATATCTAGAATTTATACAAACTGTCTCATTTAGTTGAGTCTGAAATTATTACAACAGCTCTAAGTATGTGACAAAATATTTGAACAGTATAAAAAAATAACCTGTTCAACAGCATACATTTTGTAACCTTCATTCACATAATTACCTGGTCTTATTGTGAACTTCTGATAACTTTTGTGTTGCTGTATTCAACTGTGTATTATCAGCATACAACTGTATAAAAAAAACTTTGACCCACACCATTGGATCTAAAGTCAATTCCTTTATTAAACAGCTTTGTTTGTAATAACAGTAGCTAAAATTCCCTTTTTTCAGTAACAAGAGATCCATTAGGGGCTGATATCACTCACCGGTTACATGCAACTGAAAAGTTGGCATTTTTATAGTCCTATGTAAACTTCTTCCAAGCCTTATATCATGCTGATTTTTACCTACTTATGTAACATTATTATCTTCCTCATAACCATCCTCCTCATAATGATATTGCTGAAGCCACAAATATCTAATGGACCAAATGATCCAATCTGTAAAAATCTATATTCATTATGTTTTGTTGTGATATTTATAATCTTTAGATTATCTTCACATGAACATAAAAAAATAATTCCAAACCATTGGTACTGAACAATAAATGAGCGAAGACATATTCCTTTATGGAGGTTACCTGTATATGGCACATGACAGTCCTTAACGACTTAGAAACCTACAAGTTCATGGAAAGGTGGATGCAGTTGCTCTGTTTAATTAGTTAGTATTTAGCAGTTATTTTATTTGGGCTTCAAAGAGGCAAAATGTTTGTTTTTGATTCAGCCTATTTAGTTTAAAAAATTTACTGGTAAGATCACAATGTTTCAATATATGTGAACACATCTTGCAGTTTATATGTAGTTTGTTTGGTTTGTTTGTTTTATATTGTTTAAAGCCATTTATCAGCACAAGATAGGCTATACATGGTGGCCAGTATTTTGGTTGAGGAAGAACCTGGAAAACCCTGGAAATAACCACCGACCCACAAGAAGTTTCTTGCAAACTTTCTCACATACCCACCTTGACCGAATCCGAGACTCAAACCCACACTGATAGAGGTGAAATGGCAGTGATCCATAACGGACAGCGCTTTAAACCACATGGCTACTCGGGGAACCTTGTTTATAAGTAGCAGATATGGGATAACCATAACAAATATTCTTATTTTAATTTCTCGCCAATTTGGAGGGTGTGGACAAAATTTACCCTTATGGGACTTTTTCCATTGTAGCCTTAATTTATATATACTAATGTGGACCCTTTTGTGACATTTTGATCATGAGTTGTGTCATTTCTTTTATGCGCTCATAATTTAAATTTAATAAAACTAGACTAGAAATATATCCTCCAGGGTATTAATGAGCTCAGTATCTCAATTCAAGATGATATTCATTAATATAGAGTGTCATTTATAATATTAGTACATGTATATGTATACATGTACATTATTAGTATATTAGCTTAGCCAATCTGATGCAAAAATAAATAATATGCAAAGATCTCGCTCATTACCAAGCTTTCTGTGATAATGATGATGAAAACTGATACTCATACATGCCATGAGGAAAAAGCGTAATTCACATACAACATGTTAAAATTTCAATAAACAATGATTTATTTACCCTTCTCATCTTTTAACATCTGTTACTGTTTCAAGTTTTCATATGCAGCACTTTTAGTTTTACACACATAGACTAGAATCCATCTTACAACTTTTAGCGCCAAATATTAAATTCTTTCCACACGGCCTGAAATAGATGTCATGTGATGCTGCACTCCTGTCTTAATATTTATAGGATTTTGTTGGGGTTTTTTTGTTTCGATTTTTTGTTGTTGCCTTTTTCTAATTTATCTGGGCAATTTTTAAGAGATACTTTTGCTCACATAAATGCATAGACTAAACTAAAATATACTTATTAGCATCAAATACCTTTAGACTGGTTCTGCAGTAAATATGAATTAGATCATGGAATCTGCGTGTAAAGATTAAAATTAGAAAACCAGACTTCTCCCTCCTCACTAAGCATACAGATGTTATAAACAGAATCATAGGTCGAAAGTAGATCCAAGTTAGCTATAAATAGAACATGATACTCTTAGGAAAGTGCATGCAAGTCCACAGTCAAGCATACTCTTATATTGTAGTTACGTAAAAGCCGTCTTTTCTAAAATACTGTCTGTGGGATTAATGGAATGTTAATAATAACAAGAAAACAATTGATTTTTGTTGAAGGTGTTAATACCGAAAAAGTGTAATCCATATATGTTTAAGCGTAGTGTGCAATTAAATGGAAAAAAAAGCGTAATGATTACACCAAAAGCGTAATGGTTGGCATGTATGGATACTGTGGATTAGAATTTCTTTTTTTGGTGAGGTATAAATACTGTTGTGGATTCTGTGGATGCTAAAACAATTAATTTTAAGGCCCAGTGAAATATGGTTGTTCTGCTAAAATAAAAGAACTGCCATAAATTGAAATGTTGATAAAAAATATCATTTTTGGCAAAACCACTATAAAAAAAAAATGAATTCACAGTACTCCATATTTGATCAGAAATGTGACTTCCAGAGTATTAACAAGCTGAGAAAGTCAGACGCAGGATTAACCCAATTTGATATATTATTGAACTCAATGAGACAAGCTGGTCTTCAAAGTTTGATGTATTACTGAACTCAATGAGACAAGATGATATTCTAAGTTTGATACTGAACTCAATGAGACAAGCTGATATTCTAAGTTTGATATTTTACTGAACTCAATGAGACAAACTGATATTCTAAGTTTGATGTATTACTGAACTCAATGAGACAAGCTGATATTCTAAGTTTGATGTATTACTGAACTCAATGAGACAAGATTATATTCTAAGTTTGATGTATTACTGAACTCAATGTGATATTCTAAGTTTGATATATTACTTAACTCCATGAGACAAGATGATATTCTAAGTTTGATATTTTACTGAACTCAATGAGACAAGATGAACAATGAGACAAGATGATATTCTAAGTTTGATACTGAACTCAATGAAACAAGATGATATTCTAAGTTTGATATATTACTGAACTCAATGAGGCAAGATGAACAATGAGACAAGCTGATATTCTAAGTTTGATATATTACTGAACTCAATGAGACCAGCTGATATTCTAAGTTTGATATATTACCGAACATAATGAGACAAGCTCATATTCTGAGTTTGATCAACATCTGATGAGAAATACATTTTCTAGAGTTGTAACAAAATCTCTGTTAATCATATGCAAGATTTATCTAAGCAATAGACATGGAACTTGTTCAGTACTGAACCCATCCCTGGCTTAGATGATAGAAGCCTATTCCAAATTGGATCAGAATAGGATAAGAAATACAGCCTCACATGATCACAAATGTTTATAGAAGATCAATTTGATGCAAAACCATACCATAAGCTTGCTTGTCATTACAACCAGGAAAGCTAGCAAAAAATCTTATAAGTCTGTTGGTGAAGCAACCATACCCAAGTCAATATAACATTCTGTTCTTGATTAGTTACAATAACAAGGTTTTCAAGATGGCTGAAATGGTGGTCATAGTGAGTGTCAGACCTGGCCTGATTTTATTCAGAACAGCACCCAATCATTTTGGAGTAACTAAACCATGGGAGGAATGTGTGTTTAGACTTTTATGTCTGCTTAGACTTTTATGGCAATGCTCTTAAGTAGTTTTGGAGAAGTAGCAATAACAAAATTGTTCTAGACGGAGAGAGAAAGAATGATGAAAGATTATTACATATGCTCTATGCCCTGCATAGCCAGAAATAGGTAAACACAACTATTTAAGATTTTCTTCAGGAAATTACCTACGGTTTAAAGAATAAAGTTATATCAAGCCAATTAAAATTATCTGCTGATACAATGTGACACACGTCTGAATGAACAATGATGATAAGTACATGTTGAAAAGATTGCTGTGAAAGACACTGCACATTAGTGAAACACATCAATCAGATCCAGGAATATTGCAAACGACAAGCGAACCACCTCCACATAAATATCACTCCTGCCCAGTGATTTCAACAAATCCAAAAAGCGCTGTTTGTTGTCAGCATCCCGCAACATCAGTAAACCATCTTCTCCAAGATTGTTAAAACATGTCATTCTTAACCACTGCATCGATGGAATTCTAGCACATGCTCGCGTGACTTCAATCTGACTTTGGTCCGTCATAATATTTCCAGCAATATCCAGTCCCTTTAAACCGGATAACTTCTTTACAAGAATATCACAGAACTCGGGGATGTAGGCATCTGGAAGATGATTCTGTGATAAATTGAGTAACGTCAAGTTGGGAAAATATGCTGTAATTTTGAGCAAAAAAGCTGGAGATATTTTATCAGAATCATATATCGAGAATTGACACAATTTGCTCAGGTTAAGTTCTCGCAAGGAGGTGCCATGTTTTGACTTCGCTAATGCCGTAAGATCGGCTTCATTTAAGTCACATCCTCGAATACTGAGAAACTCTAAGGGTCGATGCAAACTATCCAGAAGTTCACCAAGACACCCTAAGAGGTAGTTAAAGCTGAGATCTAGACGCACTAAATTCTCTAAACTACAGAGAGTCGACATAAACTTCACTCTACTTGAAGTCCTGTTTCTGGTCTTGCCCATTTGAAGGTAAATATTGCAATCTGACAAGTCCAGACTGCGAATGGAGGTGTATTTCTTTATGTCCTGTGCAATGAGGAAAAAAATACCCTCCTCCAATTGATGTAAGGAAATTCCTTCCAGTCCCTGCAACAACAAATAAATATTAAAAGGTGTGCATTTATCACACAAGTAACTGACAAGACAATAGTAATGGGTTCCCTGAAAATTAAATTATGATTTCTTCAATATTTCAGCAAAGGAACCGCACATTTATCCAATAAAACAATGAACTTGCATATGTCCAAACGTTGAAGTAAATTAAGGGGAAAAACAATGAATCCCAGCATGCAACATGTACTGCCATGCAAAATAAATGGAATAAACATCTGACCATAACACATGCTCTTTTAAGTAATCAATGGCAATAATGGAACCATATGTTTAAAAATACTACATACAAATGAATCCTGACAGACTCAACACCGTGGCAAACTAACAAGTCAGTGAATCCTGACATATCAAACACCCTGAGAACCTAGCAAATTATTGTGAGAGTTCCAAAGTCACCGAATCCTGATGGGAACTTTGCAAATTAGTATACAAGTTCAAAAGTCACTGAATCCTGATAGATCAAACACCCTGGGAACTAGTGTTGTTCCGATTATCGATTATAATCGATCATCAGTTGGTTGAGCAAACCAATAAGATAATCGATTGTGAAACTCCATAATCGATTGTTTGTAAAGGGAGACTACTTTTTGGTGTATGCAAAGCACAAAGGTTAGTAAAACTCCCAGCCACTAAAGTTGACCTGAAATTTATTAATCCCTTCACAACTACAAATAAAAAACCTTATGATTCATAATTAGAAACATATAGTCATTATTACATGGTCAAGTTGTTAAATTGTTGAGTTTATAAATTTAAACACATTTTGTTGATTTCTTTCAGTTAAATTGCAACATCTTTTGTAGTATTTATAAACAATGATAAACAAGAAAATCATGTCCTTCTATACTTTAAATTATAGAAACATCACATATGAACGAATTTTGGGGGATTGTCAGTATTTCAGTGATAAATAACTGATCAGCCATAAAAAGTTACGTTCATTTGACAAAGTCATTGAACAAAAGTAACACACAATGTGTTATTATTGTCAGCTTAAACTATACATGTAATTAAAAGAGATTACTTCTGTACATTTATAAACATATTGAACTCTTGATCAAAGATATACCTGTGTAACAAAAAATTTAATTTGCTCTTAGTAACCGATTATAATCGATGATCAGTTGGTTAAGGTGAACCGATTATCGATTATGAATTTCTGACCGATTCCCATCACTACTGGGAACCAAGCAAATTAGAGTGAGAGTTCCAAAGTCACTGAATCCTGATAGATCAAACACCCTGGGAACCAAGAAAATTAGAGTGAGAGTTACAAAGTCACCGAATCCTGAGAGATCAAACACCCTGGAAAATTAGGAAGTTAGTTTGAGTGTTCCCAAGTCATTGAATCCTGACAACACCCAGGGAATCTAGTGAATTAGCGAGTGCCAAAGTCACTGAATCCTGACAGATTAAACACCCTTAGAGACTAGTAAATCAATGTGCGAGTTCCAAAGTCACTATGTACAGTAGAATCCTGACATAGCATATTCAGAAGCTAGTAAATCAGTTTCAGATTTTGATTCAAGGAGGTTTAACATAATTATAAACATCAGTTCAGGTCTTATGGCAGTCATGTTGGCCATACTGGATGTCAAATTGGCTGAATTATCATTTAGGACCAAATAATAAAAAGTCTTTCAGTAAAAGTCCCGTTGATATGATCATCCACTGAGAATAGTGATACAAAGATTTTCATGAGGGTTGCTGTGGCCATATTTGACATCGTATCAACACCATTTTAGAACTGACTAGACATGATAGGAAGTCTTTTATTAAAAAACACATGCTCGTATGACAATCCATTCAGAGAACTAATGATAGCAAGGTTTTGATGATGGTCGCCATGGTGTCCATATTGGATGTCAAAGCAGCACCATTTTAATTTAGGACTAACTAGACCATGACGAATATGTAAATCAAGTTTAAAGGAAATCCATCAAGCAGGACTGCAACCCTGACGGAGGCAGATGATTTTTTTTTCCATATGATTTACCAGTAAGGTGTAATGAACTATCAATAACCGCTACTGTAAAACTAGAAAACATTATTAAAAGTTCAAAGCAGCAATGATAAACATTATGTTCAACTGAAAAGTCTGTAAAGTACACGTAGACTTTATTTACCACTAGTAAAGAAGAATAAAAAGGAGTATTCAGTTTCTTATGAATAAAAGAGCTGGAAAGGACACTGTTACTTTTACTGGACATCACATGCCAATATGAGTATGTCTCGTGCCGGGAGATGTGCGTGACATTGTCATGTTAAATGTAAAAAGATTTTCCAAAAATTATGTCAAGTTGATATATATAGGTTTTGGAACTAAGAATCTGAATACTATTTTTTATTCTTCTGAGCTTGTAGAAAAAAAGGAAGAGGACATTTATTAGAAACAGGGGTGAGGGGACTTTTGTAAATAAAAAAACTAATGATTCATGCAGCTTTTGCATTTTATTCCATACAGTTAATGTGGAACTTGATTACTGCTTACCTCTATTTTCTGTCCCTTCAAAACAATGAATGGAGCCAAAGAGTCTAGAATTTCATCTCCAACCAGTAACTCGGACCTATGTAAAGAAAATGGGGACTTGTTGAATAAAAAAATATTTATAGATACAATAACTACAACAGTTGGAATGACATGCTAGTCTCATATTTACCCTGTCAGACCATGGTCTCTGAGCTACTGACTTGACTCCAGTATGAGAAGATGTGGACTTTAGTAAAGTTTCATCAAACTGTCTTATTCAGTTAAAAATGATGACGAGACCTTTCCTAAATATACATCAACCTTGCTGTGACCTTGACCATGAGACAAGGGGTATGGCTAAATACACAAGACATGGTCAGTACATCAAATGTTACATCTGCAATTTATATTCTTGACCACTTTGGCAAAGTCACCAATGGTATTTAGGGTTGTTCCAGCAAAACATACCTGGGACACAGGATGGACAATTTACTGTGGGATGCTCACCCTTTGATGCAATTTAGAATTTGCTTTTAATTTTAATATGAACTCTGTAAATCACAGGACCCTGGCATATATTGTTAAAAACTGCCTTCCCTGGGTACCATGTATGTTTAAATGGAACAGCATTAAGTAAAGATACAAAATTGGCTAAAGTTAAATTAAAATATCCTCAATGATTTAAAGGTTATACTACAGATCAGAGATTTAAATTTTACACCGCCATAACCTTACCACTGTGCCACGACTAAGATAATTTATATATGACAAAGAATCAAGTCATAAAATTAGTTTTCCATGGATAGGTCATGATCGTGAGGGGGGTGAGGGGGTGACAATACAAAACACTATCTGACCATGATATATACCTACAAACCACATGTTAATGGACAGACACAACCATAGCACAGGTTAACAAAAAAAAAAACAGCTCACCTTTGGTAATGTCCGCAACAATCCAAGTCAAACCTCATTGAAAGGTCACATTAAGTGTGCTAAGTTAGTTTTAATAATAACAGAAGATCACACATTAACTTAATTTAAAAGGTCTGAAAACATGGGGCAAAACTGAAAGTACAGACATACATGTGTACATCGAAAGGGCAGTCAGACATACATGTATAAAAACAATATGCACAAAGTGAATCATAAAAAAAAAAACAATCCTATATTATCTTAGAATGTTTACTGCGCAATGGAGAAAAAAAATTACATAAAAAAAATATACACATAGAAATAGTTTACCGCTAAAAAAAGATTGATAATGGAAACTCATTAAAAATACAAGATTGCATTAAATTCAAGACCTGATTAAATATGGTAGGAGGTATTGAAATTTGAATAATATTTGCAGTAAATATATACTCATTCTTATAATGAAATGGAAATGGAAAATTCAATAATATTTACCTTAATTACATGTGCATATTACACATACAATAATATTTACATTAATTACATGTGCATATTACACATACAATAATATTTACCTTAATTACATGTGCATATTACACATACAATAATATTTACCTTAATTACATGTGCATATTACACATACAATAATATTTACCTTAATTACATGTGCATATTACACATACAATAATATTTACCTCAATTACATGTGCATATTACACATACAATAATATTTACCTCAATTACATGTGCATATTACACATACAATAATATTTACATTAATTACATGTGCATATTACACATACAATAATATTTACCTTAATTACATGTGCATATTACACATACAATAATATTTACCTCAATTACATGTGCATATTACACATACAATAATATTTACCTTAATTACATGTGCATATTACACATACAATAATATTTACCTTAATATCATGTGCATATTACACATATAATAATATTTACCTCAATTACATGTGCATATTACACATATAATATTTACCTTAATTACATGTGCATATTACACATACAATAATATTTACCTTAATTACATGTGCATATTACACATACAATAATATTTACATTAATTACATGTGCATATTACACATACAATAATATTTACCTCAATTACATGTGCATATTACACATACAATAATATTTACCTCAATTACATGTGCATATTACACATACAATAATATTTACCTTAATATCATGTGCATATTACACAGACAATAATATTTACCTTAATTACATGTGCATATTACACATATAATAATATTTACCTTAATTACATGTGCATATTACACATATAATAATATTTACCTCAATTACATGTGCATATTACACATACAATAATATTTACCTTAATATCATGTGCATATTACACAGACAATAATATTTACCTTAATTACATGTGCATATTACACATATAATAATATTTACCTTAATTACATGTGCATATTACACATATAATAATATTTACCTCAATTACATGTGCATATTACACATACAATAATATTTACCTCAATTACATGTGCATATTACACATACAACTGCAAACATAATTTCCAATTGTCAGCTGGTATGGATTTGCACCTTCTGTATTCTTCAAAATTAAATGAAATCTGCATACTAGCCTGTCAAAAGCCCCACAAAACTGCAGCCAGATTTTGCCACTTTCCTTTTATATTATTGTTGTGATGTTTCTATTTCAGATCAGATGTCTATCAGCATTTAACCAATGTCCATATTTTGTTTAACCATCTGCTTGTAGTTAGTAAAGTTAATCAACATTTTAACAATGTCTATCCATACTTTTTAAACCACCTGTCCATAATTAATAAAGTCTATCAGCATTTTACCAATGTCTGTTCACAATTAATTTTTACATGTCTATCATCAATCAAGTCTATCGGCATTTATCAATCTCTGTTCATTATGTTTAGACACCTGTCTGAAGTTAATTAAGTCTATCAGCATTTTATCAATGTCTGTTCATAGTTTTAACCACCTGTCTTAAGATTTTCGGATCAGATATGGCTTGTCCAGAAGCGATTCAACTGCTTTCACAATCCAGTCCACACCTGTTTATCTGCACGAGACGTGTTGTCATTTTCTTTGGAAAGGCCCTCACTCATTTCCGGTATAGTTGAGATATGTCTCTTTAATCCACTGCAGCATCACCTCATCAAACCAACCCTTCTCCTGCCCATGTACAATCCATCCTTTTGGTACCTTTTCGCTCCCTCACACAACAAGCAATTATCACTGGTGACAACACATCTCCTGCTGCAGAAACTGAAAGTACTAAGGTAAGATGTTTTTTTATCCGCACCAGTCATGCAAATTCTCACACTTTTAACTCTTTTCTTTTCAACAATTCATCCAGGAATGAGATTGAAGTACTTAGGAGTTTATTCCATGTTATCATCTTGGCTTCAAAATCATCTTCTTCTCTTCTGGCCTTTATGAATTTGTGAGATAATTTTATTTTCTCCTTTAAATCCTCTGTAAGACGCTGGGCAATCATTGTCCATGAATAAAGCATGAGGTTGTGTTGCTTTAAAAAAAGAAAAAACTGTTGCCCAGTTCCTACTGGCTTAAAACTCAATTTCTGGACATTCATTTGAGCACAAATTTCTTGGCATAAGCGCATATAGTGTCCACACTAAGAAGGATCTCCCATCGCACTGGGCAAGTACCAACTTTGCAATTTTTAAAACTAACTCATTGCCATCTGATACTGGTCTCCCACTCCTTGCTAAATGTCCCCATTCTTTCAACGGCTGAGAAAAATCTATTTCTGACCAATTTGCAATGGTCGATTTGGGGACCTTTTATATGTCATACTGTTACTCCAATTTCATACAATTTCGAGAAATTTACAACTTTCTCTTTTTGCTTTAATGAAAAACGCTTGTAATGCACTCGCCTGACACATCATAATTGTAGGCTTCATCTCTGTCCTGACTGGGGTCTCCAATTTCATGTCTTTTTGCAGCTTCATTTTCTTTTACATACTCCTCATCTCTAGCACGCTTTTTGGTCGACCAATGGACCTCTAAACTGAAGCTTTAGGCAACATATTTTCTTTCCATGCATAAATCAAGGCCTCTTCGCTAATTAAGTATTGCACTACAAACTTGTAAAAGTGGAGATCTATGATGTGGATTATTCTGTTTTATTTTTATTCCCCAGCCTGCTTTGTAATAAATTAATCTTTATATTTGATATTCTACCAGTAATTTGAAGCCACAAGTTCATAAATGACACAAACTGGTTTAGAGTTCATCGGTGAAAATAGTATACACTGCATTAGCTTGCTTTAATAATACTTTATGTAACCCATGGAATCAAAAAGATTGACATTTGTACTCACAGTGACTGTATTTCTAATAATGATTTTTGTTTGTGATATATTGTCATATTGTTACCTTGGATATAATACACTCTTGGTTAATGCAGGATCAAGTTTTCATTCTCATGTCATTCAAACTTGTGAAGACAACCAAACATGATTCATTTCTCAATATTCACATCAATGACCAATGTGTTGTGTTGTCTGATGAAAGCGATAACACTATGGATGCATGTGCTACTTACACAGTTTGTGGATATATATTTTTTCTTTAATAAAATGCTAATATCGTCTAATGCAATTTATCCATGTCTGACCTTAATTTAACCAAAAGCAAATCATGTCTATCAGCAATTTATCCATGTCTGTCTTTAATTTACCCAAAAGTCTAGTTAATCATGTCTATCAACAATCTATCCGTCTGTCCTTAATTTACCCAAAAGTCTGTAGTAAATCATGTCTATCAGCAATTTATCCATGTCTGACCTTAATTTACCCAAACGTCTGTAGTTAATCATGTCTATCAGCAATTTATCCATGTCTGTCCTTAATTTACCCAAAAGTCTGTAGTAAATCATGTCTATCAGCAATTTATCCATGTCTGTCCTTAATTTACCCAAAAGTCTGTAGTAAATCATGTCTATCAGCAATTTATCCATGTCTGTCCTTAATTTACCCAAAAGTCTGTAGTAAATTGTGTCTATCAGCAAATTATCCATCTGTCCTTAATTTACCCAAAAGTCTAGTTAATCATGTCTATCAGCAATTTATCCATGTCTGTCCTTAATTTACCCAAAAGTCTGTAGTAAATCATGTCTATCAGCAATTTATCCATGTCTGTCCTTAATTTACCTAAAAGTCTAGTTAAACATGTCTATCAGCAATTTATCCATCTGTCCTTAATTTACCCAAAAGTCTAGTTAATCATGTCTATCAACAATTTATCCATGTCTGTCCTTAATTTACCCAAAAGTCTGTAGTAAATTGTGTCTATCAGCAATTTATCCATCTGTCCTTAATTTACCCAAAAGTCTAGTTAATCATGTCTATCAGCAATTTATCCATGTCTGTCCTTAATTTACCCAAAAGTCTGTAGTAAATCATGTCTATCAGCAATTTATCCATGTCTGTCCTTAATTTACCTAAAAGTCTAGTTAAACATGTCTATCAGCAATTTATCCATCTGTCCTTAATTTACCCAAAAGTCTAGTTAATCATGTCTATCAACAATTTATCCATGTCTGTCCTTAATTTACCCAAAAGTCTGTAGTAAATCATGCCTATCAGCAATTTATCCATGTCTGTCCTTAATTTTAATCATCTTTCTGTAGTTGTCAGTCTAGCAGCATAATATCAATGCATGTTCTTAATTTTAATCACCTAACTTTACACCCCTGAATCTATAGGTTTTGAATTAATCTAAGTTCAAGCCATTCACAATGTTTAGTCAAGGAACTTACACAAGAACAAACTTACTTTGCAGAAATAAGTCTTCTTGAGGCCTTAATAGCCTTGACCTTTTGAACTTTTGACTCCTAAGACAACATGCCTCTTCCAGTCTATAAGTGCAATCATTCAATAAACTCTAGTCACATTACATAATCTAGAACAAAAGTTATTATACAAAACCAATTTGAAGTCTTTCAGTCATGGTGACCTTGACTTTGGGTGACATACATCACTGATAACCTTAATGAAGAATTCACTTTTTCTTACAATCAATGAACTTGACCTCAGACTTTTTCCTTACACCAATGGCTGTGCAAGCCACATGGAAAGTTTGATCCAGGTCTTTGATATATGTTATTATAGAAAAAACATTTTTCTTCTTTGAGTCACAGAGATGATTACCTGAGTCCCAAATTGACTGACTTCTTTCTTAACTCACATGCAGACCGTTTATTAGTGAATTACCAGGGACCAGGAATAACACACATATAGTATGCTAGTCACCTCTGCTGACAGATAAAACATATCGCATGGTTTTGTACAATATATTTTTCAAAAAGAACAATTCTCAACATCTAAATCTCGGAGATATTTTCAATTAAATATATACAAGTTAGACCATATTCATTTGCTGATATTGTCACGCCAAATCCAACAATACAAAGCGATGTTGATATATGATAATTGATGCAGACTCGGATCAACTAAGAGTATTATCCAACTGCAATGCTATTTCTGCAGTCAGATGTATATTGTTCATAATAAGATTTTTTTAAAAAGAACACAAACAGATCTGTCATAACCTTTAAATAACTAGTAAAAACAATTTAAACACAAATTATGATCATAATGATGATGTGACAATTAAATAAACCTGAAAAGATATATTATGTTTCCCTATCTGCTTGAGGGAGATGAAACACTAAATACTTGCCTAATATAAATATTCGCTACTGTTACATAGATCGGGGTAAAATCTCGCAGCCCATTACAAATAAGGAAGTCTACAAAAAATGTATTGTTGGTTGTGAAGTGGATACTGTCTATTTTCACTTCCATTCTGTGACCTGAAAAAAAAGATTTTTTTATTAAAAAAAATATATAAACCTCTATTTAAGAAATGTCTCTTCAGTCATGGTGATTTTGTCTCAAGACCTGATTCCAAGTTTTAAAAGGCCAGACATGCCAACCCCAACAAGCCTTCCATGAACAGAGTACATTCCAGTAAATTGAAAAGAAAAACGTAATGCTATTGATGACATGGATAACAGACTATATTCCAGTAAATAGTAATGAAATAACATGTACTGCTATTGCTGACATGGATAACAGACTATATTCCAGTAAATTGTAATGAAATAACATGTACTGCTATTACTGACATGGGTAATATATTCCAGTAAATTGTAATGAAATAACATGTACTGCTGTTGCTGACATGGGTAATATATTCCAGTAACTTGTAATGAAATAACATGTACTACTATTGCTGACATGGGTAACATGCATTTGAAAAAGTCTCCATATGGCTGTCAAAACAGCGACAACCAGATAGACTAAAGCAGGCATAACTACTATGCTGTGGCACCATTAACTTAAATTAAGGAACATTTAGGAGATTGTAGCAACTTATAATTGGGAAACAGAGGTTGTTATAATATTGTAACTATTTCCAATATGCACTAATTTTAGAAACTACCTGACATACGGACAAACAGTGATTTTTTTTGTCTTTCTACAACAGTGTGATTCAGAAGCTAGGTGACTTTACTTCCAAATGTTAACGCAAATCAAATAATTTAAGCAAAGGAAAATGACACAATAATCATAACAAACATCAATAAATCAGTTCCTGTAAATAATATATCATGGTTTATACATCTGGAAATTCGACTGTTATTCATGGCGGAGAAGAAAAAAAAAGAAAAAAAAGTAATTTTCAAGCACCAGAACTGCCAATCCAGAGTTTATCTCAGTAAGGCAGTTGATTTTCCATTCATAACTCTTACCAGTTTTCAGTAAGGTGTAACAAAATATCATAAACTTCAATTGTAAAGCTAAAACATAATTAAAAATTCAGTTTTCAATACATGCAGTGACAATAAATATTATGTTTAACTAAAAAGTGTGTAAAGTATGTGAAGAATTTATCTACCACTAGTACAGTTGCAAAAACTCTACTTCCGAACCCTATGTAGTGCAATGGCTTGTTGCTATAACTCAACAGACATACTCCTTTTCCATTTCATATGACGATGGCAATCATATCTCCAGTCATGTGACTTTGTCAAATTGGCACATGATGTCCAATAAACGTTAATTGTGTCTCTTCCAGGTTTTATTCACAAGAATCTGAATATTCCCTTGTTTTATTCTTCTGTGTTATTTTCCTTTTCATCTTAAACATGAATAACTTACTGGACACAATTTTAAGTTTGAAAAGTTTTTAATAAGGTGTACAAAATATCATATTAAACTGATATTTTAAAGTTGGAAAACATAATTAAAAGTTCTGTATTATAAACACTCGGTGACGATACACATTATGTTCAACTGAAAAATTTGTAAAGCACAGGAAGACTTTATTTACCACTAGTACAGTCGCACAAACTCTTATTTCCAAACCTTATTTAGCTCAATGGCTTGTTGCTATCTCTCAACTTGAATAATTCTTGTAAATTCTTTTCCATTTCACATGATGACAGCAATCATATCTCCTTGCCACGAGCCATGCTCAAATTGGTATGTGATGTCCAATAAACATAAATGTGTCCCTTCCAGCTTGTGTTGATTATTAACATGTTTCTAGAGGTGTATTGTACCTTTTGTCTTAAATATGCATTGTTTGCTGCACTTCATTAAAAAAAATTCTAGTCAACAGTTTGATCATACAGATGCTTCGCATGAACAAACAGGTGCAGTTTAAAACATCTGAGGTGCTGCTGTAAAGTTAGTCTGGTTCCCTGACTAATTTCACTAATTCTAACATGAAACCTGGATCAAAATAAAACATGGATGAACAAATTTTCCAGCAATGATCATTTTTCTGCAGTTTTGACTTTTATGTTGTAAGTTCACATTCTAAGGGTAATTTTCCTATAACTAATGGCATCGCTTGCTGCATGTCATTTCTTTAAAAACAATTCTAGCCAACAGTTTGATCATGCAGACACCTCTCATGATCAAACACATGCAGTTTAAAACATTTGATGTGCTGCATTAAAAACATCTGAGGTGCTAGTCTGGTTACCTGACTAATTTCACTAATTCTAATATGAAACCTAGATCCAAATCAAACATGAACAAATTTTCCAGGCTTTTCAGCAATGATCATGTTTTCTGTAGTTCTTGCTTTTATGCTTTAATTCTGTATTTTATGGGTAATTTTCGTAATACTTGCAACAAAATTGTAAGGGTTAGCAGGTCTGCAGTGTCCTAAATTTTCTATTCTGTGTACCCATCGTAACAATGACTATCCACATGGTGACCAGTACATAAATCTAAAAGCAAAATACTCTGAATCATCTTGTTTTCAAATCATCCAACAACTCATTACATATGAAACTTTATCAAATAACAGAATGATGTGAGCTTTCAAAACTTGTACAGAAAATGCTATCGCTTGGCCTGTACCAACCCTCTATTAAAATAATTGATATTCATAACTGCTATAGTAACTTGTGAAACAACAGACTGTACCACTTGCCAGTTTTAGTTATAATGTCAGTAAATTTAGTGTTGTTTAATGAATTATATTTGTTTTCAAATTCATGCACTTTTCAAAGGATACTGAGCAGTTTCAAGCATTTTACAAAGTCAATGGAGCATTTTCATGTACTTATTCCAATACTTTTTGGAACCATCTCAAGGCTTTTTCAAGGCAAACATCAAAATTCAAGCCCCTGCATGAAACCTGCACATACATGCCTCGTGAACTTTTTTACCAAAACATTATAACTCAAAATCACACAAAGAACTTGTAATTTGTTTAATTACAGTCGACTCCACTTAACTGCACACTCTGATAACTGTACGTAATCACGCCGGTCCAGATTTTTCACAATGCATAAAAATGTACTGTACTCAAAATCACACAAAGAACTTGTAATTTGTTCAATTACAAATATATACAGTGGAATGTGTCTTGAAAGTTCTGTCAAAACATCATGTCTCTCATGACAGGTGGTCTCTCAAAAAAGGTTTTACTGTATCTACACTGAAAGATGCATGATCCTGGAACCATTTAAATAGAATATAAGCAATATGGCTTCCATATTTACCTCTCTGGAAAAAAATTCTTGTATGCCGACTTCTAAGCATCTCATGGTCCAACCGTTCCTCTAATATCTTGGGAAGAATTTCATCGGTCAGTCGCGTGGCCTCAATTCCTGAAATATATATATTTTATGCCAATTAACACATCTCTTGCTGATTTCAAAAGTCCTTTTCTGGAAACCTCTTTTCAAAGTTTTTATTCAATTGATTCCACTTCAATAAATCCATGTTTACTGCTATCGAGTACACAAGTTTCATGGAAAAAATTATTGAATCTTCATATAGTTAAAAAAAAAAGATAAATAATCTAACAAAATGTGTGAGTCAAGGCTATCATGTACACAAACTGAAAGTGTTGCATGCAGAATTGGTCCTAATTAATAAGAAACAACCAGTTTTATCTCTATGCACAAAAGAACTATAGCAGTACTGCATTATATATAAATCACATTATAAAAAGGTATATTACAATGAGGGAAAGATTATCTACATTTACAAAACTGACAGATCAACTATTAGAGGTATCTAATTTAAGTCATGAATATTATTTTAAAAAATGTATAGGTCATGTCGGACTTTTACAGCTTTATAATATGAATACAACATCAGCAAGACTAGTATAGTAGTATATTAAATAGTAATATTGAAAACATAAATGCCATATTTTTATGTTCATGTTCTAATTTTTAGAATTTCTTTCATTTTTACTGTTATATACTGAGGAATGTGAAAATTTATTATCTTGTTTTTAGTAAACCCATCTGCAAAACTTTATATTCAGAAAGAAAGCGGAAGCACATGTTTTTTTTCTCCAGCACCTCAAGCTTTTGAAATTAGAGTCAATTTTTTTTTAAAAGTAAAGGCATGTAGACAGCTTTAATTAAGATGTAATGAACCTGTCATGGATAAACTGATGATGACAGACTTTTGCGTTTCTATGATACAGCAAGTTTAAGAGGAAAGAGTCTTCAAAACTTTAAAGAAAATATTCAGTTATTCAAATAGCTGAAGTTATTCAAACAGACTGCACACCAATATAACACACATCAAGGCCTCTTCAAAACCAATTTTCCAATTCCAACAACACAAACAAATCAGGGTATCTTCAAAACTAATTCTTGTAATACAAGCCAAACACATCAGGACCTTTTCAAAACCTATTATTGATATACGATACAAATACATCAAGGCTTCTTCAAAACAGATTTTAAATATACAATATAAACACATCTGGCCTCTTCAAAACTAATTCTAATTATAATGCAGTGATTAATCTACCCCTGCGTCCCGCGTCCAGCACGCACAAAAAATGGCTGGGACTTATTAGTTGTTCATATGTGTATTCCTTTGGACGCAAGAAATTTTAAAGGACCAATATCATGCTTACAGTGAATTTTGTTTAACAGGACTTTCTTTTCACAAGGCAAATATTATCTCTGCACTGGTCATGTGGTACTCACTCCTTAACAGTATACTATTATGGGATGTCATCAGTTCCCCTCATGTTTCCGGTTAAAATGTCACCAAAGATAATGATGAAAATTGACCCTAAGCAAAGGACATTGGATATTTTGTTTAATGATTCAAATTCCACTGATCAGCAGCATTTGGTTTCGTCATCTGATGTTCAGGATGCAAACGTGTGTTCAGCCTCCAGCGTAATACATAAATTACCAAAGATTCAACAGTTTCAGCCGAAGTGGTTAAAAACGGCTTATAGACAATTCGGCCCAACTTGGACCAAAAATAAGACAATTCAGCCCAACCAAAGACACTTCGGCCCAATTTGAAAATACAACTAACAAGTATTTATTTGTAACATATATTTTAACAATTCTTATATAATATGTTTTATAATAAAATTTGGAAATTTTGTGAACAAGATAAATGTTTTCCGAAGTTATAATGGTTAGGAAAAACAGGAGAAAGAAAGGAGTATATTACAGCGGTATGCTTGGTCTCAAAAACTTAATTCTCAAGCAAAACAAGAGATATTCTCGTATTGAATGTATTTGTTACAAATAAATGTATACAGTTAAAATGGTAGAAAATTGCATAAATAGTTATTTTGCGATAATCTGACAAATTTAATTCAGAACATGATTCTGTTTTGCTGTTATATGTTACGAAAAAGATAGAAAAATGTGCACAATGAAAGATGCATCTTTACCAAAATTTCTTGTATTTTAAATTTCATTTAATTTGATAATGAATATTCAAAACACCACAAACATTTTAAGTTGTCAAATTAATACCATTCTAATCATAACAGTTTCCGATTCAAAATATTAGCGCGAAAGTTTACAACGTGTATGCCTTTTTAGTCAATCCAAACATATAACGTATGTATCAGAGACATACAACAAGAGACTGTTCATTAAATATGTAATCGTTTTCACTCAGTTTTCCCTTTTGATATGTATATTAATGTATCTCAATGTGTTTGCAGAATCATTGTACTCATTACATTTGAGCGGGACTCATTATTTGAATATATGCGAGTCCTGTGACTCATTGGGATGAAATTGTAGATTAATCACTGATAATGTGAATGTTATTTTAGAGTTTAGGGCTGGTAAGAAAACTTTACTATGGAGTTCAATTTGCCTCCCACAAACATGATACAATTAGATTAGTGACATTAACTCTTTCACTACCACTGACGTGTATATCCGCTGCATAAATATGCCTAGCCTCACCAGTGACTGATAGGTCCGCTTGTAAACAGAGCACTATTACTCCAAGTGACGGATATATCAGCTTGCCTTATATGCTTCCTAAACCTTAGTGACGGATAGATCTGCTCTGTATGTCATTGTCACAACCGATCGTATTGGTCAATATATGGAAGTAAAAGTCTATTCAACCAATCAAATTAGAGTTAACAAATGATTGTTCTTACTAAATCCGGTTCCTTTTTTCAAATTTGTACCGCGTGTTTGTTAATACATGCATCTGTAGTTGAAAGTAGAAACCATGGCGTTCTCATACGATAATGATTCAGATTCCGACTTTTCTGGTTTTTCTGAGGATGATATTGACCACCATGAATTAAGAAGTATTGGTAGTGATATTAATATATCTTCTTTATCAAGTCTGTCAGAAATTGAGACAGAAACTGATGATGAAGACGACGAAGTGTGGACAAGAGAACCACGTGCGCCGAAAGTAACGGAGTTTACAGAAAGCATCTGCTCAACTTTCATTTTGGATGAGGGGAAAAAAGAAATAGATTTTTTCTTTAAATAGATATCATGAGGAATTACTTAAGAAATAGTAGAACATAGTGACTAGGTAACAGTGTTAATAAATAAATGTCTATATTTGATAAATAACTTAGTATAAAAGACTCCCAGATAAATGTTAGTGTTTACAAGCAGTTTTGTGTTATATTCCTGGATAAATTTTAGTGTTTTCAAGCAGTGTTTTGCGTTATATTCCTGCATAAATGTTAGTGTTTACAAGCAGTGTTTTGTGTTATATTCCTGGATAAAAGTTGGTGTTTTCAAGCAGTGTTTTGTGTTAATTTTAGTGTTTACAAGCAGTGTTTTGTGTTATATTCCTGGATTTCAGCAGGATAAAATAATCAAACAGATATAAGGTAGTTATAGCTTTTATATATGCATGATTTAAGCCTATAATCAGTTTATTAGAGAGAAAATAACTAACACAATCCAACCATACATCAGCTAAAAAGTTATCATTTGGCTACAGCAGCATTTGGCTCTGGTAGTCAGCCCACAAGTCAGCTGCAGTAGTGACCCCAGCAGCTAGGCATAGCAGTGAGCCACTACAGTAGCATTAGTAGTTAAAGAGTTAACATAAATTGTATGCATTGATTTCCTTCTCAGAGTTCCTGGCACAAATTTTAAAAAAATATTCCAGATCTTTTTCATATAATTTTCAATGACAAAAATAAACCTTTCCAGTCCTCCAAAAACCTCTGAATCTGTATACTTAGACTTCTCTGAATGCAAAAGAGGGACATTTTACAAGTTTCCAACTCAGATGATTATAATAATGAAAATTAAAGACATTTTCAAGACATTGTACTCAATTTCTGATTTTACCAGATATTTTCAGGACCTGGAAAAGCAATTTTCAAATCCCGCCCTCCCCGAATGTCAGACTGGTATAGGAATCCTGCTTTGTGAAACAAAAACAAATTCAATAAATGAATATCAGTGAGCCCCCAGTCTCTTTAAATGCATCATACCTGTAGACCTGGCAACAATTTTGGCCAACTTCTTGGGATGTAGCTGGTATCTCTTCAGAGATAACAAGGGCCAGATCTGGATGATAAGCTTATAGAATGTAGAATCTGAGGAGACAGAAAAATCAGAATAACAGTGGTTTATTATCTTAATGCAGTTCAGGACGGTCATGAAAATATATTGTGATAAAGACATGGTGAAAAATGATAATTACACAGAAAAATAAAATTCAACCTGTATACCAGATGTATGACCATACCCGTGTTATATCATGGAATATGAAGTATCATGAACTGTTGTCACATTTGAATCTGTGTTTTACATAGACACTTAATAGTGAGGGATCAGCATACACATGCAATGTTACAATCTATACCTAAGATGCATAGTATATATAAATAAAGGTTCATGCAGTGAATAGTAGCATCTTCTGGGATGTGGAATAGACATTATGCATTACATGGTAACAGGGGGCTAATGGAGGCAGGATCTATGGTAGATCAGGGGACAGTGTGCCTGACATGTGACAAAAAGGTTGCAGGTTTGAATCCTACCACACTACCTGATGGATTCGGCTACTATGGTTCAGTCATGTTGCTGTGATTTAAAACACCAAACAAATTAAAACGAAACAGACATAATGTCAGCAAATACATGTCCAATGAACCAAAATAAAACAAGACCCTCAAGTGGACCTGACATGACAGCAGACACACCTGGTTGCAATGAACTAGAATAAACATGAGGCTATAGTGGATCTGAGATGACACACCTGGTTGCAATGAACTAGAATAAAACAAGAGGCTCAAGTGTGCCTATTTGGTTAACGTCTAACAGCTAAATGTAAGAGTAATTAGCAAAACAAAACTGGACTAGTAGGATGCATTCTGCATAAATTTCTGCATATTAACCACCACCACCACCCAATCCCACCACAGGTTCAAGAGAAAAGTAAATGAGAAATTCAGATTAGTAAAGGACAACTCCAAAAGAAATATGAATACAGAATGAAATAACAAAAATGTAAAATAAAACAAAATATGTTTATGTAAAAAAAAAAAATGATAATCTCACTACAAATGTTTGACCTCCATTTACTTTCTAAGAGAGAGACCTTGAGTGGCCAAGTGGTCTAAAGCACTTTGTTACAGATCACCACCATCTCACCTCTGCGTGGGTTCGAGCCTAGGATTTGGCCAATGTGGGTATATAAGAAAGCTTGCCAGTAGCTTGTTGTGGGTCGGTGGTTCTATCCGGGGGTTTCCCCCGGGGTCTTCCTCCACCATTAATATTGACCGCTATGTATAGCCTATTGTGTGCTGAAAAATAGCGTTAAACACAACAACTTTCTATGAGTGTTGATTGTGAATTTTGAACTTTTCTCAGCCCGATTTAAATTTGTACAATAAAACTCCTAAAGGCTCTATGGCTAGACTGCAAACCATGAATACTAAAAATGGATTACTTTCACGAGGTACATATATTGCATATTTTTGGATGTTCCTTCAAGCCATGGACTGAAACATCTGAATATCAATCTAAGGTCACTCTACATGAAACAGCGTCTAAGAAAATGACCTAAACATAACGATGGACCTTGAGAAACCAAGCTCATTGCAAGGTAAGAACAGATCACTGAACTAATGGAACATAATTGAATATAGGCCTCTGTGACCTAGTTACTATGATGGTTCTTGAGCTACTCATGACACAATTACATGTAAAGTAATGTGACTCCTTAAACAAGACTGCCTGATAAAAATGAGCTAAATGCAAAGTTAATAAATAAACTACTGTTGTTCCAGGGATTAACATCATTTTTCAGCACTTGATAGGCTATACATGGTAGCCAGTAACAATGGTGGAGGAAGAACCTGGGAAAAACCCTGGAAAGAACCACTAACCCATAGGAAGCTACTGGCAAGCTTTCTCACATACCCACAATGGCCGAATCTGAGAATCGAACCCACGCAGACAGAGGTGAGATGGCAGTGATCCGTAATGGAGAGCACTTTAGACCACTCGAGCCACTCGGGGGTGCTCTATAAATAAACTGTAAAATATAGGTCAGAGAATACAAATTTTCAATGAAGGAAGCAGTATTTACAATGATGCCATTATATAAAATGTTATGATATTATATAGGCAAATGTACCAAAATTATGAGCTTAACACAAAAGCAAATTAAAATCAATGGACAGCAAAACAAAGGTCACAGTGACCCAATTTTTATACAAAAGTGTAGTACTCTAAATGACACATATATACTCTAACTTACTTAACTATATCAAGAGTTGTTCTTGTAGGGTTTAACACCATTATTCAGCACAAGATAGGCTACACATGGCACCCAATATATATGGTAGAGAATGAACAAAAAAAATTGGAAAAAAAAAAAACTCGACCCCAAGAGAAACTACTGGCAAGCATTCTCACTTACCCACATTGGCTGAGCCGAGGACTCGAACCCACACAGGTAGAAGTGAGACAGCAGTGATCCATAATGGTGAACACTTTAGACCACTAACACAAAGGTAAGCTTAAATCATTGAACCCTTTCTTATAAGTTAAAGTGACTTCATTTTCAACATAGTTGTAGTAATCTTTATGAGACAATTACATACCATTTTATGCTAGTAATATTTTTGACACAATTACATACCATTTTATGCTAGTAATCTTTATGAGACAATTACATACCATTTTATGCAGGTAATCGTTATGACACAATTACATACCATTTTATGCTAGTAATCTTTATGAGACAATTACATACCATTTTATGCTAGTAATATTTTTGACACAATTACATACCATTTTATGCCAGTAATCTTTATGACACAATTACATACCATTTTATGCTAGTAATCTTCATGACACAATTACATACCATTGTATGCTATTCCAGAGATAAATGCACAAGAAAAATAAGTTAAATGCAGTGGTTAAAAAAAATTACTGGACAAGTAAATTTAGGTCACAATAACCCATATTAACTGAAAGGTGTATTACTCCATGTGAAACAGCTGCATCCTGTGTCAATAAGCTCAGACACAAGCTTCTCATTCATTACTCTCTTAGCTTACAAATTACACAAATTCAGAGTTTGTAACAAGGAAACAAAATCAATGTAATATAAAATAAATCCATCTCAGTAGAAAATTTGATGAATGAAGTTAAATCACAACTGGACTATAACATTTTAAAGCTTTCAACTAAGACATGAACCTTAAAAACAAATACATGTAGATCTGATGTCATTAGAAATAACTACATTCAGTTTATCAAGCTCTGTCCACCATTTCTGTCAAATATTGCAGTATATGGAGGTGAAATCAGAACATCTGAAAAGTTTATTAATTCCTGGAAATTAAGTTTTTACAATGATACTTAAAAGAAATTTTATTCCAAAATAGTGTGAAATTGTGAATACAAAAACATAGAAGAGAATCCATTTTTTGTTAAGTTGAATGCTTTATTTTCCCAGAAAGTAAAATGCTTTCAAATTGAACTTGAAAACTGTTGTAAACACACTAACCACATCTAAGGTATGGATGCATATGCCATTGAAAAATCTAAAGATTTTGCCTACAGGCATAACAAAAAGAGCCAACCAAAATCAATAAGGTTTCTGAGTAAAACTCACCCAATCTATCAAACTTGAATCTTCCTCACAGAAAGCTCTAGGAGGCGTGTGGCAGGGTTTCTTATGCCGCCACTGTGCTAGATGTGTTATTATGGTTGGGATGTGGTTCTCCCAATATTTTATTTAAATTACTATACAAGTTCCACTAATTTTGTGGGAAGAGAAATTAGTGATAAAGAGAGGTAAAGCTCCGAGCCTCCAATCAGCAATGCCGATAGTTGAATTATTTGTACACAAAAAGGTGAAATTCAACTGAATAACAATTTAATACAAATCAAAAGCCAAATGATAATAATTCCCCAATCTCTCTTCTTTCTCTCGATCAAACGATAGCCTATCTCATATCTCGCCAATTCCTAATCTCTTTCAGACTTCCCTCATAACTCCTTCTCCTCCCTGACTGCTCCTTCTCCATTTTCTCCTCCTTGAATCTTTTTCCAGCTAGCCTTCAATTCAAAATCAACTTCTCCAACAGTCTCCATCCTAGAGACTCAAGACTAAACTATACTGGAAATTTGTCACCTAAAAGCTTCCTTAATAATGATATGTCTTTCTTATAATTTCCTAAGTTTCCCTGCCAAATTACGAGTGAGTTTGTAACCTTCCAGCATGAAGTCTGTGCAATTAATAAGTTCCAAGCTTGAAAATACTAAATTAAATATAGATTGAAATGGTGACCACACACCCTCTTTCAATTCCGATTATATGTCAAATATACCCTGTTCTATTTAACCTAGAAGACAATGCTCATAGGCTGTCTGTCAACGTGGTGACATTTATGATGCCTATAAGGGTCCTTTGTTCTTGATCAAAGCTTTCAATGTCCATGTGCGACTTTTCACACCCAACAAAGAGGACCCAGTATAACAGCAGTGTCTAACATATACACATGGCTTCTAACCATTTCATTGTTCACCTCGCGTAAAGCACGTGTGGGCAGTACAACGTGGCACTCAGAATCAAAATACCTCATATGTCATAAAATAAGTGATACCCATGTCTTTTGTGACCATAACATTACAAGCATCACAAGTGCCAATGCATGGAAATGTTTGTGAAGAATTGTTATAGTTTAAATAGGACACCATGATAAGAAGTTTGCTAACTTACTTAGCTTCAGGCCTCTGAAATCAAGACATTTGAGTCTGCATGCTCGTGTACGTCGGATGACGCCTTGAAAGATGCTGAAGTCACAGCCCATTTCCTCCTCGAATACATCCCAATCCTCCTTGGGCAAAATCTCTCTGAAACTAGAAATTAGGACTATTCTTATGCACAGATGTTCCTACTGATATATCAACTGGATCAACCTACAATATACTAAATAATTAGTAACAATAAACTTTTATTAATACATAGAGCTGGCTCACAAACTGGCCGAATCCCAGTGCCTGTACCAATTTAAAAAATGAATCATACCAAATTTTTCTCCATCTGTTGACAGTGGTCTTCAGCATACTGACAAAATAGAATGAAAATTTGATGCAACACCCATCTACTCCAAACTATATTGTAAATAGCTTTCACGCAAAGTCCACTGCTAAATATTTTTATAACTGGCATTGTACACATCAATATTTATCAACATCTTAAGTGACAGGACTCTTTAACAAAGATGCTTATCAAGGATGGATTGAGGTATGGATCTTTTCAAAGCCATGTGCAGAATTAGGCCGCCATATCTCGAGTGATGGAAACATAGGGATGACATTCATTTCTCCAAACTTTATATTATTTTGAATATAATATTATAGTGACAAATGCTGCTTCTCAGTTGGTAAGCATTGTAAATTTTTTTGCCAGTTGAATTCTGTATGGGTTTTGCGCCAATACTGGTAACCTTAGATACCCAGAATAACCTGAGAGCGATGTAACTCTTGGTAGTCCTTCAGGGTGAGACTGAATTTTGCCAATCCAGACAATAGTCGTATTACAAACACTAAGCCAGGCATCACGCACTTTATTACACTTGGCTACTATTTCCATCCAAACTGTCAGTTCTAGAAACTTCAGCAATCTTCTGAATCTCATTAAAACCTTTGTCAGTTTGCCATTTAACCCCAAACTACTTACCCAAATTTGAAAAAGATGTTTTGTCCTGATGTATCTTGGTTTTGAGGTCACAGGCACTATTTATTTGGCTACAGTCAGAAATGAAAACAATAGTGGAAGCTAAAGTTCTGGCGTACTCTTATAATAACCACATGTACATTCAGGATGTTTCTGTCTCTGAATTCAGTCATTGTAAATTTCAGCACATTTTCCCACCCAAGCTGCTAGTCAAAGCCTTTGAACTTGCCACCCAGCTATTGCTACATGATCTTTTGATGTACTCTAATAAATACAGCAGGCAGAACTGGGGGTATTTTTAACCACTAAATTATGTCAATGTAAATATCAGCACAGCTAAAATGATAAAGTAATCAACATTGACTTTGTCTCACAGCTATTTGCATGCATATGGAGGACTCCTACATAGAGAGATTTCTGTCCCAGATCAAATATTTGCATTCAAATACGCGTAATTAAGCATTTCCTAGATCTCTGAATAGTTATCAAAATTTACACAGAATTCAAACACTAGAATATTATTTTCTATGATTCAAGAAAGAACTTGACACATCAGTATGATGCATACGTAATCACCATCCATTTTTGACATCATAGGGATATGAACTGACATACCAGATGTTAATGAACATCCAGATGAGAAGAGCCATCGTGCGATACAAAGGTAAAAATGGGATCCTAATATTATTTCATCTATTTAACTTACAGAGTGAGGAATTATTAAAATACCAGTAGAAGAAAAAGACATTAATAAAAAGTGTCCGACCTCATGGAACGTAACCCTTGGGGCAACACAGTACATAAATAAAGGCAAAAATTGGGGTGATGCAATTTTCCAAATGTTGCAGTGAAGTCATTAAGATCAATGCTGATGTAATATTTGAAACTTAAATATGTCTGACATAACATTCACAAAGAGATTTGACCATGGTGTAGGATTTGTCAAATCTGTAAGGTCAGTGTGTAATGATGTTATATAAAAAAAATATTAAATGAGGTTATGGAATAAAAGTGAAAAAATTAATTTTTAAGCCTAATAATTTATGACTGTATACAACAATAAATATTCACATTTTTTAGGCAAACAAATTTTCAATTTACGCAAATTAAATCAAGTTTTCTCTCTCAGCAAGTATACTTACATCCCTACCTGCCCCTGTCCCATTTAAATACGAGTATAATATAACCAGTCAATAAAGACCACCATTGGGGCTTGTGAAGATCACTTTTACATACAGGTTACCTGATTTACTATATCTAAAGAACTGAGTATAATGCATCATAACGAAACTATCCAACATCTACCTACACTATCCAACATTTACCTAAGCTATACACACAAATTTGCTACCATGGGTCCATTGTCATACCAGCATTTTAAAAGAAATGGTGATATAATAATGGAGGGCACTATAATGAGTGCTGTATGAATAGGTAACTGACCAATTTGTAGTGCTGGCTGTAAGATGACTGCAGTTCAGAAGAGTACTGTATGCATCTGGCTGTATGAATAAGTATTTAGCCTATCTGAAGTGTTGGGTGTAAAATGACAAAATGACAGCACTTTGATAGAGTAATGTATGAATAAGCATTTGACATCTGTAATGCATACATGCCAACCCCTGATGAGGAAAAGCCATAATCCAAGTGGTCAAAATGCAGAAACCAGGCAGAAAAGGCATAATCCACATATAAAATGCTAACATTTCAATGAACATTAGTTTATCTGCCACTCTAGTCTTTTAACATCCTTTACTGCTGCAAGTTTTCATATGTAGCACTTTTAGCTTTACACACACACTGACTAGAACCCATCATAAGACTTTTAGCGCCAAATATTAAAACTATTTCCACACGGCCTGAAATAGACGTCACATGATACTGCACTTGTGTCTTCATACTTGGAGGATTCTATTATTTTTTGTTTTCTTTCTTTGGGGGCCTTTTTTTAATCCATCTGTGAAATTAATTGAAAGGAGATATTTTTGCTCTCATATACACATTGACTAAAATAAAATATACTTTTTATCGCCAAATACCTTTAGACTGGTTCTACACTTAATATGAATTAGGACAAAGCATCTGCGCATAAAGATTCAACTTAGAAAATCAGTCTGTTCTCTCCTCACAAAGCCATACAGATGCTATAAATAGAATTTGAGGTCAAAAGTTTGAAAGTAGAACCAGGCTGTTTCTTGGTAATATGATAGTTGCTATAAATAGAACATGATATTATTAGGAAAGTGTACGCAAGTCCACCTACAAGAGTACTCTTATATTAAAGTTGTGTAGAAGCTATCTTTTCTAAATATGGTCTGCAGGGTTAATGGACTGTTAAAAACAATGAGAAAACAAATAATTGATTTTTTGGGAAGGTGAATATACCGAAAAAGAGTAATCTGTATGATTATACGTAAGGCGTAATTTAGTGGAAAAAAGCGTAATGATTATGTCAAAAGCTTAATGGTTGGCATGTATGGTAATGTTTGGTGTAAAATCACTGCAGTTTGATGTATGAATAAGCATTTGATGTATCTGTAATATTTGGTGTAAAATCACTGCAGTTTGACTGAGTATCGTATGAATAAGTATTTGGCCTATCTGCAATACTGGCTATTATAAGATGGCTTCAGTTAGACCGGTGCCTACCAGAGAGTCTGTAATGGCCAGTTGGCAGTTATCTCATTAACTGCCTGTCGCTGAGTGCATACAATTGCATTCTGAAGTAACGTCTGTGACAGATGGACCGGAAGAACATGCATGGCCTCACTGACTAGCTCTGGGTAATTGTTGATCACCTGACAGCTAAAATTGACCAGGGATTTTGGCTTCAACTGTGGGTTCCTCACCTCATGTTTCTCATTAAGGACCATATGGTCATAATTGACCTTGTCCAAGGCTTTGAACATTGCTGTCACCTGATAAAGAAAAAGAATAAATAAAAATAAATAAATAAAATCCATATTTCCAATTTTATATTAAACTAAAACTAAAACTAAATATGGAAAACTCTGTGGGAGTTCAGGGTGAGAATGGTTATCAAGCTCCTTTATAACAGGATTATTTAGCATTATTAACATGACACACCGGATCCCTTTACTTTAAACATAAAAAGAAAAATCCATGAAATCTAGGACTTGGTCAGTGTTGGTAAATGGAATGCTTGAGAGCAGATTCATTCAGGTTTATAAAAGGGTTTTAATGGGTTCATCCTACACCAGTTATACTGGCCCTGACATTTAGACCATTTTGTGCTGAAAAATGGCATTCAGCCATGAATAACGAAATCATAAAAAGACAGACATTAATCTAAAGCAACTGGTCACTGAAGAGGCTGAATGTACTGAACAAAAAGAATCTCCAGAAATTTTATATGCTCCTGACTAATATTGTATGTTTTTATTAAAAATGGAAATGACCCCCTCCAAAAATGACAAAATTAAAAAGATGTTACAGGAACTAAAAGCTAAGTTAATTTAGGATGCAAATTACATTTTTAAGTTTGATTTTCATTTCAATCAATTCAAACCAACAAATATAAAAGTTTGTACCAAAGTACCCTGATTTCAGTGCAATCAGAACTTTACATATTTTTAATTTGGCCTAATTACATATATTTGATAACTGAAAACAGCAGATACAGAATGTCACATGCTGATCGAAAGGCTTCTCACATCTATATTTATTGAGGCTTTGGATGAATATCAAGATTTTTTGTGCTGTAATACACTGCAACACAGCAATGCTGGTATATCTCGAAAGGTTCAAGTTGGCAAGTCCAGCTAGTAACCGGTTATGCCAACAACAAATGGTGTTGGTGAAATCCAACTTTTCAAACTGCAGTGGACTCTTGACTATACACCCCAACATAATTTCCAAAGATCAAAAACGGGGTGGCAAAGGTCAGAGAAAACTTGGACTAAGTCAAAGAGAAGACAGACTACGCCAAGTGATCCAAAATACACTATAGTCATTTTAAAGTTAATTGATACAATGTCTCTTAAATTTGATGATTAAGGTTAATGCCCTATATTCTAAATGCCTAACTACTATTGTTAATACCCTATATTGTTAATGCCTCACTTGGGGGTTCGGCTTACTCCTGGTTTTCATTATGAACTGTTATGACCATGCACTAGTCCTATGAAAGCACCACCTTCTGGGAAAAATGTGTATTGTCCTTAACTGGTGATGATGCAAGTTTTCTAGACAAGCAGCCATTGTGATAGTCGATACAGATTTCATATTTTTATATGAAAATTATGTAGCAACAACCAACATGCAGACGACTAAATATAAGACATTGCACATGTTGATTTTGTTTAAGTGATATGTCTTACGATCCGAATAACGGCCTTGTGTAGTCGACATCGGAACGAGTAGTAAGTTTCAGGAATATCACACATACTTGGCAACCTATATCGACACTCTTCCACTAATTTATGTTTAATTAATATACTTACTGTTTTTATCCTGGTGGAATCAATATCTGACACTTGTAAACAACGCATTTTCTTGTTCAGTGGACATAACATATGAATTTGTTGAAATGCGACAGTAGTCGAGGTATGCCGAAGTATGTTCAAATCAGAAAATATTTCTTGAATGAAACGAAATGTTGCCTGCTGTTCAAATACTGGATACTTTCGTTTTGTTAAAATAAAACAGCCTTATTGAAACCTACTTTGGCATTCCTCAGCCACCATCGCATTGCAACCAACTGAAATGTGTCAAAGGAATATAAAACTGCGTTCATTTACTAGTCAGATTTTGAGTCGATTACGATCAAGACAACAAAGTATATCAATACTCTTAAATATGTGGAGGAATGATATTTATTGCCATGTATGTGATAATCATGAAAATTTCACCTCTTATTTTCCTGTCAGTACAGTTCAATACACATTACACAGCGCTGTTCGTTAGGCAGTAAAACCCTCACGCCCCAAACATAAATATTAGCGTCGGGTCTTACACTGTAGGACTAGAGCATGCACTATCGCGAACGGGACAAGTGATCAGAGACATCACGGACAGAATCCTCGACTATCAACTGGAGGATGTTGGAGGAGATTGATAGAGACAGCTAAATTATGATAAATTTATAACATTTTCACCTAATAATAACCGAAAAATGTCATTAACATAAAGATAAATAATCCGTAGACAAATGCCGACAAAAACGCAACTGCACTGTAGTGAATGAAAAGTACTTGTGAAGAGGCAATCGTCAGAGGCAAAGGAAGACGTGTGAGTTATTAAAAAGAAACAAGATATGCATTACTTTTGATAGAACAGCTAGAATCCAAGCTACACATCTAAATAAGTGATAAAATTTTAAGATTTAGGATACTCTAGTCCCGCCATCTCGTCAGGCAGTTTTAGAATCTAAACTTGACTGGTCTATTACTGCAGTTTGACTGGTCTATTGTTGCAGTTCAAAATACCTAAAACAACGCCCAAGTCGAAACGGATTTTGCGGTCGTTCAGGCACTGTGCTGCTGAACATCTGACCAGTTCCCTCCACTTGTCTCGATCATGTGCCTATGCCTGTGTCTCCGCAAAACTTTTCCTGGTCCATTCAGTGATGTTGTCACTCCACTTTTTTATGTCTACCTCTCCTTCTACCCCCTTGGACACTATCCTGCAGTACTGTTGTGGGTATACTGTTGGCTCTTTTGAACAATAAATAAATAAATAAATAAATAAATAAATAAATAAATAAATAAATAAATAAAAACAACCAACAACTAGTCATCAATACTATCAGATCTGATTTACATCTAACCAGACAGGACATGTTGACTATGCCTGTAGTTGTATACGGGGGGGGGGGGGGCGGGGGGCATAATTCTTTAGGCGCACGTAGGTTAACTTGCGAAGACGTCGAAGCCTGGGTTGTTGATTCCATTTTAATGCATTGCAGTCAGTTATAGACCTGTCATGGGGTAATCAGTATCTGCCACAAATTATTACTTAGATAAATATAAACAAAATTAACCTGAATTTAATACATTAGTAAATAGTTATAACCAGTAGATGATGAGGTGGGTGTTGTCTGGACTAATGTATATTGCTCTTTAGTATTACAGAGAGAGAGAGAGAGAGAGAGAGAGAGAGAGAGAGAGAGAGAGAGAGAGAGAACTACAAAGGACACGTACGATAAAACAAATAAATAAGGTATCTACTACCCAAATCTGATGTTGTATAGATACTTTGGAATACTATTATAAAAGATACACAAAGTCAAGGCTAAAGTAATGCATAATTTTAATACATCTTTGAGAACAAAAGTGAGTTGTTGTTATTGTTATGGGGTTTTCAGCTAGATAGGCTATACATTAAAGAGTTTTTTTGTTTAAAGTTTATGACTAATAGTGTCTTTGGAAAAAGGATGAAAAAATTGAAAAAACGGGAACTAATGTAAAAATACGTACTGGCAAAAATAAATACTTCAAACTTATAAAACGATAGTTCATTTACAAGACCAACTATAGATCTTAGAGATACTGTCTGAAGTGAAGTGCGACAAGTCGATAGAAGAATATGACGCTGTGGAGACGCTGATAGAATGGTATGCAGACCTGTTAATGAAACTTCAATGGATTCATCTCTTGTTCAGCTTAGCTTGAAGCTGATGGACGACAAGCCGATCAAACGCTAACCTTACCCTGTACCCCACGCGAAGTCAGAAGCCGTGAGAAAGGGAGCTGAATAAATGGTTTCTTCGGGAGGAATCGAGCCAGCAGACTTCGCATATATTTCACCAGTGTTTCTGGTGCAGCAGAAAGATTCACTCATCATGTTCGAGTGGACTATGGTATGGTACGGTAACCAGGTGACGCAGTTCCAGGGTGAAATTGGTTATCGGATCTAAAGCGAAAAATTTCTCCATGATGGATTTGACTAAGGGTTATTGAAAGATCCCTGTGAGGGAAGGGAATAATCCAAAACTCGCGGATGGATCCTACCAATGGTTGGCATTCTCTTTGGAGTCCGAAACAATCCGAGCATCTTTACAAGAATGATGCGGAACTTATTGGAACCCTCGAGCGTTATGGACGATCTTTTAATAACCACGGACACGTGTGGTGGTCACCTGTCGCTGTTAGCATTGGATTCTACATCTTGGACCACTTATGACATAAGGCAAGGGACACTATCACTAGATAAGTATAAGGTGGAAAAAAAACTTGGAAACGCTATGTATCCCACTAATAAGGCCGAAGTACGATCGTTCTTGGGATTAGCTGGTTATTACCGGAAAGATGTTGCAAATTTCAGCACGATTGCTGGACCGTAGACCAAGAAGAGGACCCGAATAAGGTTATCTTGACCGATGCGTGTGACAATGTCCTCCAAACCTTGATGGATAGACAGACAACATTTGTCGTTGCCCGTTTCCTATGACCATGAAATTCGTTCTGAGCATTCACGCTTGCGACACTTGTTTCAGTGCCGTGTTTCTGAAATAACATGACGGGGGTCTTTTGCCCATTGCGTATGGCAGTCAGAAACTGTCCGCAGCCGAGAAGAACTACTCCGTATCGGGGAAGGGATGTCTCGGAATCGTGTATGGCGTATCACGGTTCAAGCGGTATTTAAGCCCAGAAAGTTTATTTTGGAGACAGACTTCCAACTACTTGCCACAGACGAAACTCCCGAATGGACGTCTGATGAAGTAATCACTATTCATGCAACACTATCGGATGCAGATAAGGTACACGAATGGTGCCGAGAATGTAGGAGCGGACCAAAGATTTCGTCAACGCGAGCCACTAGAACTATCGAGAGGAACGAACCCCTTTATTCTATTGTTCCCACACTTTTCTACATATACATTTCCAGATCTGTTCCAGGTTGTGGTTTTTCAGGAAGAAATTAATATTTTCAAGGTTAACACATGACCATTAATGAATAGAATCAAAGAACATTTTGGATCATAGAACATGCATTTTCAAATCTGAGGACGTTTCTCTCTGATACTCTCCAAAACATGTCAGAAACGATGGTCATGTACAAAACCACAAAACGAGTCACACGAAACAAATCTGATTATATTCCTATAAATTGAAGTTTAACGACATTTCAAAGTACAGAATACAAATTATAAATGTACTTTGCTGACCTTAATTATGTGCTGTTATTCTAATAAATTATTATGTTTCCTTTCAAAACTTTAGTCTAAATAATTGTAAAGCAATATATGTGAATGTTATACAAAGTAAACATTTCCCATCAATCCATGAACCCACCCACACACACACACACACAATAAGTAAATGCAAAGTATTAGAAGCTTTTCTTGTAATGAAAAAAATTAGACCCGGAATTTATGTGTGCCAATAAAATTGCAAACACAATTATTCAACCAACTTAAACTCCTAAAGACTATTTGGTTAGCAATTCCATCATTTAAAGACATTACAAAATGGTTGATTTAAATTTTGACAAAAGACTTTCAAAATCATATATAACTATAAACAGGACTAATTTTCTGTAAAATCAACTTATTTCCTTTTACCTCCATAAACCAGTCCCCAAACCTGCATTGATACATAGACTGTTTTCGTTTCTTAATATATTATAAAAGCGACGAAAATGTTCCTTTTCTCTTGCATTCTATTTAAGATCTGACACCAATGATTCAAGCTACATGTTACTGTGTTATTGTTTCGCACTAAAATTCAGCTCAGAAATTCGAAATTTATCTAATCCTGGTTTCCTCAGAATATTCCAACCCCATTTTTCACATCTGGGCATTTTGAATGTAGTGTGGGTTCAGAGCAAGTACATATAAAACTTTGGAGTCTGCCGCCACCGTAAGATTGCTTATCGGCGAGCCGAGCAAATTTAAACTATGTTATATCAACTTGTACCTGCATGAAATCGACAGGAAAATTATTTATTTTCTCAAAAATGGCAAGTATTATAATCGTTATGCCTGTAATCCGCCGACAGACTATACGAAACTCTACATACATGAAACCTGACAGGATACTCGCCATTTGCGTTAATGGTCACATGGCTTCACAAATCTCAAACAACGATATCGGAAGTGGATCCCGACCGAAATTCGGTTTCGGTTTCGGCGCCGAAAGTTGGCAAATGACCTCTTTTTTAGCTTTTGGTTTGCTTTAGGTTTTAGCTGAAACTGATATTTACTTTCGGTCATCAGTCGAAGATTTATTTTAACTTTCAGAACGCAACACTAGTGCTGAGTCTATTGCTTTGCTTGTCGGCCGGTCAGCCGGTGCTAAGCAATTTGACATTTAGCAAAGTCAGCTTACTGCAGGCTCTAAATGATTACTTCTAGATTCCTTTTTAATTAGTGTAGCATTGCATCATGACCCATCATGACCCAGGCCTGGCCTGTTTAATAAATCTTGTGTTCGGCAAACTCGGTTTATCTTTCGGTTTCGGTTTTGGCCGAAGGTGTAGTTAAACTTTCAGTTTCGACCGAAAGTCAATTTATAACTTTCAGTCTGGTTTCGTTTTCGGCCGAAACCAGAAATTTAGTTTCGGTCGGCCTCTAATCAGAAGACCAATAGTAACATGATGTGAACAAAAAACTCCTTTTTAATGTGGTTGTACAAAATTTCAATTATATTAAATGAAAGTGTGATGCCTTTTGTAAAACACAGAAAGAATATATAATTCTCAACATATTTATTTCGAGAACTATAATAAACTAGGCCAGTCTGATTCATCAAGCATAATAGTCTGGATCCCTGCTTCGTATGCTGGACTGCGTGAGAGAGCACGTCAACGTGGTAGTCACGTGATACAACAAAAGTTCTCAAGTTGGTCTGACTAGCAATCGAAATCGCTAGTACCAGCTCAAATTTCAGCAACGTATTAATACTCGCAGCAATTTCTGCGAAAATAAATAATTTTCATATCGATTTAACAAAGTTTAAGTTTGCTAGCCCATCATATATGGGGTTATGCTCTAACGCCACCATGTTAGTCTCTTGTGATGATGACTATAGTTTTCACACCTTTTATAAATAAAACAAAAGATACGGATATCGAGCAGTTTGTGAAGCAAAGTCTACTAGACCAATCTAATCCACTGAGCGTTTAGATTATCTCAACAATATATAGTTATGGCAAGCATCCAAATGATTCAAACTGCATCCTCCTAATTGTCTGGTTAGAACTCGATAAATTTAACTCACGATCAGTTCAGTTACGACTCAGTTACGCAATTGTTTCGGGCGTCAAGTTTTGAAGGAAATTCCCGGGCTTTCCCGATTTTCGTAAATATTTGCAAAATTCAAGGACTTTTCACGGTCGGGGAAACTTTTAATTTCTTCCGACTTTTTTTTTTACGATTTGCAGGTAGCGTGGGAACCGGGTTATTCAGGTAAGTAGTTAATGGTGTAGTCTTGTTCTTTATTTGTTATATTTTCATAGTAATATGTTGTGTATATTTTTATTATAAAATGCGGGGTTGTATAGAGCTCTGTTCGTGGCCGATTTTTAATTCAAACGTATTCGTGAACACGTATGTTCTACTTTGTTGGTACATAATCCAAATCTACCAAGATTGCGTTAAAGAAACACTGTTCTTTGATCTGCTTTGGCACTTATACCCACCGCTTTAATGCCACCAAGAGTGGGACTACTGACGCTGAGTTAAATTCAAACGGGCCAATCAACTATGGCTAGAGGGCGCAATTTCATTTACAATTAGTTTTTATACGAGTCATTTTCACTGTTTTTTCATTTAGGTTTTTTTGTTGACAATTATCTTTCATTCTTGACTAAACTTAGTCTTCAGTTGAATAAACCTTGAAGACCTAATTATTGTCAATCGTCGTATAGAGTGATAACTGCTCCTAACATTTGCTCAAATTTATGGAGTGAAAGTTATCAGTCTGGTTCCCGATTCCTTCATTTATACTGTCCACACTAAACTTTAAGTAAAGATAAGACAAGGGAACCAGTTATGTTATTAACGTACGAAGACCATTCTATCATTCTAAAAACCTTTAAATTTCTATTATGGAACGAAATTCGAAAACATCCTAATTTGATAAATAAAAATAAAATATTCACTGGTAATTATATTACTTCTGGACTTTTTTTTTTTACATTTTTGATTGCTTATTTGATATTTTCTATACAATTTGAATATCAATATGTTAATTTAGTCTTGATTCACTTCATCTTCAGTACAAAACTTCCTGGCAATGGTTTCGCTGTGTTTGAATGGAGGATAAATTTAAAAATGAAAGTGGACGAATTTTTAATTCACAAGGAAACCATCAGGTTTTTCACATATAGGATTTTTAGATAGATTAAATGCACTTTACTAAATGAAAAGTTTTCTTAGAAATTGAATTGGGATGATGTCGAACAGAACTTGGTGAATTAAATCGAAAGTGCACAACATAATCATACGGGGTCTTCCAAGAAGGGTAGTGAGTGAAGTCTGATAGCTGGGTGAACTCGTATGATCCATTTGTAAGTTTGAGAATTTAGTGTTAGAGAAATCACCAATGTGCTTCAGAATCTTTCGAGATTTCACGGCGGATTTAGAATGAACGATAAGGTACAGTAATGACTAACTTTTCTGTCATATGTGCTTTTGGTGGGACCATGTAATTATTATGGTTCACATACATTGAAATTGATTCGAGGGCCCATATTTTCTGTTGGTCCTAAAAGTATGTGTCCAATTGACTTAAGTTAAATTGTTTATGTACATGAAATGTTGATTCCTTAGACTGAAACCACATTCAGTTTCTAGAATATAATTAAAGGTTAACGAAACTTAAGCATCTCGTTGATGGCCGCCGTGTATCAGATTTTGGAATGACTTTGCACAGTATAAAAGACTACATACACAGCGAACATTAACATTATATGGGCCAAGTCCAAGATATGTTGAATGATGTTAACTGAGCTAAACATAACATTCACATCAGTACCGTTATAACTTTGGTGGCCCGGCCAGTATTATTACAACAAACCAAATAAAATAAGGAAAATTATCCCTAATGTACCCATGCACACAATTTTACAAAGACTATTCAAATGGCTGCTGTGTAACCACTGTTGATAACCATATTTGTATGATGACATTTTTCAGTTTGTATTAAAATAAATATATGTGGCTGAGTGGTCTAAAGATCTGTCCATTACAGATCACTGCCATCTCACCTTTGTCTGCATGGATTCGAGTCTCGGATTCAGCCAATGTGGGTATGTGAGAAAGCTTGCCAGTAGCTTCTCATGGGTCGGTGGTTCTTTCCGGGTTTTTCCTCCACCATTAATACTGGCCGCCATGTATAGCCTATATTGTGCAGAAAAATGGCTTTAAACCATAAAAAACCAACAACAAACAAACAATAATTACGGTTACTAGAAACACCGAAATACACTGGGGGAGGGGGAAAAACGAAATACACATGTATATACATTTTCTTTCTGTATATATCAGTTTCCACACACAAATTATTTTTTGTTTTTATTTGAATAACAGTATAAAGCAACATAAAATATGAATTATTTCCTTTACCCACCCTTGAGTTTAGGTGCTTGGTATTTAAATTAGAATCATTTCTGATGTAAAGATATAAATTTAAACCTGTATCTTTATATGCTACACAATGATTTTGGATTTATCCTTGATTCGCCTCTGGCTAACGCGCATACCGATTATAGTTGAAATCTATATTTTATAAAAATGAAGGATTAGTATGTTGTTATTTTATGAGAAAAAGTCAGTACTGTTATGTGTTGTGTTCTCACATAGAAATCAGTCTAATTGGGATGGGAAATCTTAGACTAGTGTAACTATAAGCTGATAATTGATTGTCTTACTGTTTTAATCTTTAGAGTTTGATGCATGTTTATGAGAGTATTATAAGTAATTAAGGGATAAATAAATAAAGAATCTTTGCAGTGAACTATGAAAACACCTCCTTTTCATTGAATTGTCAAAAACATGTTATTATTATATACTCACAAAAGAAGTCCATATTTTTTCCGTATCTGAAATTACCTACATGTTATAATCAATCTGACCCTCAGATTCCAAGAAAAGGAAAGTTAATGACAATTTTGAGAAGAAGAATAAATCTGTTAAAGTTGTAAGAAATCTTTAGCATTAGTAATGAGCTCATTAGTCAGTTAACCAACCCAACCATAATCATGGTCAAATTTTAGACTGGTTTCTTCATAGACCTGATGATAATATTGTTGTAAGAAATGTTTAGCATCATGATTTAGCTCATGATTTAGAAAACAAAGGGATATTGAGATTTTCATTTGAAGATTTTTGTGTCATGGGTCAAACGAAAACTTTAAAAGTGAGATATCTATGTGATCAAAATAATAAAATAAGTTATTGTTATATGATTTTTTTTTATTCAGCAGGTCATAAATTGAATTGACAACATGGCGAAGCGGAGTCCACTGCACGAACGATCGCAGTGTTTGAACATACTGGGTCTCTCGGAAGGTTCATCAGAAGGTATCCACTTTAGAATTAACATTTGTTTCTTTGCTTTTATTAATACATCATTATTGTCTTTTAACATGGGGCCTGTAATTGCCATTTGCATTATTAATTGAATTACCAAGAATTGTAGAACTTGTTGGGAATATGTGTAAGGGCGAGGGGGTAAAATTTTTAACAAGCGCCAACTACACTATCACATTGTAGAGTGTGATCAAAGTTCAGTTAATAAATATGTATATGTGTAATGAGGAGAATAACCAAAGCACCAACCAGTATTGAATACTCAGAATAAGAATAATTATTCACAATTTGATTGACAATAAAGATTTTTTAGATTATGTTAGGTTTCATGATGTGTTCTTTCAACTCATAATAGTTCACAAATAAATCCTGGACAAATGGGCTAAGCCTTTCAGATTTGTATCAGTCATGTTAGACAGCTCTGGTGGCCTAGTGGTTAGTGTCCATCTTGGATGTGGGAGGTAGTGGGTTTCATCCAGCATTCAGCATCCTCTTTTTCTGATGATTCAGTCTCAGAAACTTCTATGTCCGAATCTAAATCTCATGAAATATTTTACTGCTGAACATATCTTTCATTTGCTTGCAAAATATTTTCGAGATCAAACCCGAGAAACTCTTCATTTTTGCTTTCACCATCATCAAAAGTCTTACATCTGACATCATTTACAATTTTTCATGAACCAAACACATTTATTGAAATTGCCCTCTATTAGTAACCCTTGGCTTTAGAACAATTCAAATTTGCACAAAAGAAAGTAAAATCATTTCTGAGTGGTTAATATTGGTTTGAATCTTCGGGTAAAAAAACCCATTTGTAACCAATCAGAGACCTTGTATCTAACAAACATTCAAACCGACAAAAGACAAAATTGGCCTTTGAATGAAAAAAACCGGATGACACGTATAGACATGTTTGAGGCTGAATGAGCTAAATATTATTTTTGACAAGTGCTTTTAAAAGTCAAGATTATTTTGGTCAACTGCTCTTGTAAAGGAGATGAGTAACTTCTGGTCCAGTTGGGACTCTTGTTGCACCATGTAATCCTCTTATTGGTTATTTTTTCACAAATTAAACTTGAATTACAATTTAAGTTACAAGTAATGTACGTCTTCAAACCCAAGATAAGAAAATGACCTCAAACTTATAAAACTGTTTACTTTTGTATTTCCTTTCCTGCTCCTAAACCAAAGGTGCAGATGGTGTGGGGGATATAGATGTGTCTGTCTGTGCATTAAAAGTGCTTCAGCAATACAACCATAATTTGATGTCTTTTCTCATAAAATCTTTTTTTGATCACACAGTCTGGTACAGTTAGGTAGACTATACTTTATACTTGGGAGGTGGTAGTTCCATGTTGAGCATAAGGCAGATGAGTTAATGGTCGCGTTCAATGGAACCAGCATAGTACTGTAATTTTGCTTTGGTTTTCCTCAATAAGTCAAGTTTCTTGTATACAAAACTTCAAAGGAAGTCTACACTGGGACAGAAAAACCACAATATCAATATATAGATGTGAAATTTAATGCATAGCATATGCAAAGCAGGAATGAATAAGAGAGTTTCTTTATAACTCATACAAAATACTGCTTAGACTTTATGAACAATAACACTGACACTTCATCAATATCTGCCTCATTTTTTCCCTAGACCATTTCTTTAATCCCTGACTGAAGACAAAACAACTAACACTGGGCCCATCAATAGAAATTCTCCTTAAATTTTTTAGAGTAGATATACCGATTGAATTTTTAAAGTTTTTTTAATATCAGATTCAGGCAACTGAATCTCCTATCACAGTTTGCATTGAAATCGGGCAAAAAGTAAACTGGTAGCTGCCTCAGATGCAGCTGAATATAAATCTTTGTTTTTTTCAGAGCTAGATTAGCCATGTTCTTTATGTTTGATGCAAACTTGTTTTATGGAGCAACTTTTTATTTTTTTATTGATATAAGTGACACTGGCACTTTACAGTCGATGACTGTAGTACCATTCTGTGTTACTCAGTTCAGATCACAACAACGTGTTGTCTAAGTATTTAAAACATAAAACTTTTAAGCAGTCCCAAATGCGTCTTACACTCACAGTTTATAGTAAACATAAATTAACAACACATGCAAATAACATCAACTCTTTTTGCCAAACCTGTTGAACATTAGAGTATATCCCCTTGGCATAACTTTTTTCCCTATTGATCACATTTAACTGCATCTCAAAACCATCAAAACCAAGTGGCCCGAGTTGCTTGTAGCAGTGAAAACTGAAAAAATTGTTTTACAGTCAGTAAAAAAAATAGCATCACTTTAATTTTTTTTGGCATTTGGTGACAAATGTGAAACCTAGCAGAGGCCCTGGAAATGAATTGTGCTAATAATTTTTGTGGTAATGATGGAATGTGTTAATCATGGTATAAACTGTGTGCTAATCATTGTAGAAATCGTGTGCTAATCATTGTAGAAATAGCTTGCTAATCATTGTATAAATTGTGTGCTAATCATTGTAGAAATAGTGTGCTAATCATTGTAGAAATAGTTTGCTAATCATTGTAGAAATAGTGTGCTAATAACCATTCTAATAATGGAATGTGCTAATCACAAACATAAATCAGATATTATGTTTTTTAATATAATTGCTTTCAATATTTTTCAGATGATATCAGAAAAGCTTACAAGAAACTTGCACTTCAATATCATCCTGATAAGGTTAGTCTTTATTCTAATTTTGTTATGTTTCTGTCTATTTTCTCACAATATTCAATTTGAGCTTGGCCAGACAAAAATGTTTGTGTTGACTTAGTCTTCTGGTGCACTTTGACAGTTCTAGTGTATTAAGGGCATATGTTAATGTTAATGTACTGGTTAGATCAGGGCATATGGTGATGTTAATGTACTGGTTAGATCAGGGCATATGGTGATGTTAATGTACTGGTGAGATCAGGGAATATATGTACTGGTGAGATCAGGGCATATGGTGATGTTAATGTACTGGTGAGATCAGGGCATATGTGTAATGGTGAGATCAGGGCATATGTTAATGTTAATGTACTGGTGAGATCAGGGCATATGTGTACTGGTGAGATCAGGGCATATGGTGATGTTAATGTACTGGTGAGATCAGGGCATATGGTGATGTTAAGGTACTGGTGTAGTCGGAGCATATGTTGATGTTACTGTACTGGTGCAATCTTGTTGAAGTGCCTCATATATGAGCCTGGTATCAGTGGTCATGGAAGCGTTTGAACACATGATGTTTCATAGCTGAATCCACAGTAACCACCTCTGCCATCTTTTAATGGATCTGTTATCTATGATATCACTTGATCAAAGATTCCAATTGTCATGTATTACTGTTTTTTCCCACCATAAATGTACCTTCTCCATCTGTCTGTCTGTCTATAAGTAAAGTTTGCATTTATGCAATTTTTCAGGCAGTATATGTCATATTTGTGTTCCTTTAAAAACTGTACATATGAAGTTAAATATACTAGTCTGAAGAAACAATTGTCAATTACACTAGGCACTTCAATTAGGCAGTAGTGATTGTCCAAAACACTTGTGACTGACCACTGTCCTATTACATGAGTCACTCCAATTGATCAGCAGTGGTTGTCTGTTGAACTCTTGCTATGGTCCAATGCACTAATGCAGTCAGGATGCTTTATTATCATTATGCAATGGCAGATTTGGTTTGGGTCAGTGTTCTTTTCAGTTGTACCCGACTTACAAATCAGTATTTATATATACTTTCTGCAATATATATATATGGCCTTTGAATTTGTTTGATGGTCCAATGCACTAATACTGTCAGTAAGCTTAAACTGTACACTGGCAGGACAAAATTGTTTAGCCATTAGTGGTAAGGATTATAAATAGGTTTGATTAAAGTGCTTTGTGTACTTGCTTTTTTGTCCTGATGTGAAGTGCATAGACCCAGATCTACCATCCTATACTGTGCTGGCAGATCTACCATCTTATACTGTGCTGACAGATCTACCATCCTATTCTGTGCTGGCAGATCTACCATCCTATACTGTGCTGGCAGATCTGCCATCCTATGCTGTGCTGGCAGATCTACCATCTTATACTGTGCTGACAGATCTACCATCCTATACTGTGCTGGCAGATCTACCATCCTATACTGTGCTGGCAGATCTACCATCCTATACTGTGCTGGCAGATCTGCCATCCTATGCTGTGCTGGCAGATCTACCATCTTATACTGTGCTGACAGATCTACCATCCTATTCTGTGCTGGCAGATCTACCATCCTATACTGTGCTGGCAGATCTACCATCCTATCTACCATCTTATACTGTGCTGACAGATCTACCATCCTATACTGTGCTGGCAGATCTACCATCCTATACTGTGCTGGCAGATCTGCCATCCTATACTGTACTGGCAGATCTGCCATCCTATACTGTGCTGGCAGATCTACCATCCTATTCTGTGCTGGCAGATCTACCATCCTATACTGTGCTGGCAGATCTACCATCCTATTCTGTGCTAGCAGATCTACCATCCTATTCTGTGCTAGCAGATCTACCATCTTATACTGTGCTGGCAGATCTACCATCCTATTCTGTGCTAGCAGATCTACCATCCTATACTGTGCTGGCAGATCTACCATCCTGTACTGTGCTGGCAGTATGTTAGGAGTTTTCAGTAGAACAATCAAGATTGACAATGATTTGCCATTGCATTATGAAATAGCAGATTTGGGTCAGTGTTCTTTTCAGTTGTACCTGACATTGTATATGACTAAACTTTGTGACTGCTACTAATAAAGCCAGGTTACATGGTGGCTACTTTAGTTTCACTTTACAACTGGTCGGGTGGGGGTAGGGCAAATTGTCTAAAGTGCTTACTGTTCCGGATCACTGCTATCTCACCTCTGTCAGTGTGGGTTCGAGTCTCAAGCTCTGCAAATGTGGGTACATGAGAAAACTTGCTAGTAGCTTCTCATGGGCTGATTGTTTTTCCTCCACCGGTTATATTGGCTGCTATTCATAGCCTAGTCTGTGCTGAAAAAATGCATTAAACCTAACAACAACACCAAAAACTCTAGCCTGAGAATAATTTATAGTAAGAATTCATTTTAACATCTTTCATTATTTCAGAACCATACCGAAGGTGCCAAGGAGAAGTTTCAGGAAATTGGATATGCCTATAAATACTTGACTGAAGGTGAGTTGAATGTGGCAGATGTGTTTTTCCACAGATCTACCTGTGTTGCTGACTGAAAATTGATGACTTGTGTTTATGATTGCAAATGTTTGGCCATGCAGTTATAAATGTTTACTGGAATATTATCTTTTGGAGACTATCAAGGGCTAAATTTGTTAAGAAAGAAATGGGTAACATGGAATACATTATATACTCTCTTTTAAGTCGGATCCAGCTGTAAACTGCATAGATCTTGATCTGCTGATATTTTATGCAATGACAGCTCAGGCTATGTTGGACAGAGCATATAAAGGGTAACGCCATTATTTAGCAATATATTAAATGCGTTAATTTGACCAGAAAAAATTAATTGAAAGAAGGAACAGTAGGTATTATGTCAGTTAATTTGTAATGAGAAAAAAAATAACCTGTTAAACGGTCTTTTCTAAAATACGGTCTGTGGGATTAAAAATAACCTGTTAAACGGTCTTTTCTAAAATACGGTCTGTGGGATTAATAATAACCTGTTAAACGGTCTTTTCTAAAATACGGTCTGTGGGATTAAAAATAACCTGTTAAACGGTCTTTTCTAAAATATGATCTGTGGGATTAATAATAACCTGTTAAACGGTCTTTTCTAAAATACGTTCTGTGGGATTAAAAATAACCTGTTAAACGGTCTTTTCTAAAATACGGTCTGTGGGATTAAAAATAACCTGTTAAATGGTCTTTTCTAAAATACGGTCTGTGGGATTAATAATAACCTGTTAAACGGTCTTTTCTAAAATACGGTCTGTGGGATTAATGGAATGTTAATAGAAACGAGATTTTTGGAAGGTTGATATATCGAAAAAGCATAATACATATACGTTTACGTGTAATGCATAATTTAGTGGGGGGGGGGGGAATTGTTCAAGGGTTGTACATGTCTTTCATGTTTTAACGAGTACCCGGGTACCTGTTAAACGGTGCAACGGGTACCCTGGTAAGTTTTCTGTGGTTTTTGACAGCTCTAAGGCTGACATGGTTTTACATGTCAGTGTTAAAAAGATTGTGGAAATTTAACTCTATGGCAATGAACAGTTCTTCTAGTCTGCAAAGTTCAACAATTTATATGATGAGACTGCAACTTTTGCTGGTAGGACTCCTATTTTTACCAAAATGGGAGTCCTGAACACCTAGTTTTAAAATTCAAAATCATAGTTAGACTTTTGACTTTTTCCCACAGACCATATTTTTCCAGCAGTGGCAGTGTAATGTCTGTTTGATTTTTTCTGTCTTACCTGCAGTGAATAGCTTCATATAAGTGATAGTTTTTAAATACCATTTAGCTAAATATTTTTGCATTTAGAATCATGAAACATGGTAAATGGATTTATCTTGATGGGTAGAGCTCATCACAGACAAAATGAGGTTACAGTGACATACTGTTCATATTTATTGACTTAATGGATATTTGCAATATTCTTCAGCAGAAAAGGTAGGACAGCATTATGTAGAATTCTTGAAAAAATATTTGCAAGTCATATGTCCTCAACATCAGTTTAAAATGTGGGGACAATATTACCGTGTACATGAAGCTAATGACTGGTCTTTGTTTTTTCATTTTCAAAATTTCTGAGAAAAGAAGGAATGTGTGTTCACATGATTGAAAATATGCAATATATATATATTAAATACAACAATCTATTATATCTGTCCTATATTAATAACAAATACTGTAAGATATACACTGTTGTTGTTGTAGGGGTTAATGCCATTTTTCAGCACAAGATAGGCTATACATGACATCCAGTATATAGTGGATGAAGAACCCAGAAAAATCCAGGAAAGAACCACTAACCCACGAGAAGCTACTGGCAAGCTTTCTCACATACCCACATTGGCTGAACCCAAGACTTGAATATCTACACTGCAGATATAAGTGTTTTATATATATATATATGGTTTATGCCAGCAGATTGCAATTTCATGGAGGTGTGACTTATCTCCCCTGCCAGAATAAGACATAGGTATGAGAAAATAGAGAAAAGTGAGTGTAGATAGGTAAAAATGTTGAACAGTCATTTTCTTTAACCTTTGAGCAACATTGTGTACCAAAAAAGTACTAATCAAACATTATCAGAAAAATATATTTCTTTCTTAATATTTTGATTCATGAAAATGGTTGCTTGACATTTCTTTCTGCAAAGGTCAGAAACCTTAAAATCATAGGTTAGTATTATAAGATGGTGGCAAATATTGAGGTGTAGGCCCACTCTTAAAATATGAAAAAGTAACAACTTTTACTGAAAAGAGTATTAAGTTTTTTTTGATTACATATGAGTGGATCTTTATTTTATGCTTCAATCAGATTGCAACGAGTAATAAGTTATAAATAGACTACACATGAATGGACCTTTACTTTATGCTTTATTAAGTTTTCAAAGGGTAATAAATTCTGATTTAATTACAAATGCATGGAATTTAACGCTAAGCTTTATTCAGTTTTCAGAGTAATAAAAATATGTTTATTTCTTTATAGTTTCATTCATGAAAATGGTTGCTTGACATTTCTTTTTGCAAAATTCAGAAACTTTAAAACCATTGGTTACTATTAGAAGATGGTCTCAGTATTGAGGTGTAGGCCCACTTTTTCTCTGGATAAAATATGAAAAAATAACATGTCTTTATTTTATGCTTCAATCAGATTGTAAAGAGTATTAAGTTATAAATAGACTACACATGAATGGATTTTTACTTTAAGCTTTATTCAGTTTTCAAAGAGTAATAAATTGTGATTTAATTACAAATGCATGGAATTTAACACTAAGCTTTATTCAGTTTTCAAAGAGTAATACATTGTAACTTGATAATATGCATAGAATTTTACGCACACTAAGCTTTATATTTTTTTAGCAGGATAGGTATTTGAATGTAATTTAAGATATCAATAATGATTATATTGACACAAAACTATGTGAGGAATAATAAAAATTTAAACTGCTTTACATTACTCTTTGATACGTACATAAATGGAACTAGCACTCGCTTGATTCTCTGCATTAAGAGGTACCAGTAAGTGTTAGGACTGGTCAGCCTGGTGTCAGGATAATGTGACTGGGTGGGACATCATGCTACATGTCTGTGGCATGATGCATCATTGCTAAACATCACTATATACTGTCACACTGCAGACATTGTAATGATATGACTGATTTGTTTTTAAAGCTACATTAAAAATTCTAATGTTACATTACTCTTGAACATCAAAATGGACACAGTAGTTCTTATTGTACACCAAATGTGAAAGCATTCAATATCCAGAGAAAGACACAAGATAGTCTTGATTTTTTTTTTTTGCTATTTAGCAAACCGTTATCTACACTGCAGGTATAAATAGCAAATTCTCTGTTATCCCCACTGCAGATATAAATAGCAAATTCTCTTATCCACAGTGCAAGTATAAATAGCAAATTCTCTGTTATCCACACTACAGGTACAAATAGCAAATTCTCTGTTATCCACACTGCAGGTATAAATAGCAAATTCTATTATCTACACTGCAGGTATAAATAACAAATTCTCTTATCTACACTGCAGGTATAAATATCAAATTCTCTGTTATTCATACTGCAGGTACAAATAGCAAATTCTGTTATCCACACTGCAGGTATAATTAGCAAATTCTCTTTATGTACACTGCAGGTATAAATAGCAAATTCTTTTATCTACACTGCAGGTATAAATAGAAAATTCTGTTATCTACACTGCAGGTATAAATAACAAACGTTATCTATACTGCAGGTATAAATAGAAAATTCTCTTATCTACACTGCATGTATAAATAAGAAATATGAACAAAACAATTAAAAGCAGTTGGTAGTAATTAGATACATTCAGTGAATGAATTGTGTGCTATTTGATATATATTGTACTGTATAATGAGGTATGTTTTAAATATTTTTTTCAGGTCCCGATGCCTTTGAAACAGAAGACCATGTAGTCCCAGTAAGTTTTGATATCTCTCCTATCAGTGAATAACATATTTTAGCTAATTTAATATCCAGAATACTAGTGTTGTTCCGATTATCGATTATAATCGATCATCAGTTGGTTGAGCAAATCAATAAGATAATCTATTGTGAAACTCCATAATCGATTGTGTGTAAAGGGAGACTACTTTTTAAGCGTATGCAAAGCACAATGGTTAGTAAAACTCCCAGCCACTAAAGTTGACCTGAAATTTTTTAATCACTTCACAACTACAAATAAAAAACCTTACCATTTATAATTAGGAACATATTTGTCATGATTACATAGTCAAGTTCTTAAATTGTAGAGTTAATAAATTTAAACAGATTTTGTTGATATGTTTCAGTTAAATTGCAACATATTTTGTAGTATTTATAAACAATGACAAACAAGAAAATCATGTCCATCTATACTTTAAACTATAGACACATCACATATGAACGAAAGAATGTAGCAGTATTTCAGTTATATATGACTGATCATCCATAAAAGGTTACTTTCATTTAACAAATTTGTAGAACGAAAGTAACACACAATGTAATATTATTGTCAGGTTAAAGAATACATGTCATTTAAAGAGATTACTCCTGTACATTTATAAACATATTGAACTCTTGATCAAAGATATAACTGTGTAACAACAAATTTAATTTGCTCTTAGTAACCGATTATAATCGATGATCAGTTGGTTAAGGGGAACTGATTATCGATTATAACTTTCTGACCGATTCCCATCACTACAGAATACAATATGCAACGTTCCATGTATTCGCACTGTATCACTGGATAAAGTTTTAGAAGGCTCCAATACAAACAATATGCAAAATTCCATGTAGTCATACTGTTATCATGAACAAAGTTCTAGAATACCTGAAAACATTATGCAACATTAGATGTAGTCATACTGTTATCATGGACAAAGTTCTAGAATACCTGAAAACATTAAGAAACATTCCATGTAGTCATACTGTTATCATGGACAAAGTTCTAGAATACCTGAAAACATTATGCAACATTAGATGTAGTCATACTGTTATCATGGACAAAGTTCTATACCTGAAAACATTATGTAACATTCCATGTAGTGATACCGTTATCATGGGCAAGGTTCTAGAATACCTGAAAATAATATGCAACATTACATGTAGTCATACTGTTATCATGGACAAAGTTCTAAAAATACCTGAAAACATTATGAAACATTCCATGTAGTCATACTGTTATCATGGACAAAATTCTAAAATACCTGAAAACATTATGCAAAATTCCATGTATTCATACAGTTTTCATGGACAAAGTTCTATAATACCTTCAAACATTATGAAACATTCCATGTATTCATACAGTTTTCATGGACAAAGTTCTAGAATTCCTGAAAACATTATGAAACATTCCATGCAGTCATACTGTTATCATGGACAAAAGTTCTAGAATACCTGAAAACATTATGCAACATTAGATGTAGTCATACTGTTGAAAATAAATTGTTGGATACAGACTTAAAACATTCCATTTTCTGCAAACGGTTCTTTTAAAGTTAACATTCCTGTTTCACATAATTAGAGGTTGGTATATCTATTGATATAAATTATTTGAAATCACCCCATAATATGCACATTTTAGGAAATGGAAATACTTTTAATTTAATGAATCAGCTGATTAATTGATTTTGGTTCATTCATTATCTCATGGTAAAGTTTAAAGCAAAGTTTATTTTTGGATTTATATCTGCACATTTTGAAGTAATACACATAATTTGCCAGTGAGAAAGAGTAAAATGAATCTGGGCTTGTTTCACTTTTTAGTAATACATCTCTCTCTCTCTCTCTCTCTCTCTCTCTCTCTCTCTCTCTCTCTCTCTCTCTCTCTCATACTGTTTATTTTGTCTTCTTTCAGGAGGACTTTCTAATTCGCATTTTTGAAGGTAAGTTCAATAAACACAGACATCATAATTTGGACTGTCCAAGTTCCATGGATTATTAATATCTGGAATATTTTCCTTCAGTAAAGATGAGTTTAAAATCAGAATGATAGATTGACATAATATATTTACTTGGTACATATGAGTTACAAAGTCAAGATGATTGGTTGACAAATGAGTTCAAAGTCAGGATGAATGTTTGAGAAATGAGTTCAAAGGCAGGATGATTGCTTTTCAGATGAGTTAAAAGGCAGGATGATTGGGTGACAGATGAGTTCAAAGGCAGGATGATTGCTTGACAGATGAGTTCAAAGGCAGGATGATTCATTGACAGATTAGTTAAAAGGGTTGGATGATTCATTGACAGATTGGGGTCCCCGAGTGGCCAAGTGGTCTAAAGCGCTGTTCGTTACTGACCACTGCCATCTCACCTCTGTCTGCGTGTGTTCGGCAAATGTAGTTATGTGAGAAAGCTTGCCAGTAGCTTCTCGTGGGTCGGTGGTTCTTTCCTGGGGTTTGTCCAGTTTCCGCCATGTATAGCCTATATTGTGCTGAAATATGGCGTTAAACCATTAAAAACAAAACAAACATTGACAGATTAGTTTATTAGTTTAAAGGCAGGATGAATGGTTGGCAGAAGATACTCATTCTGTCCATCCTTCTGTTTGTTTTCAGTTTGCTTTAATCATGATAACTTGTGTTGTTCACCATCAACAGCAAGTTACACACTTTCAGGATGACCTTGGGCAAAACCCTTTTAAGTTTGGTTCACAGGGTCAGATCTCAAGGTCAAAATGACTTGAAGATGAAAACTAGCTTCAGCTGGAAGTCAGATATGGTGACTTCAGTGAACAAGTTGGTAAACCCACAAAACCGAGATGTCGTATATGGACATACATCACAATTAATTTTACTATATGTTCTCTACATATATTTCTCAGTACTGACCTTTCCACTGTGTGACAATTAATACAAATCATATGTTAATCTAAAATACCTCCAAAGATGACTTCACTGTGAAGTTATTGTCAAGGGTTCACTTGCATTTTTTGGAGATGCTACACTGTAAACAGAACAGCATGTAAAGAGGACACAGATTTCACTTCCAGATCATCACCAAGGCCTTATTTCTCAATGTGCACTGTCGCCGAAATACACACAGACAACCACTCTCTGAGCTCATATTTTCAAGAATAAACAATTACCTTTAAATCCCTAACAAAAATGCATCAATATAACTCTTCTATCACCACCAAAATGAGAGAGGAAAAAATGTTCAAAAAATAGACTAGAACTACATTGATTTTGTGGGTACTGAACTGGAAATAATAAATGTGATGCAATTCCATATGGTGATTATAATGAGCAAGTTGGCAAACCCACAAAACCAAGATGGAAGTCAGATATGGTGATTATAATGAACAAGATGGTAGGCCCACAAAACCAAGATGGAAGTCAGATATGGTGATTATAATGAACAAGATGGTAGGCCCATACATGAAATTTATGAAGCTACGCCATGATAATGTTAAATCTGAATTTCATGTTATAAGGATGCTATTGTGTCATAGTATATATTGTAAATTATTTATACAGGTCCTGAACTTTACTCCAAACAATTCAATAATAAATACTTAAATTATGAAGTACCTGTACCCCAGTTAATTGGAATAAAAAATTAAACCAGATTATTTTCACTTACAGAGATGTTCTTTCCAAGCTATAAGTTTGGTTTTGGAAGCTACTTTCATTTCATGTTCACGGACAGTGATGATGATGAATACTTCTACTATAACGGCAGTAGTGATGATGATGATGACGATGATTACTATGGGTTGTATGGTGCAAGATACTCATCAAGTGGGAGGCAGTACAAAAGCACATTTTCTGAGCCCAACAGAACAGGCCACACCCAAAACTTGCCCAGCAAAAAGAGGAGAAATAAAAAGAAGAGAAATAGAAATAAAGGTAAAGTTACTCTAGGAAATTGTTGGTCATTTATTTGGTTGAATTTGTTATAATGAAACTGTATTTTTTGCCATAAGTTTGAATCTGTGTCATTCATATATATTTGTTCTTGTATAAGCTTGAGTGTGATATCCTTCAACCGTCTGTCCCCAACCTGTCACAACTCACTTTATAGAAGTTAATTAGAATCCTCCATTAGGTAATTACCTCTAAGAAGTTTATGTTTTGAAGGTCTTTTGAGGGAGTAAGAGGTCAAATATGCAAACAAATATAATCACAGATTTGTTTATACCTGTTAAAAAGAATATAAGATGGAGCGTGATATGTTATAATGCTATTTGTCTATCCATCTGCAGACCAGCTATCACTTATGGTTTTGCCTTGAGTCTTATGTTATTATGCTAATTGTCTGTCCATCAGCAGACCTGCCAGCCCTTATTTTATTTTGCCTTAAGCCTTATTGAAATACAGAAGAACCCTGCTTTGGAGTGCTTCATTACAGCATCACTTCTGATATAACACGATTCTTTCATGACTTTGAATATTTTGTTTTGCTGTACTTTATTCCTGGATAATACACACAACAAACAGATCAAATAATATATTTCTCAAACACATTGGCTGTAGGATGTTATTGCATAGTGGTTATTTATATCATTGAGAATGGTGTTATCTAAGTCATGTTTGTGATATGAATTAGAAGGTCAAGTTAATTCTGTATGTTTGACAGGTGCTTTACTCCCCACAAGACTTAAACACTCATACAGACCTTCATTGAATTTTTATTCATTCTTGCTATACTGTGATTTTTTTTCCAAAACATTGTCATCAGTTTATGGGCCCAAAATTACTGCTTCATGGAACAGTTTCCCAGAATAGTTACCTTTTGTTTTAACGTAACAGTCGTAAAAGAATGAGAGTGTTGAAAACTCTACAGTAATACTAGCTCAGAAGAAAGTATAGTTGCCATAACAATCTCATCAGTTTACATTGCCATTTTTTAAAGACATAATAATTATTCTACGCATTGTGTGCAATATTTATATTTTGATCACTTCTAGATTTCTTGTTCATGTCAGCCATTGATGTATGTTGCAATACTGGGAGATTTTTTTTTTAAGCAGATTACTCTAGTACAAGTACAAGACAAAATACACATTCAAAGAACAGTGAACAGACTGGATTTGCACAACAGAACACATCGCCATCATCTGCGAAAAGTTCAGCTCCTAAAGTAAATAGAGAAAATATGGATGCTCAATATACAGATGACATTTCCAGTGTTCCTAAAGAGACAGGTAAGCATTAGTGTGTTCTGTCCAACACAGTACAGAACAGATGTAAAGTGTTGTAGGTGATGACATATTTTGCCAAATCTTTTATTAGTTATAGATTCTCAACAGCGTTTTAGGATGAAGAGTCATGGACTCCTGGAACTCATCAGGTCCAGACTATTTCTGTGAGTCCCTGGCGTAAACTTGTGAGTCCCTTACTTTATTGTACAAAGAAAATAAAGGGAGATGGAAAAAGTATGTAATCAATGAAATGAGCCTTTGCTGACTAATGTTTGCAAGGTAACATACTTTTTTCCTCTTTTAAAAATTGTCTACTAATCTGTGTGTCTAACAGTACTGATCTGTGTGTCTTAATTGTCTACTGATCTGTGTCTTAATTGTCTTCAGATCAGTGTTTATTTGTCTAATTGTCTACTGATCTGTGTCTAATTGTATACAGATCAATCTTAATTGTCTACTGATCTGCAATGTTCCCTCTAAGCTGCACGTGCGCAGCTGCTCAGTCATCCCCGCACAGCTGAATTGTCAATTTTTGCTCAATCCAACAAATTTTACTCATCTCCATAATGCTTGCACAGTACAGCGAGCACTGCATGCACATCTACCATTTGCTAAGAGGGAACGTTGCTGATCTGTGTGTCTAATTGTCTACTGATCTGTGTTTCTTGTCTCCTGATCTGTGTGTCTAATTGTTTACATATCAGTCTTAATTATTTACTGATCTGTGTTTCTAATTGTCTACTGATATGTGTCTAATTGTTTACAGATCAGTCCTAATTGTCTACTGATCTGTGTATCTTATTGTCTACTGATCTGTGTCTACATTTAAATCGTAGTATTAAGAACAGGGTTCCCATGGATCATAGAATCCTGAAAAAAAAATGGAATTTAAAAATTAATTTTCAAGGGCCTTGAAAAGTAATGAAATTTTGTCAAAACCTTGCAAAGTTTGGGAAATGTCATGGAATTTCTGACAGTGGAGTTAAAGAAATTGATTACTTCAAATATCATAGATCACAGAGAACTGATTAAAAAAGTGTGATAAAATTACAATCTTTAAATGGTTTCATTTCATATAACAAGAGTAAGTCCCCTAGCAGTAGATATCATGTGATTTCCAGTGTACTTCGATTGAAAAATTTAAATGGTCAGCCACCCCACTTTAAATAATTCCCACTTGACAATCTGTCAATACAAAGTTAATTTCTTCAAAAAAGTCTTATTTTTCTTTTATCTAATGTACAAGGTAAGCACTAATTTGGTTGCATTTACATTTCTCTCTTCATTTTGTATAACAAGAGTTAGTTCCCATAACTGTAGATCTCACTTGATTTCCGGTGTAGTTCGATTGGAAAATGAAAATGGTAAGCTGTGCTTCTTTACCACCTGACAATCTGTCAAAACAAATTTATTTCTACGAAAAAATCATTTGTGGCAAATTGTATCCAATCATCAAAGATCCTGGCACCAGGAACCTCCTACAAATTAAAATGTATGGACCTAATGTTTGACATGTTGAATGCAGAGATTAATCTTTCACATCCTGGAAAGTTGTTGTTGCCAACATCATCTTGGTTTCACTGCCACAGAGTGGAATCTAGAGGAGACACTTAGCAACCTCTATTACTTTTTTAAAGATTCTCCAGCCAGAATAGAGGACTATCAAAAGGCATCTGGTATCAAGGAGCTGCCACCAAAATGTTTGGAAAAGTCATGGAATTTATGTTTCTTAAATCTGCAGGAACCCTGTAAGAAGCATTTATTCTAAAATAGTGAGGATTTGACAAAATTGTCTAAATCAAACACAGCTATATCAAAGCTATGATTACTTTCATGATTTATGTATGCATTGATTTTTACTAGTTTAATGAATTTACTGTAAGAATAAATATTAGGACTTGTTTATTCAATCTCAAGAGCTTTAATGCAAGTGCCTTCATACACTCTTTGTAAACATCTGTTTCAGCGTAGCCTTCCAATGGGCAATTATTTTGACAAGATAATTACACTGTTATGGGTTAACTGCTAATTGGTCACACTGGCTTCATGTCTAACCTTACATTATTCCACAATGCAGCCAAAAAGTGAAAAGGGGAAGTCCCAGGAGAAAATGTGGCATGTCTCGGGCATGTGCGACAGAGACAAAATATCATACCCTCTGAGAATTTCTTTCATATTGGGTACTGGAGCTCAGGTCCCTGAGACCCCTGTGTTCATTCTGTTTTTATTCATAAGGCCCACAGTATCTGAGAGCATATTTCACTCATTTTACTCTTAAAATTTATGTGGGTTCATCTTAATAAGTCAAGTAACTCAGTCAAGCAAATCTAGTTCCCCACAACCTATGTTTTCATCTCAAGGGATTTTTTTTTCTTCTTTTATTAATTTTTTTAATTATATCCTCAGTATTCAGGGTACTGTTTAACCTAGAAATTAAAGTTGGTCTGTGAATGTATCTTAATTAGAGTAATTCTGCTATGATACCAAAATTAGGTCCATGTGATTTATTCCTGAAGATTGAACCCTATTTTACCTGAAACTATAAAAATTAGTATACATCTTAAGGTTACCCAACCATACTAAAACTAGGTCATTGTAATTTGCACACTTAATGACTACTGTATTTCTAAAACTAGGTCATTGTAATTTGCACACTTCAGTGACTACTGTATTTCTAAAACTAGGTCATTGTAATTTGAATACTTCAATGACTACTGTATTTCTAAAACTAGGTCATTGTAATTTGAATATTTCAATGACTACTGTATTTCTAAAACTAGGTCATTGTAATTTGCACACTTCAGTGACTACTGTATTTCTAAAACTAGGTCATTGTAATTTGAATACTTCAATGACTACTGTATTTCTAAAACTAGGCCATTGTAATTTGAATACTTAAATGACTACTGTATTTCTGCTCATTGTTTCACCCTCAATATCCCAGAATTTATTGTGCACATTAAAATCAGTTTTTAAATGCATTTCAAAATGAGTAACTCAAGTATTAAAAAAATTGTTTTCTTTGACCTAATTTAGATGGCTGAATGACTTTTGTATTTTTAGCTATTCTTTAGCCATACCCTCAATATCTTGGACCCTATTTTACCAAGACATTGAAGTTAGTATCTTGCTCCCTTACTATAAAACTCTCTTACTATAAAACTCCTCTGTATACAGATGACCCACCCATTATGCATTATCCAAATATACACACACACTTATGCTAACATGGTTATTGATCCATGTAAACTGTTAACATTTTGTTTAATTCTTTATGCATAATTTCACTTTATTTCAGTTCCTGATTCATGATGTTCAGTTATCATATAATTTCATGACATTAATTACACCTCCATGTTTTAATGCATTATCAGGACTTGGAACATCCCTTAGTATAAGGTTCACCCACTTGTTATTTGGATTATGAATTACTTACTATGTATGTTTTGATGAATGAATGGGTGGACAGATGTGTAATGCTGGTATATGTCACTGATGACCTGATTTTATCTGCTTATTCACACCATTGGGAGTAGCTTTTAAAATTGCTTACCTTATCTGTGGCCTGGAAGAAACTGTACACACCTGGTATAATGTTTAACTGCACATCAGCACAATTGTTGCTTTATAGGGCTAAGTAATGTCTAGGTGTTAAAAATTGTAAAAGGTGTTATTTGGCTAAGTAATGTCCAGGTGTTAAAAATTGTAAAATGTGTTATATGGTTAAGTAATGTCCAGGTGTTAAAAATTGTAAAATGTGTTATATGGTTAAGTAATGTCTCGGTGTTAAAAATTGTAAAATGTGTTATATGGTTAAGTAATGTCCAGGTGTTAAAAATTGTAAAATGTGTTATATGGCTAAGTAATGGCTAGGTGTTAAAAATTGTAAAAGGTATTATATGGCTAAGTAATGGCTAGGTGTTAAAAATTGTAAAATGTGTTATATGGTTAAGTAATGTCCAGGTGTTAAAAATTGTAAAATGTGTTATATGGTTAAGTAATGTCCAGGTGTTAAAAATTGTAAAATGTGTTATATGGTTAAGTAATGGCTAGGTGTTAAAAATTGTAAAAGGTATTATATGGCTAAGTAATGGCTAGGTGTTAAAAATTGTAAAATGTGTTATATGGTTAAGTAATGGCTAGGTGTTAAAAATTGTAAAAGGTATTATAGGGCTAAGTAATGGCTAGGTGTTAAAAATTGTAAAAGGTGTTATATGGCTAAGTAATGGCTAGGTGTAAAAGATAAAAAAAAATCTAAAATCAGTCAATTAAACCCTTCAGGTCAGTGTCATTAAATGTAGCTAAAGCAACCCAAGTAGTTTTAAATACTTCATGTGAAACAAGTTATATACTGTTAGCTACATTTAATGACGCTGACCTCAAAATTGGCGGCTACATATAGAATAAAATTCTCAATGCTTTGTGAAAAAGACTATGACAGAAAACACTGATCCATGTACATAGACTATGGACCTATACACTTCATAGACTATAGACCTATACACTTCATAGCCTATAGACCTATACACTTCATAGACTATAGACCTATACACTTCATAGACTATAGACCTATACACTTCATAGACTATAGACCTATACACTTCATAGACTATGGACCTATACACTTCATAGACTATAGACCTATACACTTCATAGACTATAGACCTATACACTTCATAGACTATAGACCTATACACTTCATAGACTATAGACCTATACACTTCATAGACTATAGACCTATACACTTCATAGACTATAGACCTATACACTTCATAGATTATAGACCTATACACTTCATAGACTATAGACCTATACACTTCATAGACTATAGACCTATACACTTCATAGATTATAGACCTATACACTTCATAGACTATAGACCTATACACTTCATAGACTATAGACCTATACACTTCATAGACTATGGACCTATACACTTCATAGACTATAGACCTATACACTTCATAGCCTATAGACCTATACACTTCATAGACTATGGACCTATACACTTCATAGACTATAGACCTATACACTTCATAGACTATAGACCTATACACTTCATAGACTATAGACCTATACACTTCATAGACTATAGACCTATACACTTCATAGACTATAGACCTATACACTTCATAGACTATAGACCTATACACTTCATAGACTATAGACCTATACACTTCATAGACTATAGACCTATACACTTCATAGACTATAGACCTATACACTTCATAGACTATAGACCTATACACTTCATAGCCTATAGACCTATACACTTCATAGACTATAGACCTATACACTTCATAGCCTATAGACCTATACACTTCATAGACTATAGACCTATACACTTCATAGACTATAGACCTATACACTTCATAGACTATAGACCTATACACTTCATAGCCTATAGACCTATACACTTCATAGACTATAGACCTATACACTTCATAGCCTATAGACCTATACACTTCATAGACTATAGACCTATACACTTCATAGACTATAGACCTATACACTTCATAGCCTATAGACCTATACACTTCATAGACTATAGACCTATACACTTCATAGCCTATAGACCTATACACTTCATAGACTATAGACCTATACACTTCATAGACTATGGACCTATACACTTCATAGACTATAGACCTATACACTTCATAGACTATGGACCTATACACTTCATAGACTATGGACCTATACACTTCATAGACTATAGACCTATACACTTCATAGACTATAGACCTATACACTTCATAGACTATAGACCTATACACTTCATAGACTATAGACCTATACACTTCATAGACTATAGACCTATACACTTCATAGACTATAGACCTATACACTTCATAGCCTATAGACCTATACACTTCATAGACTATAGACCTATACACTTCATAGACTATAGACCTATACACTTCATAGACTATAGACCTATACACTTCATAGACTATAGACCTATACACTTCATAGACTATAGACCTATACACTTCATAGACTATAGACCTATACACTTCATAGACTATAGACCTATACACTTCATAGACTATAGACCTATACACTTCATAGACTATAGACCTATACACTTCATAGACTATGGACCTATACACTTCATAGACTATGGACCTATACACTTCATAGACTATAGACCTATACACTTCATAGACTATAGACCTATACACTTCATAGCCTCCCAACTCTGTTAACAAGTACAGAAAACACTGATCCATGTACATAGACTATAGACCTATACACTTCATAGCCTCCCAACTCTGTTAACAAGTACAGAAAACTTAGTAACAGCCAGAAATGTGTTATGTCAAACATGCTTTATTCTAATTTTGCTTAGCGTCTCCATTGTGCCCCAGTTTAGTCAAAAATATACATACGGGAAACTTAGTAACTGTACTTCTAATACAATGGTCACACCACAGCCCTGATTTACATATTTGTATTCATGTACCATATATAAACATTGGGACATGAACCACTAGTGAAAATGTTGTTTTTTACTTTAAAGGAAAATATTGGGTGAGATTGTTTTAATCTACATTGGAGTTTCGGACCAAGACAAGGAAATCCCAGTGGTGGGCTTACTTTATATGTCTCCCCACTCGGGCAAGCCTTATGTTTTTAATATTTTAATAATATGATGTACCTTTTACAGATGCAAGAAAGTCCACTACAAAAATGGATGCAGACCAGATGCAGAACTCTGCAGAAAATGTAAATAGACCTAGACAGGTAAATAGGCATGATCTAATTCATGCACAGATTATGTTTGGCAACAAGTTAATTGCTTGTTGTTGTATGGTTTAATGTCATTTTTCAGCACACGATAGGCTATACATGGCAGCCAGTATTAATAGTGGAGGAAGAACCCTGGAAAGACCCACCAACCCACGAGAAGCTACTGGCAAGCTTTCTCACATACCCACATTTTCTGAATCTGAGAGCCGAACCCATGCAGACAGAGGTGAGATGGCAGTGATCTGTAATAGAGAGCGCTTTAGACCACTCTGCCACTTGGGGCCCCCTTAATTGCTTGTAATTAGTAAACAAAGCAGTATTTGAATAAAAACAGCTAATAAGAGAAATAGTTTTTTATTTTGCCTACATGAGAAAAGTTTGAACAGAATTGTCATTTTTCTTATGTCACCAGCAGCTGCAATCTTGAAATCTTTGTTCAAGTGTTGTTTTAAGTTGGTTGCATGTTATTTACATTGGTAGAACAATATAGCATGAGGTAATGGATAAAATAACAGCATATATGGAATCCTTATTAGAAATGGAAAGGTGATCATTCATACAGATCCTGCTGAATCGTCTTACTCATTATATGATGTATTTGTTCAACTAGATAATAAGACTTAAGAAATGTAAAATTCCATTATTTCAGGACTTTTTTTATACTTCCTTAAAAAAATGGAATCAAGCTGGGAATAACATAGATCTTGATCTGCAATCTCATTATGTACTGGCAGATTTGTGTCCATGTTTTTGTTTTACCAGTATATGATATGACATCAGATCTGCTATCTCATTATGTAGTCTGGTAGATTAGGGTCCATGTTTTTGTTTTACCAGTATATGATATGACATCAGATCTGCTATCTCATTATGTACTGACAGATTAGGGTCCATGTTTTTGTTTTACCAGTATATGATATGACATCAGATCTGCTATCTCATTATGTACTGGCAGATTAGGGTCCATGTTTTTGTTTTACCAGTATATGATATGACATCAGATCTGCTATCTCATTATGTACTGACAGATTAGGGTCCATGTTTTTGTTTTACCAGTATATGATATGACATCAGATCTGTGTCTGTTAAGGACTTATAAACAGATACATTCAGTAATTATTTTGCTCCTTGTTTACGGTATACATGGATTACATTGTTTACAGTATACATGGACATGTTTACAATATACATGGATTACATTGTTTACAGTATACATTGATTACAATTGTTTACAGTATACATGGATGACATGTTTACAGTATACATGGATTACATGTTTACAATATTCATTGATTACATTGTTTACCGTATACATGGATTACATTGTTTACAGTGTACATAAACATGTTTACAGTATACATGGATGACATGTTTACAGTATACATGGATTACATGTTTACAATATTCATTGATTACATTGTTTACAGTATACATGGATTACATTGTTTACATGAATATATTTACAATATACATGGATTACATGTTTACAGTATACATGGATTACATGTTTACAGTATACATGGATTACTTGTGTACGGTATACATGGATTACATTGTTTACAGTATACATGGATTACATGTTTACAGTATACATGGGTGACATGTTTACAGTATACATGGATGACATGTTTGCAGTATACATGGATTACATGTTTGCAGTATACATGGACTACATGTTCACAGTGTACATGGATGACATGTTTACAGTATACATGGATTACATGTTTACAGTGTACATGGATTACATGTTTACAGTATACATGGATTACATGTTTACAGTGTACATGGATTACATGTTTACAGTATACATGGATGACATGTTTACAGTATACATGGATTACATGTTTACAGTATACATGGATGACATGTTTACAGTATACATGGATGACATGTTTACAGTATACATGGACTACATGTTTACAGTGTACATGGATTACATGTTTACAGTGTACATGGACTACATGTTTACAGTGTACATGGATTACATGTTTACAGTGTACATGGATTACATGTTTACAGTGTACATGGACTACATGTTTACAGTGTACATGGACTACATGTTTACAGTGTACAAGGATTACATGTTTACAGTGTACATGGATTACATGTTTACAGTGTACATGGATTACATGTTTACAGTGTACATGGACTACATGTTTACAGTGTACATGGACTACATGTTTACAGTGTACATGGATTACATGTTTACAGTGTACATGGATTACATGTTTACAGTATACATGGATTACATGTTTGCAGTATACATGGATTACATGTTTGCAGTATACATGGATTACATGTTTGCAGTATACATGGATTACATGTTTGCAGTATACATGGATTACATGTTTGCAGTATACATGGATTACATGTTTGCAGTATACATGGATTACATGTTTGCAGTATACATGGATTACATTGTTCACAGTGTACATGGATTACATTGTTTACAGTGTACATGGATGACATGTTTACAGTGTACATGGATGACATGTTCACAGTATACATGGATTACATTGTTCACAGTATACATGGATTACATTGTTTACAGTGTACATGGATGACATGTTTACAGTGTACATGGATTACATGTTCACAGTATACATGGATTACATTGTTCACAGTATACATGGATTACATTGTTTACAGTGTACATGGATGACATGTTTACAGTGTACATGGATGACATGTTTACAGTATAAATGGATGACATGTTTACAGTGTACATGGATGACATGTTCACAGTATACATGGACTACATGTTCACAGTATACATGGATTACATGTTTACAGTGTACATGGATGACATGTTTACAGTGTACATGGATGACATGTTTACAGTGTACATGGATGACATGTTTACAGTATACATGGACTACATGTTCACAGTATACATGGATTACATGTTTACAGTGTACATGGATGACATGTTTACAGTGTACATGGATGACATGTTTACAGTGTACATGGATGACATGTTTACAGTATACATGGATGACATGTTTACAGTGTACATGGATGACATGTTCACAGTATACATGGACTACATGTTCACAGTATACATGGATTACATGTTTACAGTGTACATGGATGACATGTTTACAGTGTACATGGATGACATGTTTACAGTGTACATGGATGACATGTTTACAGTATACATGGATGACATGTTCACAGTATACATGGATGACATGTTTACAGTGTACATGGATGACATGTTCACAGTATACATGGACTACATGTTCACAGTATACATGGATTACATGTTTACAGTGTACATGGATGACATGTTTACAGTGTACATGGATGACATGTTTACAGTGTACATGGATGACATGTTTACAGTATACATGGATGACATGTTTACAGTATACATGGATGACATGTTCACAGTATACATGGATGACATGTTTACAGTGTACATGGATGACATGTTTACAGTGTACATGGATGACATGTTTACAGTGTACATGGATGACATGTTTAAAGTGTACATGGATGACATGTTTACAGTATACATGGATGACATGTTTACAGTATACATGGATGACATGTTTACAGTGTACATGGATGACATGTTTACAGTATACATGGATGACATGTTTACAGTATACATGGATGACATGTTTACAGTATACATGGATGACATGTTTACAGTGTACATGGACTACATGTTTACAGTGTACATGGACTACATGTTTACAGTGTACATGGATGACATGTTTACAGTATACATGGATGACATGTTTACAGTGTACATGGATGACATGTTTACAGTATACATGGATGACATGTTTACAGTATACATGGATGACATGTTTACAGTGTACATGGACTACATGTTTACAGTGTACATGGATGACATGTTTACAGTATACATGGATGACATGTTTACAGTATACATGGATTACATTGTTTACAGTGTACATGGATGACATGTTTACAGTATACATGGATTACATTGTTTACAGTGTACATGGATGACATGTTTACAGTGTACATGGATGACATGTTTACAGTGTACATGGATTACATGTTTACAGTGTACATGGATGACATTGTTTACAGTGTACATGGATGACATGTTTACAGTATACATGGATTACATTGTTTACAGTGTACATGGATGACATGTTTACAGTATACATGGATTACATTGTTTACAGTGTACATGGATGACATGTTTACAGTATACATGGATGACATGTTTACAGTGTACATGGATGACATGTTTACAGTGTACATGGATGACATGTTTACAGTATACATGGATTACATTGTTTACAGTGTACATGGATGACATGTTTACAGTATACATGGATGACATGTTTACAGTATACATGGATTACATTGTTTACAGTGTACATGGATGACATGTTTACAGTGTACATGGATGACATGTTTACAGTGTACATGGATGACATGTTTACAGTGTACATGGATGACATGTTTACAGTATACATGGATGACATGTTTACAGTATACATGGATTACATTGTTTACAGTGTACATGGATGACATGTTTACAGTGTACATGGACTACATGTTTACAGTTTACATGGATTACATTGTTTACAGTGTACATGGATGACATATTTACAGTATACATGGATGACATGTTTACAGTGTACATGGATGACATGTTTACAGTGTACATGGACTACATGTTTACAGTGTACATGGATTATATTGTTTACAGTGTACATGGATGACATGTTTACAGTGTACATGGATGACATGTTTACAGTATACATGGATGACATGTTTACAGTATACATGGATTACATTGTTTACAGTGTACATGGATGACATGTTTACAGTGTACATGGACTACATGTTTACCGTGTACATGGATTACATTGTTTACAGTGTACATGGATGACATGTTTACAGTATACATGGATGACATGTTTACAGTGTACATGGATGACATGTTTACAGTGTACATGGACTACATGTTTACAGTGTACATGGATTACATTGTTTACAGTGTACATGGATGACATGTTTACAGTATACATGGATTACATTGTTTACAGTGTACATGGATGACATGTTTACAGTATACATGGATTACATTGTTTACAGTGTACATGGATGACATGTTTACAGTATACATGGATGACATGTTTACAGTGTACATGGATGACATGTTTACAGTATACATGGACTACATGTTTACAGTGTACATGGATGACATGTTTACAGTATACATGGATTACATTGTTTACAGTGTACATGGATGACATGTTTACAGTGTACATGGATGACATGTTTACAGTGTACATGGATGACATGTTTACAGTGTACATGGATGACATGTTTACAGTGTACATGGATGACATGTTTACAGTATACATGGATGACATGTTTACAGTGTACATGGATGACATGTTTACAGTGTACATGGATGACATGTTTACAGTGTACATGGATGACATGTTTACAGTATACATGGATGACATGTTTACAGTGTATATGGATGACATGTTTACAGTGTACATGGATGACATGTTTACAGTATACATGGATGACATGTTTACAGTGTACATGGATGACATGTTTACAGTGTACATGGATGACATGTTTACAGTGTACATGGATGACATGTTTACAGTGTACATGGATGACATGTTTACAGTATACATGGATGACATGTTTACAGTGTACATGGATGACATGTTTACAGTGTACATGGATGACATGTTTACAGTGTACATGGATGACATGTTTACAGTGTACATGGATGACATGTTTACAGTATACATGGATTACATGTTTACAGTGTACATGGATGACATGTTTACAGTATACATGGATGACATGTTTACAGTGTACATGGATGACATGTTTACAGTGTACATGGATGACATGTTTACAGTATACATGGATTACATGTTTACAGTATACATGGATGACATGTTTACAGTATACATGGATGACATGTTTACAGTGTACATGGATGACATGTTTACAGTGTACATGGATGACATGTTTACAGTATACATGGATTACATGTTTACAGTATACATGGATTACATGTTTACAGTATACATGGATTACATGTTTACAGTGTACATGGATGACGCAGTTTCCAACTCTTCTAGAGTATGGAAATTTGATTGATGGCAACCTAATTATTCTTGGAGATTTCAACTTTCACTTTGACTGTCCTAGTAAACCATACACGTCAAAACTCCTAGATTCCATTCATGTTTTCAATCTTAAACAGTCAGTTAACCAACCTACCCATAAACTTGGTCACATTTTAGACTGGTTTCTTTATAGACCTGATGATAATATTCTGCAATCCATCCTTGTATCCCACAAACTTGCATAGGATCACTTCTGCATTGTATGCCATCTCGACGTATCAGTCCCTAACCCTCCACCTCTATTTGCTACTAATAAAATCCTCTGTATGATTAATAGAACCAAATTCATGCCTGACATTCAAGAAAACCTAACAACTTTCTTACATCCAACAGTGGAACAACTTGACAACTGCCTAAGTTCATTGCTTGAAAAACATGCCCTAGCCACCAAATGCAGAGTATCAATAAAAAAGTGTTCTCCTTGGTATAGCAGTGTTAAGGACCAGCTTCGCACTGCTAAAAGACATCACTGAAAAGCAGAGAGGCTTTGGCTTTCCACCAGACACCATTATTCATAAACAAACCTACAAAGTTGCTAAGAAGAACGTCACAAACATAGTAAATTTAGCCAAATCATACTACAGAACTAAGATCACGGAGAGTTCCAGCTGCAAAGAACTCTTTGAGATAACTAACAAACTAATGTCAAGGAACAAATGTACACCACTTCCAACAACCTTCTCTCTACTAGACATTCCAGACCAATTTGCAAATTTCTTCCGTGACAGAATACAAACCATTAGAGATTTGCTTGACAGCACAATTTCAACTGACTCATCACCATACAGTTATGATGCAGAATTTCAGTGACAACCATCAGGAGCATTTGAACCTGTTTCTATTGATTTAGTACAGACAATCATGATGAAAAGTGCACCAAAGTCTTGTGAACTTGATCCAATTCAGACATCATTGCTGCTGGAGTGCTTAATGTTAGTGTTATTGCTTCACTAACTGATGTTATTAATATCTCTCTCTCATTGTGGGAATTCCCATCATTTTTCAAAACTGCCATCGTAAAGCCACTGCTGAAGAAACCAAGACTTGACCATAACGATTTAAAGAACTACCGTCCAGTTCTAATCTCCCATTCATATAAAAAATCTTCGAAAAGGTTGTTCTAACTCAACTTGTATCTCATTTGCATTCAATCAGTCTTTTTAGCAAAGTACAGCCTGCATATCGCCCTTGCCACAGTACGGAAACTACTCTTTTGAAAGTATTTAATGACATTCTCTCTGCTTTGGATAGTGGAAAGATTACAGTCCTCACTCTCCTGGATTTATCTGCAGCATTTGATACAATAGACCATGATATATTACTTCACCGTCTCCAGCATGTATTTGGCATTCAGAATATGGCCTTACAGTGGTTCAAGTCCTACTTAGTCAACAGGACACAAATTATATCTGCAAATGGAATACATTCCAGCCCAGTTGACATATGTTGTGGTGTTCTACAGGGATCTGTTCTTGGACCTGTTCTCTTCATTTAGTACACTCAGCTGCTCTCAAGTGTCATAGATCATCACCCAGTTTCGCACCAATTGTATGCTGATGACACCCAAATATACAAGTCTAGCCACCCAACTGAAGTTGATGCTACCATCGATGGAATAGAGAAGTGCATTTCTGATGTGAAATCATGCATGTCATGTAACAAGCTGCAGATGAATGATGACAAAACTGAGGCTATTCTGATCACAACACAAAGACTTTCTCATTCACATCCTTTACCTCAGACAATAAATATCAGCGACCCCAACATTAAATTCACAGTCAGTGCAGAACCTAGGCGTTACTCTAGACAGTACTCTCACATTGCACCAACATGTCATGAACATATGCAAGGCTGCATATCTTGAATTGAGACACATCAGTTCCATTTGTAAATATCTTTCAGTTGATGCCACTAAAACACTTGTGTGTTCATTAGTACTTTCAAGACTGGACTGTTGTAACTCAATTCTGTCTGGTTCATCTCAATATCTACTCCAGAAACTTCAAAAAGTTCAAAACACAGCTGCACAGATCATCTTTAGAGTACATCGATCAGAGCACACCTCACCACTGCTCTGTACCCTACATTGGCTATCAATTTGATACAGAATCAAACACAAAATTTGTTCTCTATGCTATGTTTCAGTGACAGACTCCAGTCCAACATACCTATCCAGCCTCACCCATGTGTATATACCAGCTAGATCCTTACGCTCTTCTTCTGATAATCATATACTCATTGTTTCCAAGGTGAAAACAAAGTCATATGGACAACGTTCATTTGCACACCAGGGCCCGGTGACATGGAATGAATTGCCCATTGAAATTAGACACAAAGACACAGTGGTCCCTTTTAAGAGTGCTCTTAAGACTCACCTGTTTCGACTGCAGGGACAAATTTAGCAACCTAATCCTGTTTTGTATCTTATGTTTTCAGCATGTTTTTATGTTTTCCAATTTTATTGTTTTTGTCATTTGTTGTTCTGTAGTGTAGTCATATCATTATTGATGGTGTAAAGCGCTTAGAGCTTCGAAAGATTAGGCACTATACAAAGTCCTCATTATTATTATTATTATTATTATTATTATTATTACAATATACATGGACTACATGTTTACAGTATACATGGACTACATTGTTTACAGTATGCATGGATTACATGTTTACAGTATACATGGATTACAAGTTTACAGTATACATGGATTATATGTTTACAGTATACATGGATTACATGTTTACAGTATACATGGATTACATTGTTTTCAGTATACATGGACTACATTGTTTACAGTATACATGGATTACATGTTTACAATATTCATGGATTACATGTTTTAAAGTATACATAGATTGCATGTTTACAGTACTAATTGATTACAGTATTCATTTTGATTTTTAATTTAATGACAAGATACTTGATTATTTGAATTTACCCTGAATGATCATATCATATTTATCTATCAAAATAGTTTGTCCAAAGTATCAAATACTTTTAAGTTTTAACATGACTTTTTTCAGAATGATGCCATGCAGCAAAAACCTTCCAAAAAGCAGAAGAGAAAGTTAGAAGCTGAACAATGGAGGAGAGAAAAAGTAAATTTATATAAATATGGTAGTTCTGTAAAGTTTATGATGCAAGAATTTCAATTGAAGTTTTTTTCCTGTAGAGAACAATTATGTCCACATGCTCTCAGTATTATGCCTTTTATTATTACACATCTATACAGTTCCTATTAGAAGTCAATAGATCCAAGCACAATTATAGTTAGTAAATTTATATTTGATGTACTTTATTATAAAGTGATCTCACTGGCATTTCATTATAAATCGATCTCACTGTGGCACTTCATTGTAAAGTGATCTCACTCGCATTTCATTATAAATTGATCTCACTGTGGCACTGCATTATAAAATGATCTCACTGGCATTTTATTATAAAGTAATCTCACTGGCATTTTATTATAAAGTAATCTCACTGGCATTTCATTATAAAGTGATCTCACTGGCATTTCATTATAAAGTGATCTCACTGGCATTTCATTATAAAGTGATCTCACTGGCATTTCATATTTAAGTGATCTCACTGTGGCATTTCATATTAAAGTGATCTCACTGGCATTTCATTATAAAGTGATCTCACTGGCATTTCATTATAAAGTGATCTCACTGTTGCATTTTATTATAAAGTGATCTCACTGTGGTAATTCATTATAAAGTGTTCTCACTGTGGCATTTCATTATAAAGTGATCTCACTGTTGCATTTTATTATAAAGTGATCTCACTGTGGTAATTCATATTAAAATGTTCTCACTGTGGCATTTCATTATAAAGTGATTTCACTAAGAAGCCTGTCTTATAATAATGCGACTAGGTGGGAACTACATGTCTTTTGCATGATGCATCAGTGCTAGGCATCACCATAAACTGCCACACCACAGACATCATAGCAAGATGACTAAAAATTTGTTTAAGGTGCATTAAAATCCAAATCATACACATACACTGTGGCCATCCGTTAAAAGATGGCTTGACCCTGCGTTCCTTCATTACAGGGTGGACACACTGAGGCTGTCCATTCAAAGATAGCTTGACCCTGTGGTCATTCATTACAGGATGGACTCACTGAGGCTGTCTATTAAAAGATGGCTTCATCCAGCAGCCCTTCATTATATGATGATTTCATTTAGGCTGTTCATTAAAAGATGGCTTGACCCTGGGGCCCTTCATAACAGGATGGATTCACTGAGGCTGTCCATTACAAGATGGCTTGACCCTGCGGTCCTTCATTACAGGATGGACTTACTGAGGCTGTCCATCAAAAAATAGCTTGACCCTGCGATCATTCATTACAGGATGGACTCACTGAGGCTGTCCATCAAAAGATAGCTTGACCCTGCGATCATTCATTACAGGATGGACTCAGGCTGTCCATTGAAAGATAGCTTGACCCTGCGATCATTCATTACAGGATGGACTCACTGAGGCTGTCCATTAAAAGATGGTCTCACACTCAGACTTTTCAGGACAGGATGGCCTTACTCCGAACTTGCAGGGCTTGAATTTAACACAAATTTCTTTGAAGCCATAAGGACTAGTGTACTGAAAAATGTACTAATCCTGCCAAATCATTACTAGTCCTGTCCACAAAACAATGTCACACACTGGTATTGAGATTAACAACAATTTTATTTCATTAATAGTATTATCATGTGAAATGTAGAAGTACACAAGTACATGTAGTGAGTAAATGTAATAACCTGTTTATCATTTCTGTAAGTCTCACCAACATAAACTCCTTTCATCTCATCCAGCTGACACATCCATACATAATCAGTGTAGTGTCTTCTGTTCTTTATGATAGCATGTGCATTTCTAAACAAATGAATAAGTTGGTCAAACACATTCCGATATAAACTTTTTAAGATCTTACCACGGTCGATTCTTCTGGTGGTATCTGCATAGCTGCTTTTCTCTCTGAACTCTGTGTTGCCCACAGCTTTCATGTACGTTTTCCGATTTTTAAAGTTCGAACAAACCACAATCAAAACTGGATGTTTTCTTTGTTTTTGAAAATTCTGTCTACCATTTACATTGCATAACATTCTTTTCATCAACATAATTCAGCCATTCCCTGTCTTATGTATATGTCTTCTGAAACATTCAAATACACTTTTCCTATCATAAGAATTATTCCTCTTGTTTGTTATTTTCATTCAACATTTGCTTTCTTCCAGTGGCTGAACACCTATAAAATGCCACATTTTGCCTTATATAAGGATGGAATTGTGCCTCGTTTTGAAATATGAGATGTTACAGTATAGTTGACGCTAATTATTTAAAGTAAGATAAGGAATGGCACAATGTCCTTATATAAGAAAGAGCAAGAAACACATTTCAAAACACATGCATTTTCCACCCCACTCACCCAACTAAATGTCCTCTCCCTAATAAAGACTTGACTTCAGCAGATGTTCTGGAGGATCAAAGCAGTGGCTATTGTAAACACTGTTAGAAAATATTAGCTTCAGAAGATAATGTTAGGTTTAGTCTGGAACAGGTATGTTCCCATCAAACGAAGCCATCCGAGTAGGTGTGATGTATTTAACAGCTGCAATTATAGTATCATCATTAATAGCACAAGTTTGGGGTAATTGTTCTTAATTAATTGGGCCTCATTGTATTGTTGAAATTGATAATATTGCAGAAAATATTTAAAATCTTAGATCCCCATGCTCAGAGATTAATTCCCAGAATTCCATTCTGCTTGGATATCTCCACATGTGTTCAATTATTTGTTCATTCTTGTCAGGGAAAACAAAAAAGCTATTCTTATCATCATAGAAAAAGTAATTGTATGGAAGGAAAAATGTAATCATAATAAATTGATCAATTTCTTAGTTATTTTGATGTAAATGTAAAATATGCAGTTTCTCGTTTGTGATTGTTGTAACATTTGGCTACATAAACAAAACAACCTCTTAAACAAACAATCAGACTAATTTCTTTGCATAGGTCTTGCCATAATCTTTTGTGTGGTTATACCGCTTTGTAGTTTGTTACTGTGGTCATGTGAATAAAGTGTGATATAATGTCATTTTTTATTTAATTCATTATCAGATTAATTAGAATCAATCACCAAACTTCGTTGTTAATGACGGGGCCAGAATTGGCATTGTTAAGCAAAATGCACAAAATCAGATGGCTTCTTGTTATAGAAACACACTTTTTCAAGGCAGAAATTGACTTTATCGTCTCATGCTAATATTTAATGACTGTTTTCAATGTTCACTGTGTTGATTGTACAGAACATCTGCTGAAGTCGAGTCTTTATTATGACATGATGCCCCAGTGCTAGACATCACTATAAATTGCCTCACTGCAGACATTGTAGTGATATGACTGAATTTTTTTAAAAGTTACATTAAAAATCCTAATCAAACAAACAAAACAAACAAACATCAAAAGTTGGTCTTATTCTGAGGCCTTTCATTACAAGATGATCTCTGAGTGAGGTTCTTTGTTATATGCATATCTTCACATTCAGTATTGGAACTTATTTGAAATACCACTAGAATTCAGGTGGAACTTATTTGAAATACCACTAGAATTCAGATGGAACTTATTTGAAATACCACTAGAATTCAGGTGGAACTTATTTGAAATACCACTAGAATTCAGGTGGAACTTATTTGAAATACCACTAGAATTCAGGTGTAACTTACTTGAAATACCACTAGAATTCAGGTGGAACTTATTTGAAATACCACTAGAATTCAGGTGGAACTTATTTGAAATACCACTAGAATTCAGGTGGAACTTACTTGAAATACCACTAGAATTCAGATGGAACTTACTTGAAATACCACTAGAAATCAGATGGAACTTACTTGAAATACCACTAGAATTCAGGTGGAACTTACTTGAAATACCACTAGAATTCAGGTGGAACTTATTTGAAATACCACTAGAATTCAGGTGGAACTTATTTGAAATACCACTAGAATTCAGGTGGAACTTTTTTGAAATACCACTAGAATTCAGGTGGAACTTACTTGAAATACCACTAGAATTCAGGTGGAACTTTTTTGAAATACCACTAGAATTCAGGTGGAACTTCATATATTTGGACTTGTTATAGAACATTTATGTCTGTTTGGGATTTAATTTGTAATACTGTCAGTTCTTTGTAATTTTTGCTGTATATTCTAGGGAAATCATTTTTTTCTTCTTCAATTTTACAAAACTTGTTGTTTTCACTCTTTTCTGTTACTTAGTTTAAGACCATAGAACATTTGCTACAGCAATTTAACTTAAAAATAAAAGATAGAAAATTAAATAAATTAATCCAAACCCAAAATTCAGACAACTACTTTATTGCTTATTCTCTCATATAAATATTTTACCAAACAACATTTGGTGGTGGCCTAGTGGTTTGAGTGTCCGCCTTGGGTGCTGAAGGTTGTGTATTTGAACCCTGGTTGAGTAATTCCAAAGACTTATAGAAGTGGGACACATAGCTGTCTCAAATTGTTAAAGCTAAAGGTCCTAATCACACACACACACACACACACACACACACACACACACACACATACAGCATTTTTGAAATATGATCATACCTTCCATTGCTCATCCTCTTCATAAATTAAAGTTTTAACTTAATGTTCTGTTTACTGAAAATATTTTCTTTGTAGTGTGATATTATAAATGACTAAGAACTCATTCTTGATATTAAAATAATGAGCATGTGATGTTAATATCCTTTTGAAATTGAAAGACTCTTAAATTTATGCTAAGGACAATCATATATAGTTTGGGGACTTCTATGTTATATAATTGAAGAGTCCAGGACTCGTCATCATTAAACTCTGTTGACCCCTGAGCATGTGCTTTTCATTTTTCTTTCCATCCTTTTCATTTTTCTTATCATCCTTTTGAATGTTAGGGACTTTGAGATATAGGCTAGGGACTCTTTTTGGTTTCCTGAGTGAAGAGTCTGAGACTCCCCATTCTGAAATTATGTTGAGAGCCTTGTATAGCAAATCTTGTCCTATTAATTGAAATGTTTTGGTAAACTTTATTTGATTTTACTTATACGTTATATTTGCTGTTTAAAGCTGTTTTAGCCTTGTATAAATGTCATGGGTAAATTAATGTTAATTAATTAATTAATTGATTTTATTTCTTTCAGGAAATGGAGGAAATTGCAGCTGAGCTTTTGGAAAAACAGGAAAAAGAGAGACAAAAACAGGAAAAAGAGCAAGAGAAACAAGCTGCCAAGAAACAAGAGCTTGCTGATGCAGACAAAGAAAATGATACATTGTGTATGTATAGAAAAAAAATAAGATATTAAATAAGTTAAAGATTACAAGCAGTTAAAAGCTTTGGTGAATTTTCTCTCAGTGAAATATATTTTTGAGAAAGGTTACCAGTCTCCATTGAATGATTCTTTAACTTTTGGTGTATGATCCTTTAGTACTGTTTTTATCAACATCATAACAACATCATAACACCTTGGGATGTAATGTTTTAATGCATTGTACTGATCTTTGAGAGTTTTGAGTATTGAGAATTTTGAGTATGTATTATTGAGAGCAGTTTGCTGCAGTGATTTTATCTTGAATTTTATGCCTTGTTGCCTGATTGTATCACCATTTAAATCAAACACTTTGGTCACATTTCAGTCATGATAGACATTTTGGAGGGTTTTGTTTGCTTTTTACTGTAGTTATTCATGGCTTCATATATTTCATGGTTTATTTTTATGAATCATATTATTGGGAAATTCAGAATCAAAAACAAAAGTGGCATTCTAAAACATATAGAAGCAATATTCAAAAAAGAATTCAAGGTGTAAAAAATAGTAAAACTTTAGGTCCATTTCCCAGAAGACAAAAATGTGTAAAAGGCGTTGAGAAATCAGTTTTTTTTTCTGATTGCTGTTGATTGCCATTTATCAGCTTTTTGGTATTATCTAATGTTTCATCCCTTAAATTGTAAACATATATAATTGTAGATAAGATACCATAAAGTTGGCATTTTTTTGGATGTAAAATTGGTACGTTTTTCTCAAGAATAAATGGTTTAATTAAATCTATTTATATTTTAGCAGTATTGATTGCTTTTGTTTTTCAATTTTCATGGAATTTGTCAGTATTCTCACTAATATTTTTCCACCACTAAACATTTGCTTTATATGCTGTACATATGTTTTTATCTGGACCAAGGGGATTTGTGTTAAAAACTGAAAAATTTCCTTTATATGCCATACATTTTTGTTTTCATTTGATTTAAAGTATATATATATATATATATATATATATATATATATATATATATATATATATAGAAAATTGGGGGGTTGTGTGTCCTAAATACAGATGTAACTAACATTGAAACAAGTTCTTTGCCCAGGGGTTGAAGATTATTTTTCTGCCTGAGAAAATTGTAGCAAAATGGTAAGCAACATTTTAAAAGAGTCTAATATTAAATTAGTTTATTGTTCTTTAATAGATTGGTTTGAAGACACAAAGAAGCCCAGAAGAGGAAGAAAAAATGGTATGCTTTTTAACTTAAAGAAATGTGTAAAAGTGATGTTTAAATACGGGAAAACATTGTAAATTTGAATGAAAATTGTTGTTTTACTTGTTTATATATCTAAGGCTTTGAACCCCATTTATCTTTTTTTTAAAAATATATTTATATGCGATATAGTTGGTAATTTTTGCAGACATAAATTTTTATCAATGCATGTTTATTAAAAATCATCATTTTGTAATGATTTCATGGTTTTTAAAAATCATTTTGTAATGATTTCATGTTTATTAAAAATCATCATTTTGTAATGATTTCTTGTTTTTAAAAAATCATTTTGTAATGATTTCATGGTTACTTTCTCTTAGCATCCCAAGTGTTGTCATCAGTGGTATTTATGTCATGGTCTTTGATTATGGTTTTTGAGAGTTACACATCTTCATTGGTTGCCATATTGAACTGAATCTTTGTGAGAATACTATATAATATTTATTTTGCATTATTTGTTAGTTTTTTGTATTTTTTTTTGTGTATGCTATGGGTTATGCTAAATTGTATTTTATAGCTGACCTTGTAGCAGATCATGTTCATTATGCACCTGTCAAAAAACACAGACTTTTTAAATAATATTCCGTAAACAGCTAATGCATAGGTAGTTTTTTCTGTGTTGGTAAGGGTTTAATATTAGGATAATTATCAATAGATGAAAATATTTATCTTGGTCTGAGTTAATTTCGTTATGTTTACCATGTTCGTTATTATAAAATTAGTAACAAATTTTATCTTGTAAACATTTGGAATCTACTGCAGTGAAATTTTCCTTTACGTTTAAGGTTTTGTTTTGAAGAAAATGCTAATTTGGACCGAGGTCAGATAGATGAGTATATATCTCATATTTACTTGAAATTTGGTCATTCCTATGATAGCATCTGGCAGTATTCATTTATATTGTTGTATGCAGATTTTGATTTGGGTGATACTGTATTCTCTGGAAGTGCAAAGTACAATAATGTTCTTGGAAAGAATTGTGCAAACGTTACACCATTGTTTTCATATTTTATCATGTACATCACCATACAGTGATGGTGAAGTGATTTATTATAGAAGTGTGCATATTCTTGATACATGATGCTCTCTGGTTACAGTACTATTACCAATGTCATTAGTGTTATACAAATTAAATGCATACTAATATTTCCAGAGAGGATACCTACTGATGCAGAAATATTAATCCACACTGAGGATGCAGATTCCAGTGCTGCTTCTGACAGGACTACTCCATCGGATATTGGCCAGATATTCGCACCATTGGTGCCAGCTGATGATCTTTGTGATGCCGTACCAATCAATAACCAGTTTGAACCCCACAACAAGGGATTATGCTCAGATGAAAATTATCATAATAGCCAAGGTGCCACACCAATTAATAACAAGGGTTTTCATTCAAGTGGAAATCATCATAATAGCCAAGGTGCCACACCAGTTAATAACAAGGGTTTTCATTCAAGTGGAAATCATCATAATAGCCAAGGTGCCACACCAGTTAATAACAAGGGTTTTCATTCAAGTGGAAATCATTATAATAACCAAGGTGCCACACCAGTTAATAACAAGGGTCATTATTCAAGTGCTACATCAATTAATAAGCACAAGGGTTTGTACTCCAGTGGAAAACATCAGCATACCCAGGGTGCCACAATGGCTAATATAAAGGGTTTGCATTCAAGTGGAAATCAGCATATCCAAGGTTCCACTTCAGTTAATAATAACAATGGTGTGTACTATGGTGGAAATCATCAGCATACCCAAGGTGCCACATCACTTAAAAACAAGGGTCTTTTATCAAGTGAATATCAGCATACACAAGGTCCCACATCAGTTAATAACAACAAGGGTGTATACTCTAGGGGGAAACATCAGCATACCCAAGGTGCCACATCGGTTGATAACAAGGGTCTGTACTCTAGTGGAAATCAGCATACTCAAGGTTCCACTTCATTTAATGGCAACAACGGTGTGTACTCAGGTGGACATCAGCATACCCAAGGTTCCATTTCATTTAATGGCAACATTGGTAGGTACTCTAGTGGAAATCAGCATACCCAAGGTTCCACTTCATTTAATGGCAACAGTGGTGTTTACTCGGGTGGAAATCATCAGCATACCCAAGGCGGTACATCAGTTTATAACAGCAAGACACAGATTCCATGTGATTTTAATCAGCCTCCTCTAGACTCAAGGTATCTTTTTTGTTATAGAGATGATATTATATAGGAATCTTCTTGTGTATTTGTCCTTTTGTCTGCTGTACATTCTCACAATAGCCATACTGCAGTTTTGTCTGATTGCCATGACACTTGGTAAATAGTATTGTCATCATCGGATATGTAAACAAATTACTGTGCACTTCAAATTGTTGCTATCGTTAATGTCCTTTATTATCCTTCATCAGAAGGCAGCCTAAGAGAAAAATGCATGTCTTGCATTTTTTTAGGACTGCTGTGAAACTTAATACATATTTTGAACATGTTCTAAAGATGATGAAATAATCAAATCATTTTGCTATCTGATTTTTGTAAGAGTTATTACCCTTTGATTTTGGCTAATTGTTGTGATAACTTTATAAATATTTAGCATCTTCAGATGATATGCCTGTTTACTAATTATGGTACTTGCACTATTTTCATAAGAGTTATGCTCCTTTAGGACTATAGATGTGTCCATCAGTCCCAGGTTCAGCTAATATGGTTATAAAGATTGCCAGTAGCCTCATGTTGGTCAGTGGTTCTTCCTGGGGTTTTCCTGGGCTCCTTCCCCACCAGATATACTTGCAGCCTTGATTAGCCTATCATGTGCTGAAAATTTGCTTTAAACTCACAAACTTATCTATATTATTGGGTAGAGTTGAACTGAGAGGCAGGGACAGTTGTCAGAGTAAATTGTTCTAGTTTGTTTATGTAGTAATGCGTTTGCTTGTTGTCTTGTTTGTGATAAAATTTGTTGGATCAAAATACACATGATACTGGTGATAACATTGGCTGGATCAAAAAACATGCTACTGGTGATTTTGTTTGTTTTAGGGCTTAACACCATTTTTCAGCACACGATAGGCTATACATGGCGGCCAGTACTATTGGTGGAGGAAGAACCCAGTAAAACCCCGGAATGAACCACTGACCCATGAGAAGCTACTGGCAAGCTTTCTCACATAACTATATTAGCTGAATCTTAGACTCGAACCCACACATACAGAGGTGAGACGGCAGTGATCTGTAAAGGAAAGTGCTTTAGACCACTCAGCCACTCTGGGCCCCTCATACTGGTGATAAAATTGGTTGGTTCAGTGGAAATGTGATACTGGTGATAAAATTGGTTGGATCAATAGAAATGTAATTCTGTTAATAAAATTGATTGGACCATAAAACATGTGATACTGGTGATAAAATTGGTTGGATCAGTAAAAATGTGATACTGGTGATACAATTGGTTGGATCAATAGAAATGTAGTTCAAAAGACACATGATACTGTTGAAAAAATTGTTTGGTTCAAAAGGCATGTGATTCTGGTGATAAAATTTGTTGGATCAAAGACGCACCATTCTAGTGATAAAATTGGTTGGATCAAAGACACATGATACTGTGATAAAATTGGATTTAAAAATCCATGAGTCAGGTGATGAAATTAGTTCGATAAAAAGAAAAACACATGATTCTGGTGATAAAATTGGTTGGATCAAAATAAATGATTTTAGTGATAAAATTGGTTGGATCAAAAGAAATTTGATACTGGGGATAAAATTGGTTGGACCAACAGCAAATGACACTAGTGTTTATCATTGCAATTTTATATTGGTTGTATCAAAAAACTCATGACACTTGTGATAAAATTGGTTGGATCAAAAGACATGTGATACTGGTGGTAAGAAGGAGTAACATCTCTGTGTAATCTCAGCACAGTTTCATTAAGAAAACTCTCTAGGTCTTTAATGTCCATTTTGATAGAAATACTTGTGAATTTGGAAAAGTATATGATCAAGACAGCCTGCTTATCATAGAATCCTCTCCATGCCTGTCTCCACTGACCGTTTTAGTACTATAGTCAGAAGTTTTGCCTCTGTAAGAATGCCTGTCTTCAATGACAGTTAGTACTATAGCCAGAAGTTTTGACTCTGTAAGAACGCCTGTCTACACTGTCAGTTAGTACTATAGCCAAAGGCTTTGCCTCTGTAAGAATGCCTGTCTCCAATGACAGTACTATAGCCAGACGTTTTGCCTCTGTAAGAATGCCTGTCTCTAATGACAGTTAGTACTATAGCCAGAAGTTTTGCCTCTGTAAGAATGCCTGTCTTGACTGACAGTTAGTACTATAGCCAGAAGTTTTGACTCTGTAAGAATGCCTGTCTCCACTGACAGTTAGTACTATAGCCAGAAGTTTTGCTTATATAAGAATGCCTGTCTCCACGGACAGTTAGTACTGTAGCCAGAGTCAAGACATTGGTGGATGTTAAGAAATTTTCCACAATCATCACAGATTTCAGAAATTTCTGGGTGCTTCTCAAGATAAAATTTGCAACTCTTGTAAAGCAGGAACTTTTTGGTGAGTCATTTTCATGTAACTTTCTCACCACACAACCAATCACTTAGCCGACATTCTGATTTTGGAGGCTAGACAAGGACTATTAGTCTCTTCAGAATGTTAGTTACACTCTGTTATGAAGAGGACTGACAGGTCTGAGATGTTTTATGCCATGTAAAAGTTGGTCAGAAACATCATCTGGACTTAACATTGCAACCAATTGTCTAGATAAGAAGGCAAGAAGTAACCCTGCCATGGAAATGGTATGCCACATGGACAATGTAGTCAGTATATTCACCACATGATGTCAAATGCCCTAATTGCCTCTGGTAACCATTACTTGATAAGAAAAAATGTACTCCCATGATTTGATTCTCTTAAACCCCACGTAGTAACCAAGAGAAAGGACGATCATCAATAGAAAGACTGCAGGGGTAATTCTTATAAATAATGGCATCCTTTTTTGTGGCTAGGTAACGTATAGTTGGCTATATTCCCCTCACTTTGTCATGCAGTCCAGAGATGGGTAGAGATAAATCAAGGTTTTTCCACTCCCAAACCTTCTGCCAACCATTGGTGACTTGCCATCCCTCCTTCCTGCTTCTAGCTCTCCTTTTGGACCAGACTCTCTTTTCTCAAAGACTTAGATCAACCTCATTTCAACAAATGATTAAGCCATCCAAGTTTTTTTGAAAGAACTCGTGTTTCTCTTCATCCGGTTTCCTCAAATTTCATCCTTTTTAGGATGAAATTTCCCAGGAAGACATTTTACAGAAAGAAATAGAGCTTTTATAAAAAGAACCCATTGAAAACAGTTCTGTCATAGACTTAGCAGCCTCAGTCAGTTTTATTACTGCTCAAAGGTTCAATATGGAGACAGCAAGGTCCATTCATCTGTTTGATACAAGGAATACACAATCAATATTGAGTTGTCTGATGCAAGAACTATTCATATTTTAGGTAATCTGATAGATGTAGCGAAGATTTAAATTTATTATATTAACAGTGAAAACCATTAGGGCATAACCGATTAGCATTTTCTACTGATTTCCGATTCCGGATTTTGGGCATGAAATTTTTCCGATTCCGGATACGATTCAATTAATCGGAAATGCTAAATCTGTATTTTTTTTTCTAAAAAATTTCATCTTCTGTTTCCGGGTTTCTGGTATCTGGTTTTGCCATGTCTAGCATGTTGCTTAGTACTTTACCATATCCGGCTTCATTTTCGGTTTTCACCCGCCAGTTCAAATAGATTGTCTCACAGCGTGGTTGTGTTGACCATATTGGACTTTTCTGACGTCTTTTTTAACTTTATTAACACACTATCGAATGACACGCAGTGTTAGACACGGTGCTATAGAAATTCAACTTTATTATTTTTATTATCCGAATCGGTCGTTCCTGCCTTGTCCGACTCTGATTAATCGGAAGTTCATACTATCCGGTGGAATCCGATTTCCGGATCAAAAGTCGGTTATGCCCTAAAAACCATATCAAAGCTGAATACTGTTATGTTTTCCTTGGAGATTCCACATAACCTTCAAATTTCACTTATTAAAAAGAATAGGTTGGATGGGACATAAACCCACCCCATACTTGTCAAACAATTTATGCTGCTATGTTTTTGGCTTAGCATGAGAACAATACTATATGATGTATAATAATAAAAATAATAATAATAATAATAATGTTTTGCTATGAAAAATCATTCAGTCATGAAATATCAGTTCATCATTGAAAAATCTGTCATGGATTTCTGCTGGATTTACTGTGAGCATGGAATACAGAACTCAACTAAAGTTTGTAAACATGGTATCTTTTTATGTAACTTCTTTGATTTCATTTTGATTGTCCTTTCAGAATGAGTGGTAAACTGGCAGACTTCAAGACAGATAGCACACCTGAAACAAGACAGCAAGCCAAAAACTGTAGTCAAGGTAAGCAAAGATTATCTCCAAATTATCTCTGTGATCATGGCACTGGCAGGTGCTTGATAAGTAGTCACCTATACAATTTCAGTTGTTTCCTTGTTTTTTCTGTTCTTGTTGCTCATCAAATCTGATAGCCCCATCATAATTTTAGATTGTGCCCATTCTGTGCTCTAAGTGAGGTGCATTTCGGGCTTGTTGAAGAAAATTATAATTTGCTAGAGGAAACTTTTAATCATGATGATGAATGTTCAAGTGTATTTTCAAGATGCTGACAAACCTGACATAAAAAGTGCCAAATCTATATCAGATCAACACAGTCCCCGATGAAATGTAGAGCTGATTTTAATCAAATAAAGCCAAATCTAAACCAGATCAACAATGTCCCCGATGAAATTTAGAGCTGATTTTAATCAATTAATGCCAAATCTAAATCAGATCAACAATGTCCCTGATGAAATGTAGAGCTGATTTTAATCAATTAAAGCCTGGCGTGTCATGCTAAAAATACAATTTCGTACTCCCAAACCCCATGAAATGGTTGTGTTTTGAGGAAACAATTCTATGTAATCATCACAAATAGAAGAAAAAAAACAAAAGCACTCTCAATATATGCCCATAACATGTAGCATGTATAAACGGTAAACAGACATGATTATAGCTGATGTAACACTATCCCTTATGCAGTTTAAATATTGGCAATTAGAGACAAAGAAGTGAGGTATTAACCCCCATTTCACATATTACTTAATTTGCATAAGTTGTATCAGGAAGTAGAACAACTCACTGTTGTTAATTCAAAGAGATGCATGTACAAGAACAACAGTTATTAAAGATAGATTTCACTCTAAATATAGCATACAAAGCATGATCATTTTAGATGTCTGCTTATTGTAATTAATTTTTAAAACTGAATTAGGAAGCAATTAGCTGTCAGCAATGTCCAACAAAAGTAAATTCCAGAACTCTTGGTTAATGGAGTTTTCCTTTATGAAGCATGCCTGCAAAAGAGATACAGGAGGGGGGTATTAATACTTTGTGTATACTGCACACAATACATCAATATACATCAGCTTGGTTTTGACTAAGATTCGCATGTGGATCTTCCTCCACCATTAATACTGGTTGCCATGTATAGCCTATCGTGTGCAGAAAAATGGCTTTAAACTGTACAACAAGAGCTATACCATTACTGTGATGACATGCCATGACATGCTGGTATATGCCATAAATAGTTACTTTTAATTTTGGTGTGATGACATGACATGCTGGTATTTGCCAAAAATTGTCACTTTTAATTTCAGTGTGATGACATGCCATGACATGCTGGTATATGCCATAAATAGTCACTTTTAATTTTGGTGTGATGACATGACATGCTGGTATATGCCATAAATTGTCACTTTTAATTTCAGTGTGATGACATGCCATGACATGCTGGTATATGCCATAAATAGTCGCTATTAATTTTGGTGTGATCCCATTTCATGACATGCTGGTATATGCCATAAATAGTCACTTTTAATTTTGGTGTGATGACATGCCTTGACATGATGGTATCTGCCATAAATAGTCAATTTTAATTTTGGTGTGAAGACATGACATGCTGGTATTTGCCATAAATTGTCACTTTTAATTTTAGTGTGATGACATGCCATGACATGCTGGCATATGCCATAAAAAGTTATTTTTATTTTCAGTGTGATGACATGCTATGACATGCTGGCATATGACATAAATAGTCACTTTTAATTCAGTGTGATGCCATGCTGTGACATGCTGGCATATGCCATAAATAGTCACTTTTAATTTCAGTGTGATGACATGCCATGACATGCTGGTATATGCCATAAATAGTCACTTTTAATTTCAGTGTGGTGACATGTCATGACATGCTGGTATATGCCATAAATAGTCACTTTTAATTTCAGTGTGGTGACATGTCATGACATGCTGGTATATGCCATAAATAGTCACTTTTAATTTCAGTGTGGTGACATGTCATGACATGCTTTCTCCCAAGGTTAAACTCCACCAAATATATTAGCCTCCATATTTAGCCTGTCATGTGCTGATAGATGGCTATAAAACCCACAAATCTAAATCTGATCAGCTTATGCATAAAGTGATGGCAGATGAGGGGTCTTTGTTATTTGTTGTATTGTTTGGTCCTAACAAATTGCATGGACTCGATTCTACTGGCACATTATTTGATGGCAGAAAGGGTCTTTGTTATTTGTTGTATTGTTTGGTCTTAACAAATTGCATGGACCATATTCTAAATAGTTTATATCTCAGAGTTTTCAAGTAATGATTACTTATACATAATTTTCTCAGCAATGAGATGGTCACACACAAACACATGGTACATGTCTGTGGCATGATGCCCCAATGCTAGACATTACTATAAACTGCCTCACTGCAGATATCATAGTGATATGACTGAAACATTGTTAAAGCCACGTTTAAAATCCTAACCACACACACACTTACACATTCAGATATTGATGACTGTCACAGCACATGGTGCCAGTGATGGTGTAAGAATGAGATGCTAACACATTCAGATAATTGATGACTGTCATAGCACATGGTGCCAGTGATGGTGTGAGAATGAGATTCTCACACATTCAGATAATTGATGACTTTCTATTATTGAATTTCTTTTTTATAAATGGCATTAAAATGAAACCATATAAATTGAGTTGGCCTACAGTGAGTGTCACCTGACCATACTTATATGTAGACATCTTTACAGAAATCTGATGTAAGTTTTAGTATTTCAGAGTGAATAGAAATTAATTCTTCAGGCAGATTTAATTTTGTGTGTGTGTGTGTGTTTGTTTGTGTGTGTGTGTGGTGTGTGTACATGTAGTCATGGTCACTGGGAATGATTGGTCAGTGCTGTCCAGAGTCATCCGTGCCTTTATTGTGTCAACATGTAGAACTAATCTGAGATATTTCAGAGATGATCATCTATCTCATATTAAAAGTTAGGTACTAAACTTAGTTGCAAGGACATGCATTGAGTCTGTTCATTGTATACTTTATAGCTTTATCTTATTTACAGTTAGATTTGACTTGTAAATGAAAATATCTATACAATGAAACTATTATGGTACTCCTTGTGTTAATGGTTTTATGTTTGCTATGGTATTCCTTGTGTTAATGGTTTTATGTTTGCTGTTAGATTTAACTGATACATGACTTTATAGCATTTGTAACCAAGGAAACACGTCACTTACTGCATAAATTAATTTACATATCATGACAAGAATGAATTAGAAACCTAAACTTGACACTTATATTTAATAGTATTAACGGTGTTGTCTGTAAAAAAAAATAGTTATTCTCAAAATCTATCAAATGCTTAAACAGTTATATTAATTATTCTCATTTCAGACAATATTTTGCCAATGCACCCTGGCTTCATAGTGACTGGATTGCCCTCAAAAAGGTGTGGATCAGGCAGCAGCAAGACTGACCACAATCAGTCTTTTGAAGATGCTAATTTCAACATGAGATCATCAAACTCGCAGCCCCCAAAGACTATAATCAAAGCAGCTGAAATGGGAGGAAACGCGAACAATCATTATTGCAATCAGGACTTGTTTGAAACAGCATCTGATATGAATAGTGGGAAAGGGGATAGCTCCAGTGTTAGAGGTGGCCAGACACATAACAAGGGAGGCAACTCTAATGTACAAAGTAACTCTTGGTATAGAAGCATAGGTGGACCTGCACCATCATTTGCAGCTGGACATATGACTGAGCCATATACAAGAGATGTTCAACAGCCAGAAATATCTAGGAAATCTGAGACCGAAAGAGGTGATTATGTGCAACAGCCAGAATCTAGGAAATCTGAGACCAAAAGAGGTGATTTTGTGCAACAGCCAGGATCTGGGAAATCTGAGACCAAAAGAGGTGATTATGTGCAACAGCCAGGATCTAGGAAATCTGAGACCAAAAGAGGTGATTTTGTGCAACAGCCAGGATCTGGGAAATCTGAGACCAAAAGAGGTGATTATGTGCAACAGCCAGAATCTAGGAAATCTGAGACAAAAAGAGGTGATTTTGTGCAACAGCCAGGATCTGGGAAATCTGAGACCAAAAGAGGTGATTATGTGCAACAGCCAGGATCTAGGAAATCTGAGATCAAAAGAGGAGATTATGTGCAACAGCCAGAATCTAGGAAATCTGAGACCAAAAGAGGTGATTATGTGCAACAGCCAGAATCTAGGAAATCTGAGACCAAAAGAGGTGATTATGTGCAACAGCCAGAATCTAAGAAATCTGAGACCAAAAGAGGTGATTATGTGCAACAGTCAGGATCTAGGAAATCTGAGCCCAATGCAGATGGATATGTATTCCATACTTTTCAGACTGTTGAAGGCTCAACTTCTAATGGCTTGGACCCATATGAAATGCATGTACCAACATTCTGGAAAAGTTCAGATGGATATCCATTCACTGAAACACCACACAACCACAACCAGCAACATCATGATCAGCCTCAAAATCAGAATAGACAAAAATTCAGTGAGTTTATTAACCCTGGAACTACAGATGAAAATTTCAACAAGCAGACAAGATCAAAAGACCATTCCAGCAAGCCTGAAAACACAAGAAAGACAGAAAACCAGTCAAATGCGCCAAAGTCTCAACCTAAGAACCAGTCTAACCATACAGGAAAGAGGACAAAAATTGACCAGCCTGTCCACAAGTCGTTGGATTCAATAAATCACATTGATAGTGAATGGAAAAGTGGAGGCAAAACTGCATCAAAAGCCAGATCCAAAGCATCAAAACCATTTTGTAAAGAAGTTGATGACTTGGACTCCATAGATGACATTGACCTGGTCTACATACATTCTGATGACAAGCAAAATGACCCAAATAAAGACATGCATACCACTTGTATTTCGAATGACTTTGAAACTAAACTGAAATTATCTGATTTTGGCAACTCTTCCAATGACTTTCTATGTCGAAGCAAATTAGATGTGCCAAAGTCAATAATTAGCGAAAGTATAAAGAAATATTATGCATCATAAAGTTTTGTTCTGCCATAGTATCTCATTCTTAACTGAAGTTATGCTGCTTGTAAAATTTGTTTTTTTTTGTCCAAGATTAATAGTGAAGGTAGATCTTGATTTTGTGAAATTTGGTATTTTGACCTTTGATTTATTTGATACCCCTGTCTTTATGCATGTATTGGAATCATTATACTTGTCTGTCAGGCACACTGTCTCTTTATTGTAACTAGTAATTCTGTTTTGGATAGATAGCCATTAAACATATTTTTGGTCCTTATGTGATGATGTGCAAATGACAAACCAATTTGCTTTCACATATTTTGTTGGAATTATTGCCCTTTTTTATCTTGTAGCTTTGGATAACAATAATCTCATTAGTGCAGCAAGTCCGGCAGTTTTTGATGTTAGATCTATTAAATGTTATTGTGGTCAATACCTTAAAGATGCACATGTCCTAAAATCAGTGTTTGCACAAATATTATACAATTTATTGTCTTTTTGACTTGAAGCTGAATGCAGTGTAGGATAAAATTTTCAGAGGGCAACTAATCTAACAGACTTAAGTGAATTGTCACAGAATATTACATTGTGCAATCGTTTGAAGATGCGCACATCAATGGTACCTGTACTCGTACGATTTGCTTACTTTTTTTAGTTCTCTTTTACATAAAAACATATATAGGCAAAGACCAGATTTTGTGAACAAAGCTATTCTCACAGATTTAAATGGATTGCCATGAAACTTTGTACATGTTATGGTCACCATTTGAAATGTACATATAGAAAAATCACCTTGTTCCTTTATTTGTGTTAGAGTTATTGCCCTTGATCCATAACTCGTTGAAGTATAGTATAAGATCGAATCTTGTAATACAACTTGTCTTAGTTTTGTGCGGATCATTCTGAAAGTTAAAAGTATTTAGTCATCATCCATAGATGCAAATGCTAACATATCTTTGTGATGCTGGGATTTTGTAAGAGTTATTGCCCTTTTTGATGGCTTTCATGGAGATTTTAGTTGATGGCTGCAAACCTGAGTACATATTAAGACAGCATCATTAGATGCATTAACCAGTCCTTTGACTCGCTATTATTAAAAAGGTTGTGTGCTTTTCTTTAAAAAACTAGTTTGATCTCTAGCTTGGGTAGGTGTTGGATGCAGGGATATATTTGTGTAGGCAATCACTCACTATTCTTCTAGTCAACTTTTACATATTATGTTTAATTTGTTTACTGTATGTGCTGATTTTAAAGAGCTCTTTCACTGCATTGATGTCTATTGTGGTTTTTGTTTTCTTGTTGGAGCCCAATTCACATTTTTTAAAATATCTTTATTTGGCTTTCAATGAGATTTTTTTTTCTGTTGATCCTGCACTAACATGAGCATCACTTTGGTGTCCATTTGGATGGTCATAGGTCCAGTTATAACAAGTAATGATATGTAATGTACACTAGGCTAAATGAATCAAAAACATGATAACTCAGAGATAGCTTGTGGTTTATGGGAATTATGATAATCATATAGTAGCCACAAAGCTATTTGTATGGTAGTACATAGGCTATGAAAATTATGTTAACCATATGGTAGTTCCAAATACATCTCTGGTAGCACATGGACTATGAGAATTATGATAACCCCAAATTATGGTAGCCCCAAACTCAACATTGTGGTAGCACTTGGGCTATCTGAATTAATCATATGGTAGTCCAAACACTTTTGAACCAGAAATACATTGATGAACCAAACAGTAGTCCAAACTCGGCTATCTTGTCCAATCTCGGCGTTTAGTACCAGGGATACATGGTAGTACCATATGGTAGTCCAAACTCAGCTTCCTTGTAACACCAGGGACACATGGATGAACCGTATAGTACCTGGACCTAGTAACAAGGACAAATGGACAAACCATTTGGTATCTTGCACCCAGAATTCTGATATCCTCTGGGTTTTGGTGTCTTTTTCAGTCCCATAGTAATCTTTTAAAATTCTTGTTATTCCTTGGAGAAAAATTATATATTTTCATTCAAGCATTTGATACTTTTCATACAAAAAATATATGCTGGTAAATAGCATTGATATATCCATACACATGGCTAACACACATGGATAATTACAACACAACCATTATAAAAGAATACACCAAGTTTGTTTTTAAATTAATTTGGAATGTTAAAAAAGGTATTGATTTAAAGATGCTGACATTGCCATTCTCATTAGGGCATAAGAAGATTTTGAATGTGATGCAATGCCATTACTTTGCATTCATTACTGAACATTACATTTCTTCCAACTTAAAAGTTGGAGTGAATTTTTTCTTGGCTTTGAAAGAGCTGTTTCTACATCTGCCCTGATGCAAGATGGTGTAGTGATGTTGAGAATTGTACTCCAAAATGATTAAGGTCATTTATTTGCAGTGAAAGTATAAAATACTCCCAATGGCTCTGTTGGCCTCAGTGGTTATAGTGTCTTCCTGAGATGCAGGAGGTTGCAGGTTTCAGCCCCACCTAAGTCATACCAAAGACTTGTGAAAAAGGTACTAACAGCTGACTCACTAGGCACTCATCGTTAAGAGATTAGTGTTAGGACTGGTCAGCCTGTTGTCAGGATTATTTGACTGGGTGAGACATGATTCTACATGTCTGCAGCATGATGCCCCATTGGTAGATATGACTATTAACTGACAAGCTGCAGACATCGAATAACTGAAAATTTGTTAAAACAATTTTAAAAATTGAAATCGCATGCGCATAAAATACTCTCTTGCTGCTGCCATGTTTTGACATTTGCCTTTAAATTTGCATCACACCACTAGCTTTATCATTTCATGTATTTAATATTAATATTTTTTACTTGCATAATTATATGTATACAAATTATACACATAAAAATGCTTGATAAAATGTATTTAAAAAATCTAACTGCTAACTATAGTATATGCCGTAAAATGTTAACATTTCATTTGGTAATTGATTACATTACTTCCTAAACTTTCGCCAAGCCTCACCTCAGGGTATAGATCATATTTTCAATATGTACAACCTGTTTGGGAGACCACCCATTTTGCCAGTAAAATAGTTCTTCATGCCTTGAGTATTAGGTTTCTCATAACAGGTGGTCTTATATGGTAGTGGTCTTTCAAAAGAGGTTTTATTGTACTTGTACTGTATGTGGGGGCTGAAACTTTATATGCACATTTAGATATCCTTAGCAACCATATCTCAAAGTCTGGCTTAATTTGCTGTCAGAAGAGGTTTGCATAATTATACATAATCTTGTGTTGTCATTTAGCAAGGTTTTAATAGTAAATTTTATTTTTGAATCTACATTCCTCTGTGTTAATTGCCTTGGTTTATGTTGTTACTAAGCTTGTTAACAATAATTTCTCTTTGAAGACAATAGTCTTTTTCACATACCTATGAAATTGGGTCCTGATGCAAAAGTAAAATTAAAATTGATATCCACAAACATCAATATTTTTTAAGTATATATTATTGATTGTATTGATTTGTTTCAAATCAGACCCTGTCGATCGAATGCTCACCCAAATTATTGTCACACATATTCACTTTTGTTTTTATATATTTATGCCACCCCACCACTATTTCTATGGATGAGCAGTGTTGCTGCGCAAGAATTATGTCACTTCCAGTCTCTTTCAAATTTTGTTTTTAACTGTAATATTTGAAGGTCTTAATAAATAAATAAAAACAAAATTTGGTATGATGTTTTAAATTAAGAAGCTATAGGTCAAATTTGTTTTCAGTGTTTTCTAACCCAAATTCTGACCACATTTCACTAGCCCTTCTATTGGCAAAGTCAATATGGCATACTTGTTTTATGTTCATGAAAGGCAGCAAGTCAAACCTTGCTTGCAGTTCACAAGTAGTGTTATTCACGACTATGTTTACAAGTAGTGTGGTTCTCAAGTGAGTTCACAAATGTGGTTCATTGCCAAAATTTTAAATGTTTGGTCCCATTCACAGCCTGTTTACATAGGTTCTATTATAAGCCCATGGAACAGTTTTGCTAACTGAGTTCAGTGCAGGCATTGCTCAGAAGGTATGTGTTTTATTTAGATTCAGTGGAAAGATTGAGTTTTTAGACATACATTAATTTCACCATCTCAGCAAAAACATGATATAGTATTTGTATTTGTTACATATCCTGTCTTTAATACATATACCATACTTTATTTATATTACTTTGAAATGGAATTAAAAAACGGATTCATAAAAGTTGTTGTAAAAAATCTATTTTACTGTCTAGGTGTGTAAAATGGCTTGAATAATTTAATGCCTTATCAGCCATGTAAAATTAGATGTTTACCTTATTAATAATACTTTGGAATGCCTATTTTTCAAATCTCACATGAAAAGCATAATTATAAGTGATCTATGCAGCTATTCAAAATAAATATTTTCAGTATTCAGAGTTTATTGTGTTATGTCCAAATATTAGTGCTAATCAGGATATCAACTTATCAAATAATCTACCTGTTTGTCTATCCTGTTTTAATGATTGTGTATATATCCAATTCTTTGTACTAATTAGTCACCTGTCCAATGTTTCCTAGATGGTGTGGAATGTTCAAATCTGCTGCTAACTCCAGGTGTTGTCAGTCTGATTAAAATCAGATCTCCACTGTTGTACACATATATGCTATTTTTATTAGCCAATCAGATAAAGTCTTATATCTTCAAGTTAGGATAATAAGCAGTTTGGATGAGGAGCATAAATGTGTACAAAACAATTTGATTCAGTTTCAGATTTTTTAAAGCTTCATTTCCATTGGCTAATTAAGTAGTCATGCCATCAGATCTTAGTGTAGGATAGCACATTATTAATCAGATTGGGTTTTGTTTCTACCTCTCTTCATCCCTCCGTGTTTGCCCTCATTTTTCCAATGACGTTGAGAAGAGATATGGCCTGTTTTGCCCGTTTAGTTTATAGTACATTTGTTTGTATACCTTCAATATGTTTTCAAGAGGTGGATGCATCTCATGGAGAGAAACTCAACCAAACCAGAACTAGTTAACAGTTATATTCACTATAATATAGACCTTATTTTACCAAACAAAAAAATTAGTGTAGGGATGCATGAGAAGGAATTTGTACATTTTTGGACAATAGTTGATAATTACTCTTAATATCATAGACCCTAGTACACCCATCTACGTTCCAAAAATGTGGTTATGTGCATGTCTTTCATTTGTTGCAGCCATTATACATTGTACCGTATTTTACCAACAAGCATGAAATGGAGAGCTACTCAACTAAAACTAGCTCACAATTACTTACCTTTTATACCCAAGTGACTTATTTATGGCCATCTGGTTATTATACTCTCAGGATGTTGAACCCTACATCACTCTTGTGAAAACTGGCATGTGGAAACATATCAAGGAGAAACCTATAGTCAAACTAGGTCACTGTGGCTTAAATTTCATTTTACTTTCGAGCTATAGGTTAATTAGTCTTAATGTCTAAGATTAAAGTTATTTGACACAGACATTAAAGTCACCAATACCAAAACTAAGTTATCATGTTTTAACTTACATGCTTTAGGGACCTTTTGGGAGCCATTTGTTCTATTTAACCCACACTGTATCTACTCAATTATAGTTTACACCCAGTACTGATGATTTCGTTGTTGTTGTAGGGTTTAATGCCATTTTGCAGCACACGATAGGCTATACCATGGCAGCCTGTATTAAAGGAAGAATGGGAAAACCCTGAAAACCAATGACCGATGAGAAGCTACTGGCAAGCTTTCTCACATACCCACTTTGGCCAAATCTGAGACTCGAACCATCGCATACAGAGTTGAGATGGCAGTGATCCGTAACAAAAAGTGCTTTAGACCACTCAGCCCCTACCCCCTCCCCCCCCCCCCGAACGTATTTATGAAACTTTTATCTTGATGTATGTTATAGGGTTCCCTGTTTACAATACTGTTCATGATATCAAACAATTCACCCGTTTTATAAGAGATAGAACCTTATTGTGAGGGATGATTAGAATATCGATAAAAGATGTAACCTTATCCTGATACATGTAGCTGTTCCAATCATTTATAGATGAAAGAACTTTGTACCAAGGGATATTCCAACCATTTATAATTAAAAAAAACTTATAGTGAGGAATGGTGCAACTATATATAATATAACATTATACTGAGGGATGTTCCAGCTGGCATTTTATAGGCGATGCAGCTTTATGTTGAGGGATGTTTGACGCTATAGGTAACTGAGAAAATGACGATCACAGTCACCTACTTCTCTGACTAAACGGTGTAGTACTCCATATCTAATTGTATCAATGTAACTATGTAGTACTCCATATCAGATTGTATCAATGTAACTATGTAGTACTCCATATCTAATTGTATCAATGTAACTATGTAGTACTCCATATCAGATTGTATCAATGTAACTATGTAGTACTCCATATCTAATTGTATCAATGTAACTATGTAGTACTCCATATCTAATTGTATCAATGTAACTATGTAGTACTCCATATCTAATTGTATCAATGTAACTATGAGCAATAGTGTATCAAAATGACAATACAAACCCCAACCTTTGAAAAACCAGCTCAACACAACTGTATGCACAAATCAAAAAACTACTGGGGACAGTAACCTCAGTTTTGTTTACTCATAAATGTAGTACTCATTATGACACAATTATACACCAAGCTTTGTAAAGTACTCATTATGACAATTATATACCAAGCTTTTTATAGTACTCATTATGACACAAATTATATACCAAGCTTGTATAGTACTCATTATGACACAATTATATACCAAGCTTGTATAGTACTCATTATGACACAATTATATACCAAGCTTTGTACAGTATTCATCATGACAATTATATACCAAGCTTTGTAAAGTACTCATTATGACACAATTATATAGCAAGCCTTGTATAGTTTTCATTATGACACAATTATATACCAAGCTTTGTAATTTCAATAGTGCTTGAAAAGAGAAGTATTAAAGTAAACTAAAATCAAGGTCACACTGACCTTCATTTTACTAGAAGTTGTAGTACTCAACACATTTAAACACCCATTTATGACTACGTGTGTTAACATTTGTGCCTAAACTCAAATGCATAATCAAGTGTTGATGCCAGATGGATTGAGAGATATTGTCAACCCATTAGCTGGAATTGTTTTGTCATCAAGCCTCAAATTCAGTTTCAACATTATGTTAATGTTTGTTGTTTCATAGCTGCCATGGTAACTACAGATGTTTTCCGTGATAAACATATAATGTATTAGTAAATAATACATTAGGAAGAGACACAAGTAAAATTATCTCATACACAGACCTTTTTGTCTAACATCAGGTAATGTTGTTGAAGATAAAGCCATATGCAATGCATGTAAGTAAAAATGTGAGGTGCAATTGATAACTAAAAACAATGTACTTATTTAATTTCAACATTAAGCTACTCATCATCTTTTGGTAATCATTGAAGAGACTAATGCTAAGTTAAGTTTTTAAACAAATAGAGGAATTCAAAATAAGGCCATTTACTTCTTTTATTTGGTGAGTACAAACCATCTCAGATGTTCTACAGCGATAACAAGATTTTCAAATTTGCTGCTGTGGAACATATTGGATGTCTGCTTAGCATCATTTTCATTTATGGCCAAGTTAACATCATTTTAAGTCTGGTGAAAACTTGATGCCACAAGATTTTGTTATTCATCATTACATTTAGGATTTGGTGTAAACCAGTCATCATAACATTTAGGATTTGGTGCAAACCAAGTCATCATGGCATTTAGGATTTGGTGTAAACCAGTCATCGTGGCATTATGGACTTGGTAAAAACCAGTCATCATTGCATTTAATTATTAGGGGATTGTGACAACTAGATTTTCATGACATATATTGTGGATGCCATACTGGATGAAGAAATGACACTGAGTAGATAATATAATAAATCTATCTTTTCACATTCCATTTAGAAGGCATGAATAAGTGTTTTCAAGATTCCATGTTCCATTCCGAATGTACATCAATAACATGATTGCCAAGATGGCTGCCATATTGGATATTAGATTGGCACCATTCTCATTTCAGGCCGCGTGGATATCATATGAAGTCTTCTGTTGAAAACCCCCCAAATCAATACAATTTTCTGTTCAAATCACATTGCGATAATGATTTTCAAGATGAATTCCATCAGATTGGTACAAACCTTCTTTAGGACCAGCTGTACTTTTGTGAAAACCCAATACTGATTCATCCAGGAGGAGCTGAGGCACTCTACAGATATGAACAAATGAGAGTGGTAGGTGTAAGGTGAAGTTGTTTACATTTACAACATGCACAATGGAGATAATGTTTGTGTACCTCTATGTTACTTTCATGTATGTACTGTAGCTGAAATTTCTTTAGATATTGTGCTTGGGGAAACTTCTGTTCAATTGTCTTAAAAAAATTATCAATATTAATCACTATCCTTAGCAATTTTTAAAACAGGGAAGCATAATTTTGCTGTACTTGACAATACCAGTTTCTGAAAGTGCAATGAATAAATTATCAAAAATATAAAATGTTAAAATGTTATCGATTCTTTCTTTTACAATTTACTGCTGAAATCTAGGAAATGAAAATGACCAAGCAGAGAAAACAGTTTTCGAGTGGTGTACCTCTGAAGTATGGCTACAATGTAAGCTCTATAATCCATATTACATCGAACAATCATACACCAAAAGAAAGGCAAATAGAAGTTCTTAGACACTGTATATCTTAGGTATTTTTCAATTATAAATAGTATAACCAGTGAGGAAACCTGGGGAATTATTTTCTTTAAAATTCAAACCATATGCAAAATACAAAACTGAAATGCACCACCTTAGCAATAACAATATTTTCATCATGTCCAGTGTGGAGTCCATACCTGTCATCAGACTGGTACTGTTTTAAATAAAACATCATAAGAACTCATCAGACTGGTACCATTTTCAATAAAACATCATAAGAACTCATCAGACTGGTACCATTTTCAATAAAACATCATCAGAACTCCTTTGTTGAAAATCCCTTGTTGATATGACCATCCATTCAGGAGTAGTGAAATGATTTCAAAATTTTTTTCATTTTGAATCTACTGTGATGCCATATAGGAATTGTGATCTGGACCATTCAGATTTAGAAAAAACAGTGATACCAAGATTGTCAAGACAGACTCTGTTGCTACATACTGGATGTGGGACCAACAAATCTTCAATTAGGACCAAGGGATGACTGTGTGTGTTACATTTTAAGGCAACCCGCTAAGTAGTTAAGAATTAGTGATAGCAAATTTGTACTAATGGATGGAAGGATGATGGAAAACTGACCTTGGATAACAGATCATCCCATAAGCTCTTCTGGAATATAACTAATAGAGCTTAAATGACAAAAATCATTAAAATGCACTGTACTTTAATAAGAATTACTCGAGTATTTTATTTGAAACAACAGTACAAAATGTGACAGCAGAATCAAGTACAAAATAACACAGAAAATAAATGCCATATGCTTCAGATCAGGAAAAATAGTTAACATACTTTATATTGCAGAATATTTCAAGTTCTCATCCAAATTTCCTTGCTCATGAAAAAAAAATATTTTCTCCTTAGCATGTAAGATGCTAATGTTATTGATGAACAACTAATCTTTTAAAACTAGTCAAGCACTTACAATTTGAACTTTAGTAATAATGCACATGTTAATGATAAAGGATTAATCTGTCAACAACTGTGATCTGATACACATAACACAATATTAACAGCATCACAATATAATTTCAAACCTTTAAAAACCTTTAAAAAAAACTAAATTTTTCTGTATATTAAACACACGTTTAAAAACAGGAAAACAACATTGAATGTAATTGACAGTTTGTCTTTAAATACAACTGTGGAAAAGTGGACTCTCAAAGTTTAGTAATTCCTTGACATTACCAACCATTCAAGGTCCATACAAGCTGTTCAATGACACAAGACCTAATTACCAACCATTCAAGGTCTATACAAGCTGTTCACTGACACAAGACCTAATTACCAACCATTCAAGGTCCAAACAAGCTGTTCACTGACACTAGACCTAAATACCAACCATTCAAGGTCCATACAAGCTGTTCACTGACACTAGACCTAATTACCAACCATTCAAGGTCCAAACAAGCTGTTCACTGACACTAGACCTAAATACCAACCATTCAAGGTCCATACAAGCTGTACACTGACACAAGACCTAAGTACCAACCATTCAAGGTCCATACAAGATGTTCACTGACACAAGACCTAATTACCAACCATTCAAGGTCCATACCAGATGTTCAATGACACAAGACCTAATTACCAACCATTCAAGGTCCATACAAGCTGTTCACTGACAAGACATAATGTGTCCTTTTGGGAGACAAAAAAATATAAAACAATGTCTTCATAATAATCATGAGATAAAATATACAGATCTTTTCCAACTTTTTCAAAATACATCCAACATTCTGAATATAAGTACACCGCTCCCTCGATAACTCGCGCCCTGATAACTCGCGAACCCGCTTATAACGCGGTGTCTGGTGTGGATCCCGATTTTTACCCAAAGATAAAATATATTTTAAATTTAAAAAAAAAAATATGCTGAACGTGAAAAAACTATGATAAGAATTGGTAAATTAAACCTTTATACATTTCTCGTTTTATCATAAAAAAGGTGATTAATGCCCATAAAGATCGATTCCATATTGTGAAATTTGCAAAATCTAAATAAGATATCATATATTATCTTCGGGTTTATTTGTTGATACACCGTCATCAATCGCCGTAAATAAACAGTCTGGTGAAATAGCTATCAATGAAAACGTCCGGTAAATGCTAACATGTGGCAACAGATAATGAAATATACAACAATTAAACATCTTGCTGTGTGAAAACCACATAATAATCCTTTATTTCCGTTTCAATGTAAACATTATAATTGCAACATATTCTTTTCTATGAAAACATGAAAAGAGTCAATCAACTGTCACATCGAAACCCGCGAGTACTTCCGTGAGAACCTAATTACCTGCCGGCTTTGTTTTGATCAACAAACTTGGCCAAGTGTTTGTTGCACTAAAATAATTCATTAAAAGAGACTTGTGTTGTTTTATCACTTATGTCTTGTGCATGGAATCAGGCATGTGACGATTTTGCTCGACGGCAGCGAAATCAGGGAGTAACACACAAAAACTGATTTTTTTCAAAATGTCGAGTCATTTGTCCAGCGTATCACAACGGGCATTTGTATTATTGTGTTCTAATTTACATTGTTTCAAATTTTTCATTTTATTTCTACCACAATCAAATATATACACTGTATATGAATCGATCGATTGACATTGTTTCTCGAAAAGAGTCTATCAAATACATCTAATTTGAATCAAACAATAAAAGAAGAATGTATCCAATTCAGCACAAACATTAGTTACGTAAAACACAATGCGTGAATCGGTACATGTGTTAATCGAACCACAGGAGTCTGACATTTTATCAATCAACTACGGCGAAATCTCTGACAAAATGAATTCCCCTTATCAGTAATATCGTTTTTAAATATGTATTACCGATAAGGGGAATTCATGTTGTCAGAGATTTCGCCGTACTTGATTGATAAAACGTCAGACTCCTGCGATCGAACGGAAACCAAGTGGAATAATGTTTTCGATTAACTCGTCTATATACGGTAATTTATCCTGAAATTAATGTTACTCTATGAGGAAAAAATTAACTACACCATTATGAAGAGATATTTATTCACAGTTAATCACAGCACGTTTATGAATTGAGTATTAAAAGCTATATATATAAAAAAACTGCCACCCACCCACCCTTTTGCCTTTGTATCGATCCTTCTGTTATTATAGGTCCCTCGATAACTCGCCCCTCACTTATAGTGCGGTCGATGTTTTTGGACCCCGATGTGCGCGAGTTATCGAGGGAGTGGTGTATAAATATGTAACCAAAAAAAAGAGCACTTCTAATGTACTGACATGAATACAAATAGCAATTTTCATATATATGCCCAATGATAACAAGCCGATAATGAAACAAAAATACAGCAGTGTTTACTGGCATCTTTCAATAAAATTATAATTCATAGAACCACTTTTTAATACGTTAAACTTTATACTTACAGAAAGAAAATGTATTTTTCAAGAAGCAACACAATGTGTACCACCAGTATCTAGCACAGCTGAATACAAAAGTTGTGGTATGAAGTTCTGATTAAGTTATTCATACATCACCAATTATAAAATACATAAACAGTTTTTCTGCTTGAATAAAAAAAAAACAAGTGCAAGGTGTTTGTTAATTGCATTTGCCTGTTACTTACTCCTCTACAACATCCAACCAATGTTAATGGCAAGGCCTAATTCTCTTACATAGTCTTATTAGAAGTAACCATTTTTTTAAAATTAAAAAAATACTTCATTTTAGTAATGTGGTCATTTGGATTATAGATCATCATCAACTTAACAAATCTAAAAGGCTCTCTGTAGAATTATGTGACTAATGGTGGAAAGGTTTTTGAGGCTTTGATGTTCCCTGTAAAGTTATTTGTAAGGTAATCCATAGAAGTTGTAAATTGCAACTGTGAATGAATAAACCTTTGCTGACACATACCAAGAGCTCCTTTTACTTAACATACAGATGAGCTAACAAAAATGCTGATATCACTGAACTCTTTCTTTAGGTCGGGAGAAAACCTAATTATGGATACAAAAAAAAATTAAATATTTTTTTAACAATTACAAATAAATGACAATATATTAAAAAGATTTTAAAATAAGCTAATTCAAATTAAATAAAAAGCTACCTTGTTAAGAATGTTTTTAATTTAGGTACAAAGCAGAATTAGCAACAGTGCACTATATCTGAAACAAATGTCAACCTCAGTAAAGGGAGTGGATGAACACACAAACACGTACATAGATGTAAAGCAATTTCTAAGTATACCTATACAACTGAGTATTGCACATTAAGTATAAAAACTTAAGTATTATCCAACTGTCTTTGACATCTCAAAGCAAAATGGGCAGACAATCCCAAACTACAGAGCAAAATTATGGTTATATAAATTTGAATTGAAATGTAACATGAAAACAAAAAATATTTTATCCATATGCTCTTTGACCAAAACAGTGAGAAGTAAAAATATATTTACCAGTATCATTAAATATACATTTTACACAACCAAGTTTTAATACGCACAATCACAATGATACAACAAACTTTATGCTTACCAAAAAAACAATATACTGGTGTTTCTCAAGAAACAACAATATGCTCTTATCCATCTACTCCCCATCTTGCCCATCTTTCTCTACTCCCACTCATTCTTCTAAATGTCATTAAACTACATCACCTCAACATAATTATTTCCTTTTCTCTTTGCATGTGTATATTAATAGTGACTAAAAAGTAAATGTGATATGTAATACAAATTTACAGAATAAAATGCCACTGTACCCTCTCCTCCATATTACTAGAGTTTCATGTAACATGGTATTTGGTCTGTGTACCATGCATTATCCATGATAATATTAATTCACAGCGTTATGTTTTTACTTTAGGAGTCATGGGAGATAGCAAGATAATACAGTCCCAACTGCTCTACCAATATAGGTTCCCTAACATTCACAGTAATTATAAATCTGGACCAAAAACTAGATCAATGTTACTCATTTCTGATAGCATTGAATAGTACAGTGATCCCCCACTATAAAGTATCTCAGTATAACACTGGCCTTTTATCAGGTAGAAATCGTCATGAACCCCATTACACCATATAATATAGAAATACATCTGTCTCTCATTCAGCATAAAACTGGCCCTTTGATAAGGTGAAAATGGTCTGGATTCCATGATGTAACTGTAATACTATGTATAATGTATCCATGTATAAGGTAACCTCATACTATGCTGTCATTATGTCTACCTTCAACTGCGTTACAGTGAGGTATCACTAGTCCATAAGATGAATATACCCATCACAGTGAGGTCTTACTAGTCCTTAAGATGAATATAGCCATAACAATGAGGTCTTACTAGTCCTTAAGATGAATATAGCCATAACAATGAGGTATCATTGTAGACCTTAAAATGAATATACCCATCATATTTCATGATTTAATAGAAAACAATGCCAAATAATTGGAGGTAAATGCAAATATTTTTTTTGCTCTGACGATTCAAAAACATAACACTGTAATGTGATACAGATGTCTCACTTAAGTTGGTCAGGTGTATAAAAAATTCAAGATGGAGCACTGCCTTTACCAGTGAAGGCAAGTGTAATTTTTTCTTTAAGCTGTTTGGCACTGCCTCAGCAACTGAAGGTACTCCTGTCGCTTTGGGTGGTCATCAGCTGGTCGGTTAATAGGAGTCCAAACTGGCTCATCAACGAACAATCGCATAGTCTTCATGTGATCCTGCAAGTAAAGAAAGAAATAGTCATCATTTATTTATTTATTAATAATATTACTACCACTAATGTGATGATGATAAGTTTGTGGATTCAATACCCAACTGTGCCAGCTCAAGTCAGTTGCATCAATGTGTCCTTGGGGAAAGCACTTTGTTCCATTCCCTCAGAATGATATTACAAAAATGTCCTCTGTATGCGTGGGTTCGAGTTTGTCTCAGATTCGGCCAATGTGGGTATGTGAGAGAGCTTGCCAGTAGCTTTTCTCGTGGGTTGGATGATCTTTCCGGGGCATTTTCTGAGGTCTTCCTCCACCATTAATACTGGCTGCCATGTATAGCCTATCATGTGCTGAAAAAATGGCGTTAACCTCTACAAAAACAACAACAAAAAATGAGATACAATATGGATATTCGGATAGGGCCACAGTGGTACACCCATTCAACAATGCTGTGCATTTAATTTTGTTTAAATATTGCCATCACAAATTAAATGGTAATTTATAAAGATACAATTTGTAACTATGTATCAAAATAATTCTCAAAACCTGTTAGATAAAATGTAGTTTTGAGTAGGGATGAGGTAAAACTCATTTTAATTATATTATACCTGACAGATTAGCTTAAGTTACTTTCCTTCTCTGTAATACTAAATCCTGAGTCCAAGCTATTACTCCCTAATCCAATTAGTAACTGGAAGTCCAGACATGAAAAGAAAATGATCCCAGTCTGACACCTTAGTGAAAGCTAACATACCGATACTGAATAACCTTCATCATTTGACATGTGTGCTTACAGAATTGTGGTGTCAGCTCCTTGATGTCTTTTGATAGTCCTCTATTCTGGCTGGGAAATCTTTAAACAAGTAATAGAGGTTGCTAACTGTCTCCTCCAGATTCCACTATCTGGACGTGAAACCAAGATCCTGTTGGCAACAACAACTTTCCAGGGTGTGAACAATTAATCTCTGCATTCAACATGTGTTAAGATCTTGGATGATTGGATAAAACTTGCCATAACAGACTTTTTTCGAAGAAATTAACTTTATTTTTAAGACAGATCGTCAAGTGGTAATTACACAAAGCAGTGCAGCAGACCATTTGAATTTTCCAATCGAACTACAATGGAAATCATGTGATGTTGTAAAGTTTTATTAAATCGGTGTTTGGTGCTCTATGTAATTTGATGTAATCTATTTCTTTAACTCCATTGTCAGAAAACTTTTCTAAAACATTGCTTTGACAAATTCCATTACTTTTCATGGCCCTTGAAATTTATTTTAAATTCCAAATCTTTTCCAGGATTCCATGACCCGTGGTATCCCTGCATGTAGCATCATGCCCCACCCAGTCACATTATCCTGATACCAAGCCAACCAGTCCTAACACTAAACTGTTAATACTGAGCACCTAGAAAGGCAGCTGTTAGTACCATTTTTGTTTAGGTCTTTGGTATGACTCAGCCACAGTTCAAACCCACAACCTCCAACATATGACAGGGATGCTCTAACAACTGGGCAACCAGAGCGGTCCATGATGAAGAAGAGATACTGCACTTGTTAGACATCTTGTAAATCCTTTTTCTATACGAGTCCCTTTCTTATTGCATCAATATATAAACTCCCACAGGTAAGTTTAATGAATAAAACAATACCATAAATAAAACATTTTAATAACCCATTTTTGTATCCTAATTGTACTAACAGAAAACTGGAATACTGCAATAAATCAGCATGTTCTTGTATTTTGTAAATTTTAAAGCAGTTTCCCGTTAAACCTATACCATGTTTTACTACATTTATCAGCCCTATCATAATGTTTTATCCAAATTTTAATGCAGTCATACATTCTCTGCACATCATGGGTCCCAAGTTTTGCTTCTGAGAAAATATAACAAGGTCCCAACTAAATCTGAAATCTGCTGACATTAAAACAATGGACCAATCATAAAATTCAACAATGTTTGAGAATTTCCTTACATTTGTGTCCAGAGTAAAACGATGGTAGATTCCAGCTGGGATAATGATCATATCTCCTTTAACACACTCGATCCTAATCCATTTGTCCTCGGGATTTCGAACGTCAAAATAACCACTCCCCTCCATAATGAACCGAATCTCCTCATCAGAATGCAGGTGTTCAGTGAAGAACATTTTTAGCTAAAATCACATATAAAAAAGTATTATGTGGCCACTTGTGTTTAGAATAAATATGTAAATAATTTTTAATAACTATATAAAAAGTTCATTATCAAATTAAATGGCTACTTTTACAAGTGAATTCAATTTAAAACATAAAAAAGCAACTCAATCATTATGCCCATGAAATAACTTTTTTCTATCTTGTCCATAAATAATCCCTAAAATAACTTGTTTATCTTGTCCATAAATAATTAATGCAATAACATGTCTATCTTTCCCATACATATTTAATGAAATAATATGTCTATCTTGTCCATAAATAATTAATGAAATAACATTTGTCAATACTGTCCATAAATAATCCATGAAATAAATTTGTTCTTTTACAAGTGATTTCAATTTAAAATATGAAAAAGGAAATCAACCAGTCTGCCTATGAAATAACATTTGTCTACTTTGTCCATAAATAATCGATGAAATAACATGTCTATCTTGTCCATATATATTCCATGAAATAAATTTGTTCTGTCTTGTCCATAAATAATCCATAAAATAATATGTCTATCTCAGTATCTGTCCATAAAAAAATCCATGAAATAACATGTCTATCTTGTCCATAACTAATCCATGGAATAACATTTGCCTATCATGTCCATAAATATTCCATGAAATAACATTTGCCTATCATGTCGATATTTAATCCATGAAATAACATGTATTTCTTGTTCATACATAATCCATAAATAACTTTAGTCTATCTTGTCCATAAATAATCCATGATATGTATATCTGTCCATAAATAATCATACATGGATATAAAATAACCGGTGTGGATGGATATAAAAAAAATGGTGTGGATGGATTTACAAGGACTGGAGTGCAAGGATATAAAAGGACTGGTGTGCATGAATTTAAAAGAACCGTTGTGCATGGATTTACAAGGACTGGAGTGCAAGGATATAAAAGGACTGGAGTGCAAGGATATAAAAAGACCTAAACCACTGCTGACATTCTCAAATGAGTGACCAGGCCAAATACATAACATGCATTTCTTTGTACCCATAAAGAAAAGCCCATTTAAAACTTTTGTAGTCCATCTAAATCATCTCCCTAATCTTCACTACTCTTTCCTCCAATTTACTAGGGACAACTACAATTTTACTAGACACCTGACTAATGATATTATGAATACTTTATGTCAAAAGGCAAATTTATTTGTCTCAGGCTTTCAGACTATGTTTACTGTCCAGCTCTGTTGATTCCTATGTCTCACTGTACCAAATGATCAATACAATAAATACTATTTTTAACAATTGCAGGCATGTGGGTTCCATACTTTGTTGTCATAGTCTGGTAGTTTATCAGGACAGCAAGTGACACAGTCCAAATATTTATATCCCCTCTCATCTCGGATGTTCTGTAACAACCCCTCTTTTTCATAGTTAACTGCATCCAACTGGAAAAAAGAACAGCAATATTATCATGCATTTATACACCAATATGTCATTATAGTATTATGGTAAACTGTACAATATTATCATGCATTTATACACCAATATGTCATTAGACTATTATGGTAAACTGTACAATATTATCATGCATTTATACACCAATATGTCATTAGACTATTATGGTAAACTGTACAATATTATCATGCATTTATACACCAATATGTCATTATAGTATTATGGTAAACTGTACAATATTATCATGCATTTATACACCAATATGTCATTAGACTATTATGGTAAACTGTACAATATTATCATGCATTTATACACCAATATGTCATTAGACTATTATGGTAAACTGTACAATATTATCATGCATTTATACACCAATATGTCATTAGACTATTATGGTAAACTGTACAATATTATCATGCATTTATACACCAATATGTCATTAGACTATTATGGTAAACTGTACAATATTATCATGCATTTATTAACCAATGTCATTTGATTCTTATAGTAAACTGTACAATATTATCAAACATTTATGAACAAATCTGTCATTAGATTCTTTTACTAAATTGTACAATATTATCATGCATTTATAAACCAATCTGTCATTAGCTTCTTACAGTAAACTACAATATTATCATGCATTTATGAACCAATATGTCATTTGATTCTTATACTAAACTACAATATTTTCATGCATTCATGAAACAATCTGTCATTAGATTCTTACAGTAAACTGTACAATATTATCTTGCATTTATGAACCAATGTCATTTGATTCTTATGGTAAACTACAATATTGTCATGCATTTATGAACCAATATGTCATTTGATTCTTATGGTAAACTGTACAATATTGTCATGCATGTATGAACCAATCTGTCATTAGATTCTTACAGTAAACTGTACAAAATTATCTTGCATTTATGACCCAATCTCATTTGATTCTTATGGTAAACTGTACAATATTGTCATGCATTTATGAACCAATGTCATTTGATTCTTATGGTAAACTGTACAATATTGTCATGCATTTATGAACCAATCTGCTATTAGATTCTTATAGTAAGCTGTACAAAATTATCATGCATTTATGAACCAATGTCATTTGATTCTTACAGTAAACTCTACAATAATTCAATTCAATTTGATCCCATAGTTTCCATCCAATCAGTGTGGTCACAGTTGATAGGATTACTATTCTGAAGCAAAGTTCAAGAGTAGTGAACACTTTTTTGAAATTATTCCTTATTTGATTTTGGAATTTTTTACTGTTTGGTGGACATGGATCACTGGTGGTAAGTATTACCAGGTACTTTGCACTGGAAAAGAGACTGTAAATATTCAGGGGCACTATTAGTCTATTATTAAATATCCTGTACATTAACTTAACAGTGACCTAATTATATATATATATATATATATATATATATATATATATATATATATATTGTTGTTGTTGTTATAGGCAAATGGTTCAAAATTATTTTACAAATAAAGTAAATCAAAGTTTATTTTGATGGGCATCACTATTCGAACTAATGCAAAGCGTAATGTGTGGCATGTGCATGTAATATACATCCAGAAAACAAATATGTTTGTTCTCTTCACAATTGTAAGGATGTATTGTAATTTAAAAAGAAATAATGGAGTTATTGTTCAATACCAAAAAAAAAAATGTATAGTTGTTGGCAACATCGGCAACTGAATGAAATAATAAGCACCAGCAGTTAAATTGCAACATCTTTTGTAATATTTATAAACAATGACAAACGAGAATAAATCATGTCCTTCTATACTTTAAATTCTAGACACATTATATATGAACGAATGAATTTCAGGGGATTGTAGCAGTATTTCAGTTACATATGACTGTTCAACCATAAAAATGTTGAATTCTTATAACAAAGTTGTAGAACAAAAGTAACACACAAATTCACAATATAAAATTATCTGCAGGTAAAAGTATACATGTCATTAAAAGAGATTACTCCTGTACATTTATAAACATATTGAACTCTTGATCAAAGATATAAATGTGTAACAACAATTTAAATTTGCTCATAGTAATCGATTATAATCGACGATCAGTTGGTTAAAGAGAACCGATTATCGATTATGAATTTCTAACCGATTTCCATCACTAGCATCACTATTCAAACTAATGCAAATCGTAATGTGTGGCATGTGCATGTAATATACACCCAGAAAACAAATACTCTTGTCCTCTTCACAACTGTAATGATGTATTGTAATTAAACAACATAATACTGGAGTTATTCTTCAATACCAAACAAAATGTACAGTTGTTGACAACATCGGCAAAAGAATGAAATAATAAGCACCAGCAATGATCTCCATTTGCAACACTGGCATTTGATTCTGAGTAATACATGAATTTACTCAGAATCAAGTGCCTGTGATTTGCATGACCCAGTTCAGATACTTTACCATCTCGCATGTAAATGTCTACTATCACGTGGAATGTGATTTTTAGGTCAAGGAAATGCAACGTAAGACACTACCTAACGCCTCTGTGTAGCATGTTTTTATGTCGACTGACAGTGTAACGAAAATTTTCAGAACTATCACACACAACTGGCAGTCAATAACAAAATTTTTCTGCATAGTAAAGTTTAGCACTAAAATAAAATATGTGATATGTTTTACATTGTAGGACTAGGTCAAGGCTAAATAAGTAAACGTTGTAAAATATTGACAGATGTATACCACTTGTGTACTTTAAAATACAGCATGTCACTTGGACTTGTATCAGTATCGTATGCGATTACGTACGAAAGTATCATAGTTATGGATACAGTACCTTCCAATACAGAACCCCAATTTTTTTCAGTCCATCCAAATCGATGAATTGAGGTGGATCTGTCATGTGCGGTAGTCTTTGGTTGCTTGAATCGTTATCCATTATCCATGCGCGCACCATTTTGTAAATTTTTCTTTTGCAAACACAAATATTACCTTATTTAAGAAGATCACAATACTTATTTGCAAGTAAATCGCTGAGTTTGATCTAGGACGTATTGTTATCTCCCTGGTATTCAGTGCTGTTTAATATTACAGCGCATGCGTTTGACAGCACATCAAGAGTATGTTGATAGGAACGCCGAGCCTCGTATGAATCCGGACTGTCTTAACGACGAAGCCTCAGTAGTTGTAGGAATGGTCTCTGATCACGGTTATATGATCTCAACATTTGTTTCTTTGTGAGGAACATTCCGTCCACATAATAATAAAATCCTATGTTTATGCAATGTATCTTCAAAGATGAACTTGTGGCAATGTTGTATTTTGAAGACGTTTAGTCTGGTCCCCTGTTTAGTATGTTCCCTGCGTTGCACTCCTATAACATGCCTTTGTCTTGCTGGCAGGGGACCGTGAGTTGTTATTGTGTAATAATTAAAGATACTGACATGTTTGTGAATTTGGTATTTCTGGCTTGTTATCTTAAAACTGACACGAGGCATTTGCTTTTAATTTCACATCAAAGAACCCCTCAGACTCCGGCGGCCTAGTGATTAGAGCGTCCTCGTCGGAACCTTGAGGTGGTTGGTGGGTTCGAACCCTGGTCGAGTCATACCAGAGACTTAAAAAAAAATGGTACTAACAGTTTTTAGGTGCTCAGCATTAAGACGTTATTTGTTAGGACTGGTCGGCCTATGATAATGTGACTGGATGGGACATCATGCTACATGTCTGCATGATGCCCCAGTGCTAAACATCGTCATAAACTGCCTCACTGCAGATATCGTTGCGAAATCACTGAAACCTACGCTAAACATCATAATTACACACACACACACACACACACACACACACACACACACACACACATCAAAGAATCACGTGCTCGGTGAATGTGTTTCTAACGAAACAATTTTCATTCATATTCCTACAGTGTGACAGCTTATAATGAGGTGGCAAGGGCCAGTTTTTTATATTGGCCTCTGGGAGATTTCTTAAGTTAAGGGATTGGTGAGAGTTTTTTTAAAGCTATTATTGTATACTAATTAAAGCGATGGATATGCCTGTGAACTAGGCGTTTCTGGTTTGTGTTCTTGAAATTGATGCGAAGAAGGTTCACTTCTCATAGCTACTGCATATTATGTAGCCACTAAAATACCAATAGTCGGCTAGGAAGTAGAGCTAGCCAAGGGAAAGGGCTTAACTATCCAAGAGATACCACTGCGTATTACATTATTCAATGCCCGATCGGTTTGACCACCGGAAAAGCGCACAGAAATAGTAAATTTTATAAACGATCAGAATATCGATAGCTAAAAACATCAGGCGATCAGCCTAAGTGTTCGGACTAAAGACCCACCGGTTACTCAAACAAGTCGTTTCCACGGCACTCTCGCGGAGGTGGAATTGCTGTCATCACAAAGAACTATATGGTCAAACGTCTTAACCACACAACATCCTTCAATTTCTACCGCACACCGTTTGAACTAGTTGAAGAAACACTTACACTGGAACAAAGATCCCTCCATTTCTTCTGCCTCTACCTCATAGTAGAAAACACAGACTGAATCTTTCTTTTTGGAGCAGTTTCCGAATCTCCTGGAAAATGAAAATTCGATAGCTGACAACCTGATTTTTCTTGGAGATTTCAACTTTCGTTTTCAATGTCCTGGAAACCCATACACATCAAAATTCCTAGATGCCATTCATGTTTTCAGCCTCAAACAGTCAGTTAACCAACTTACACATAAACATGGTCACTGTTTAGACTGGATTTTTCATAGACCTGATGATTATTTTCTACGGCCCACTCTTGTATCCCACGAACTTACATCAGATCACAGCTGCATTATATATCATTTGGGCGTTTCATTCCCTAACCCGTCACCTTTATGTGCTACTAAGAGAAACTTTCTTATGATAAACAGAACCAAACTAATGCATGACATCCAGGAAAACCTAACAACTTGCTGACCTCCTACAGCAGAATAACTCAATAACTGCCTGAGTTAAGTGCTAGAAAAATATACTCGAATCACCATGTGTCTAGTATCAATTCAAAAGTGTTCACCGTGGTATATCAGTGTTAGGGACCAGCTTCGCACTGATAAAACTTTAAAAGAGACTACGGTAAAGCTGAGAGGCTTTGCCTTTCTACCAGACTCACCATTCACAAGTAGATCTATGAAGCCGCTAAGAGGAACATCACATAGTCCATGCAGCGAAATCAGTCCGCTACAGTATTATGATCACTGAAAGTTCCAGCTTCCAACTAACTCTTCAAGATTGCTAACAAGCAGAGGCGTAGTTGGCGGGGGGGGGGGGGGGGGGGGGCAGAGGGGGACGGATGTCTCTAGGCGCCAGACTAGTGGTGGTGCCAAAATGTGCTTTGAAAATGGGTGATGGTGATTTTATTGATGAAAATAATGGGTTTCTGAGTTGAATAGTAGGGATTGCGTAAAAACGAATCTTGTTAACGGGCTCCAAACACTCTAGCTACGCCTCTGCTAACAAGCTAATGTCAAGGAACAAATGTACACTACTTCCAACTACATTCTCTCCAGTCGACCTTGCGGACCTGTTTGCAAATTTTCTCAGTGACAAGGTACACACGAACTAGAGATAAACTTGACAACACAATTTTACTTGACTCATTATGTAGTGGTGGAACTACAGTTGCATACATAATTTCAATGGCAACCGTTAGCAGCATATACACCTGCCTCTCTGGATTAAAAACAAAAAATAATGATGAAGAATAAACAAAAGTCATGTAAACTTGATCCAGTTCCAACATCACTGCTGCTTAGATCCAATATTGCCTTCACTAACTGATGTTATTAATACCTCTCTCATCCGGTAAAAACCCATCTTTTTTCAAAACTGCCATCACTTACAGTAAAGCTTCTGCTAAAAACAACACTCGACCTCAACGATTTAAAGAACTAACTCCCAGTTTCTAATCTCCCATTCATAGAAATAAATCTTAGAAAACGTTGTTCTAACCCGATTTATATCTCATCTGAATTCAAACAGTCTTTTTAGCAATGTACAGTCTGCATATCACCCTCACCACCGTACTGAAAGTACTCTTCTGAAAGAAGTAAATGACATTCTGATATGGATAGCTGAAAGATTATAGTCCGTACCCTCCTTGATTTATCTGCAGCATTTGACACAATAGACTATGATATATTACTTCACCGTCTCCAGCATGTATTTATGCATTTACAATACAACGTTACTGTGGTTCAAACCCTTAGTAGTCAACAGGACACACATTTTGTCCGCAAAAGTAATACACTCTAGCACAGTTGGTCTATGTTGTGGTGTTCCATAGAGGTCTGTCCTTAGACCTGTTCCATTCTTTCTATACACTCAGCCGCTCTCAACTGTCATAGATCATCATCTAATGTCTCAACAATTGTACGTTGATGACACCCAAATATACAAATCTAGACACCCAACTAAAGTTGACGCTACCATCCAAGGAGTAGAGAGGTACATTTCTAATGTGAAAAATCATGGATGATATGTAACAGGCTACAGATGAATGATGATAAAACTGAGGCCATTCTGATCGCAACGTAAATACCTGCTCATTCACATCCTTTACTTCAAATAATAAATATCAAGAACATCAACATTAAATTTACACAGTACGAAACCTTGGTGGACAGCTGGACAGTACTCGCACATTGCACCAACATGTCATGAACATATGAAGGACTGCTTATCTTGAGTTGAGACGCATCAGCTTCATTCGCAAATACCTTTCAGGTGATGCCACTAAAATACGTGGGTTCATTAGTACTTTCAAGGCTGTACTATTGTAACTCAATTCTGTCTGGTTCGTCTCAATATCTACTCCAGAAACATCAAATAGTTCAAAACACAGCTACTAGGATCATCCTTAGAGTACTACGATCAGAACACACCTCCCCGCTGCTCTGTACCCTAAATTGGCTATACATTCGATAAAGAATCAAACACAATATTCACTGATGGACTCAGTCTAAAATACCTATTGGGGCCCCGAGTGGCCGAGTGGTCTAAAGCGCTCTCCGTTACGGATCATTGCCATCTCACCTCTATCTGCGTGGGTTCGAGTCTCAGATTTGGACAATGTGGGTATGTGAGAAAGCTTGCCAGTAGCTTCTCGTGGGTCGGTGGTTCTTTCCGGGGGTTTTATTGTTTCTTCCTCAACCATTAATACTGGCGGCCATGTATAGCCTATTGTGTGCTGAAAAATGGCGTCAAACACTACAACAACAACCAACATACCTATCTGGCCTCACCCAGCAAAAAACTTACACTATTCTTCTGACAATCGCATACTCATTATTCCAACCATGAAAATGACGTCATATGGACAATGGTCTCTTTTTTGCATACCAGGGGCCAGCAAAGTGGAACGAATTGCCCATTGGACTTAGGCACAAAGACAATGATCCCTTTCAAGAGAGCTCTTAAAACTCATCTATTTTGACTGGAAGAACAAACTTAGAGACCTAATACAGTTTTATCTAAATATTTTCTGCGTATTTCGTTTTCTAGTTCCATTTTTATTTGCACTGAGAGCCTGACATGTTGTCCAAAATTACCTGCGGATGTGCAAATTCATGCATGCAATAGGGATTGGGGTACATATATGTTTTATTCTAAGAACTTTATTAGACTTGTCATGTCAAGTGAGTGATATGATTATGTTGTGCGTCATAATACCTATCCACATGTATAGACCTTTTTGACCTCACTCATGTATTATAGTTTTATAACTAATTTTGTATTTTTGCCAGGTGCATGTGACATTGAGTTTGTACACAAAAACTGACCCCTGCCTTTAGATATCAAACACTGGGGCAACATACCGCAGACATGTAGCATCGTGCCCAACCCAGTCGCTTTATCCTGGCGACAGGAGAACCAGTCCTGAGAATAACTCATAATGTTAAGCTTCAAGCCTGGCAGATGCTAGTAAAATTTTGTATGCAAGTCTTTGGTATGACTCAGCAGGGATTCAAACCCACGACTTCCCACATCCGAGGGGGACGCTCTAACCACTTAGTCCACAGGAGCGATCAGTATTGTGTTCATTTCAGTAACGACTGTTCCAGGAATCACGGTACTAATTCAGTTCCTATAAAAAACCCTTGCTAACAACATGATATTACATATTCAATAACTTGAAATTTCTAAATGTCACATGATTAAACCTATATATTTTTAGTATAGAGAATCATAAATGGTTGTTCCTTCGTAAATCAAAGGATATGAGTCGCTGCATTTTCTGGACATACATGTATTTGAAACATGTGTTTTCAATTCCACACCAAAGAGTCAGGTGCTAATTTAAGTATTAAGTAATCAGTGTTCTTTACTCAAGGCTATTAGAACTGACATTTTATCAATAAAACAATGTCTTTTTGCTTTGCTTACAACTAGGATAAGCTCTCAGAAGATTCTTTCTAGGAAAATCCAACTTTCATTATCATCCAAACTTGACTTGCAGAATGCTCAATTTTAAGTTCACCCATTTTAAATACAAGTAGTACCGTGTTTCTTACGAAGTCATGCGTGTAAAATGAGAGAAATTCCGTCAATAAAATGATGCTATCATTTTTAGTAACTGCGAGCATAAGTTCTCATAAGATTCTTTTCTCTAAAATCTAACTTTCGTTATGAGCCAATCTTGGCCAGACAAATCAAATGTTTGCCTCACAAAGAGCTGTACATTATTCAACTAGTTTCACAAATTTAATAGTAAATAACTACCCATTTGAGATTTTATTTGTCATATTTATTTTTTTTTTAATGATAACAACTTAACAACGAGAATAATGACAACGTTATTATTGAAGACTATATAGCACAATTTTCAAAACAATGATTTAGACAAATAATATTATTATGTCAATGGAGAAAATAAATTTGTTAAACATTCAGTCATCAAAAATTACTAATCATTTCGTAATGGTATCATTAAGCTCTGACGACTAAAAAACATCAGTTGGCAATGTTGATAATATGTGTTGTTTCAGATTTAAGGCGGGGTAGGGGTGGAGGGTGGGTGGGTTAGTAATATGTATCATTGTCATTGATTTATATTCATATGTTTCTACGGACCAATCGAAAAAGGCTTTTGTGATCGATCATATTGATGGCAAAAAACTTACTAATGATTTGTATAATTTACGAGATATCACGCAGAGTCAGAATTGGGAAATATAATTCATTTCCTAAGATCATTAAATCAATAAATACAGACATTTTGATATTAACCCGTGTTCGGTACAATATGTTGCAGAAAATATTACTAAATCGGCGTTTTCAAAGAAGTATAAGCAACAAAAAAGTTTCCATTATTTTTAAGAGAGATAATTGTCAACCTAAGCTATATCCAGTAGAGTAATACTAATTATTTAATTTTTTTGTAAATAATTATTTATTTAAATACGTTTAAATTATATAATGAACTCTGAAAATATTATTGTCATTATTTCTGCAAATACAAAAGTAAAACATGACGGTAAAGAAATATCAGATGATCTAAGTCCTGAAAAAAATTATTATGATTGTGAATCATTACAAGAACGTAAATTCGAATATAGATATAAACTACCAGCCGAGTACAAATTCTTGAAACATATTCAAGTTTATGTTTCTTTCGCTAACAGCAGTGAAAAGAACGGAAGTGGAAAAATTCGTATCTCACGCGCAATCGAAACAATTAGATTAGAGTTATCCAACGAATACGATACAAACAAATTGTGAAACAAATAAGAAAGATTTTTGTTCGTCGTCCCCTCTGAACACCATATGGTTCCCAATTCTCGTCCTTTACGTAGCAGGTTTTGCTATCCTACCTCAAAATTATAAAATACATGAATGCAATCAGAAACTCGGTTAGCAAATGGGTCGTAATCGACTTAAGGTTGAATTAGAAGTTTGACAGATTATGTTTCAATGTTTCAATTGGTAAAGGTCTACTTGTATGCTGCATAGCACCTTTCACGTTTTAAGTAAGGAACAAGAGCAAAATTGCAACATGTATATGTTAGACCCTGAGGCTACTTATTCCGATTCACAAATGTTACGAGTGTCCGCCTTGCAACAATGAGGAGTCAAAGCCATGTGTACATAGCCTGATCTGTCAGCTTATGTTACGATAGCGCAAGCCAACACTAAATGACGGGTGGAAAGCCAGCTGTGAATAACATGGCTATATGAACTTATTTGGCAGAGTGCGATTCACAGGTAAGTGATATGAATTGCTTGTGGTAGGTTCAAAGGAACGACAATTGGGGGGGGGGGCGTAAATCCACCCTTTACAGACTGCCGGGGTAGGGGCAATGTACTCTAATTACGTAGATCATGGGTGAATCGACATCCACTCGGAAATGAGCAATGCTTGACCACCATTGAAATTGAAAGCTCAAATCTAGTATCTTGAAAACTAAACGTCTGTGGTCGCTAAACCGTCTTGCGGGAATATATATAAGGGAAGTAATAAGCTCTTCAGACGTCATTCGAAATTAGCGGGAAACAGTGTTATTCTGGAAATTACAAAGGAGCTTCGGACAGGTCAGTGACTTATTTGCTCAATTGTTGCAATCTATAATGCCAAAGTAATTGTACATGAATTATGTGCAGTATGTATACTTCATTACTCGAATCATTAATATGTAGAATTAGCATTTGTAATGTTTGATTCATTTGCAGTGTTTGATTCATTTGTAATGTTTGATCTACATGCATATTTTGAGATATGAGCAATGTTTATGTAAGAATTAATATTGTAATTAACTTTTTGGTTAATTCATAGTAACCTCGTGCATGTATTCATGTGATATTCTAGATTTGCAAATGTTGAATTGAATTGTATCTTTGTACAATGGTTGCTGTGTGCAACATTAGTTAATATGGATATTTGAATATTTGTGTATACTTTTACTAGTATAATGTGTAAGAATATCAGAGGAGGAATATTGGACTATTTGTGTATACTTTGTAGGAGTATAATGTGTAAGGGTATATATATATATATATATATATATATATATATATATATATATATATATATATATATATATATATATATACCGATGTGATGAAATCTATTGATATATGCATGACAAGCAGCTGATACCGTGTATGCCTTACCAGAAAGTATGGTGCACGAATACGTGACCACAATAGGTAATGGCTTATCTGATGATAGACTGTTGTTTAGTGTGAGACAATATTGCTAGAGGAATATGCTCATGTCCTTATGTGCTTATACAGGAAGGTTTTAGGGACCGCAATAAGTGTAGGAGACAGAGAAGGGAAATATTCTAGTACAGATGCCCCCCCCCCCCCAGTCTCTGGGAGGCAAGAAAAGGATCGAAGGTTGGCAGAAGTTTGAAGGCAGAGAGGGGAACAGAATTGGAGGAAAATTTGAAAGGTGAACTACGTAGTTGATGGACTGAAAGGGTACTGGAGTACCGGCCAAGGGAAAAGAAATAATACAGATGAGTAGAAACAAAGGACATTAAATGACTATCTGTTATTGAATGGTATTAAATTGTTTTTCTGAATTTCACCTTTTATATATTCATTAATTTAACTGTTGGCATCGCTAACTGGGGGCTCGGAGCTTTGCATCTCTATCACTAAGTCAATTTCTAACAAAAATGAATCAGAATGGGTATTCTGTAATAATTAAATACAATACTGGGAGCACGCCACCTGAACCTAAGGTAAACTAAGCCAATCTTGATAGTGGGCTTAATAGTATGTTGACGACCCTTTACATGCCCTATGTTAGTCCACGAGACCTTTACAGCACAATTACAATTGTGTGAAATGATGATACCTTTAAAGGATCATAAATAATAATGGTGCTTTTAATTTATGTTTATAATATTTAATTTCCTAACCGTGTCATTAAGCAAAATCATATCTATCATGCTGTTCTTCGTCCTACCTAATCAAAAGCATATTTCCAGCGCACATAAATATAGCTACTATTAGTAAAATCAAATCGTTAAATGTTACTAAATTTGAGAGAATGAAACCTGACAGGAATACATTTCAGTTTTAAAAAAATGAAGTGAATCTTCTTGTCTGTTGTTTCCAAAACATAAAATATTTCTTGTTATTAATAATAGATAACACTGTTAAGCTCTGTCATCTCCAGTACCATTGGATACGATTTAATTAGGGTAACGGAAAACATCCTGGCATTGAAGATCTTTAAAGAAACCAAAAGTCCCCGATCCACCATCAGCTATAGTGGTCATGATTAATAAATTGGGAAACTTCTTAAAATCCGCACAGCAGAATTTGATTTCATTTTCTATGTGTGTTGTGTATAGATAAGCAGGTCGGTAGGTAGGTAGGTAGGTAGGCAGGCATGTATGTATGCTTGCATGCACACACATATGTATGTATGTATGTATGTATGTATGTATGTATGTATGTATGTATGTATGTATGTATGTATGTATGTATGTATGTATGTATGTATGTATGTATTGTTACGTGCTTAGCCTCGAATAAGCAGCAACACAGAAAGAGTGAAAACTAACAAGCTTGTATAACTTGAACAATTAATTTATTAAGTACAATTATTTTCATAAATAAATAAACTTACGGTTTTAGAGAATCAAATCCAACAAATATAGAATTCACAAAATAATCCACTAATGGAATTGCAAGTCCTGATAAATAAATGTTCTGATAGTTCCAGGTTCGAATCGAATGGCTGACAATGTCACGTGATGCAGTTCTTATTTTATCATTCAAATGAAATTATGAAACACATGTCCTTTTTCCAAAGAAATAGAATAATTCTTCTTTTCCAACGAATTGACACAAAGTCCAGAACAATATAACTCAAACAGAAAACACAACTATTAACTTTAAAGCCCAAAATTCTACTGATTCTTTTATCCAAAACAACAGTCTATATAACTGTTTTTTTTAAGTAAACAAGTGATCACGTCATTTTCTAGATATTAATAGAAGTTCATGGAAGGTCACAGAAAGAGACTGCCTTCACCAAAAATCACGTACTCTAGATATTTACTACCCCCAATAACTAAAAATAAAAATGTTGTCCTTGAAATTAACCAATAGTTTTAGAAGCGTGTTGACAATGTCTAAAGCAAGGTCAGCATTTAGGTCAAACAAGCCAAGGTCAAAACTTGTTTATAATTAGAGAATCTAAGTCAGCCTGAACTTTCTAGAAAAAATCTCCCAAACAATTCATTTTAAAGGCAAAATGACAAATTTGGATCTAACATTTAAAAATAATAAATAAATTAAATCCAATAGCCGTAACAGTATGTATGTATGTATGTATGTATGTATGTATGTATGTATGTATGTATGTATGTATGTATGTATGTATGTATGTATGTATGTATTTGTGTATGGTCTTAAACCAAGTAACACAAACACAAAAGCAACCTTTGTAGTCAAGTTATTTAATTAAAGTGATACTTGTAAGATGAACCCACAATATTGTGAAATAAATCATAATAATCCTAAATGTGCAAAAAAGATGAATGTTCCAATTCCAAATCAAATCAAAGAGTCTTTAATATATTGATGTACCAAGAGATCCAATAGTCTTGATGTAGCAGAATGATATACATGTAATACAAAATGTTTTTGAATGAATTCATAATAATCACAAAATAGCTAATATACACTTTATTCATTGTAAAGAATGGTTTAAATTATGATTTCTCAGAAATCAAATCACAACTAAAAGTGGTTCCACAAAACTAATAGAGGAATACAGCATTATATCAAGACTAAAGGACATGAAAGGACAAGGTTGTTTACTTTCAGGACTTCCAAAAATACCTTAGTTATCAACAAGTTTACAAATATTATCGTTAAGTCAACAAGGTATTCTTGTAACATCAATCTCTATTTAAACAAGCTATAGTATTTGCTATCAATGTTATTAATATAAGGGGGTTGTGGTGATGGAATACAACTGTTGGAGAAGGAGCAGTACACTGTACTAATATTCACTTGAACATGTTGTAATCTAATATCAGAACCAAATATTATTTCTCAACTGTGGAATAATTTATTTGGTTCTTATTTGTTGTATATTGTAAAAAGCATGCTGGATCAACTAAATCATATTTGTCATCATGCACTCAACCAAGAGACATTTAAAATGATTGGCTGAATTCTAGGGCTGAAAGAACTGGTGTAACCATAACTATGGTCCTTAATTTATCAAACACCCTTCTGTAATAAGAAAATATCAGAACATCTTGTTATGAAACTTCTTTAATTTTATATGTTATGCTAATAATCAGAAATAATAATAATAATAATAATAATAATAATAATAATAATCCAGTACTATCTCATATTACAATTGACAAAACATAATTGGCAATATTAATGTAGCAAATATAATTTCATCTTCTGTAATAATAAACAAAGGAATACTATACTGCCATAATGATTTTAATACAAATGATGATGACAGTGTATTGCATTAATCAGCATTACTTACATAATGATATTTAAATTCCAAAATTGATACCCTTCCTCTTTAACTCAACTAAAAGCCATCCACTCAAATTGTTAAAGTATGTGAGTTAGAACTGATCTTGTTGAATAAAAGCTATATTTCTTCCAACAATTGCATCAAACTCACAATTTTACATTTTTGTACCTTAGCTAAACTATTTTCTTCCACACCTCAAGTGCAAGTCATCCAGGGTTAACTATAGAGCATAAAAAGAGCATTTTATTGCATTGAAAAACAAAATGTTTATAATTTATAGCTAAGACAACTTTCAATTACTACCTCCTTCACATGTAGATGGCTGAGATAACGCACATACCACCTCCTTCACATGTAGATGGCTGAGGCAACTCTCAAATACTAGCTACGTTAGATGCAGATGGCTAAGACACCTCTCGAAAGCTAGATATGTTACAGGTAGATGGCTGAAACAACTCTCAAATAACACCTTTACAGGCAGATGGCTGTTGGCTGAGACAAGCTGGGAAAGATCATCAAGATTTCAGTAGATGTAAACAATACACAATGAATATCGCCACAAGAGTTACTACCCACATGCTCTCTGTAGACAATGGAGATGAATGTTTTCATCTTTCAGAAGGATTCTGAAGTTATATTCTTAAGTTAATGTGACATCGGTGTAGAAACACAGATGCTGACCAAATTCTAATTGTACTTGTATATCTAGCTTGTGGCCAGGCCTATACCACGTTGCTCATACACAACAGTACCGACACATGTACATGATAGCTGACAAATCTTCTGCTTAATATCTTGCCAAATATAGGAATAAGTGATAGAATTAGCAACCATATGAAAAGGGTAACATAACCAGAAAATAGTGGAAAATCCAACATATATGTAAAACTATATGGAATGGGAACAAGATGCCCATGTAGGCCTGATATCATTGATGTGGGTAATTGATAAATATAAACGTTTGAAAGCAAATTCATATATGTAGTGAAACTGTGGAATGGAAATAATGTTTTGAACACTTAGCTGACACACACTGACAATTAGACCTAACAAAAAAATGTTTCATCTTCAAAATATGGATTGTTTCATCAGAATAAGATTTTAAAACTCATTTATCTCACTCCATTTACGAAACATGAGCCATGATTACATAATATGAGACCAATCTCAACAATACAATGTTCGACAGTCTAAACTAATGTATGACTAATACACTTTAATATATTAAAGGTCATAATATAATGAATATACATCTGATAACATGTCATAGAATAATGAATATGCCTGTGATAACAATCCACAAAATAATGAATATGCTTGTGATAACATGCCATAAAATAATAAATATACCTGTGATGACATGCCACAATGATGAATATACCTGTGAAAACATGCCATACAAGAACGAATATACCTGTGATAACAAGCCACAAAATAATGAATACACATGTGATGACATGCCATAGAATAATCAATATATCTGTGATAACAAAAAACAACCTCAGGCATTTCAATATAGCAACTATTATAAAGTCTCTTGTACTCATAAGTTTTATTACACAATGATGTTATTTGTATGTGTCAGAAATGCACAAGCAAAGCATACATGTCTTTCGCACAAAAAAAGCAAATGTATTCCAACACAGGTGCACACACAACACCTGTTTTTATTTAAGATACTAGGTACCATAATGGCACAAGTACATATTTTATTGTCGAGGAAATCATGTTGTGTTAAACAAGATCATTCTCTCAAATCTATATATATTTCATTTCACCTCTGTGTAGTTTTCTGCAATTCTGTGCAGAAAACATTTGCTAAATTTTGTTTGTTTACGCATTACTGTTTAAAATTTTTTGCTACAACTAGTCCTTGACCCGGTATCTTTTTAAAAAATGAAATCACAATTTATAGAAAATGTAAATAGTGTTGTAACTTGTGAGACCCAATGGGAGTGACAAACAAGACTGATAGGCTAAACTTTTAAACGTTTGGATCAAAACTCATGGATTACTGAAGGGGACATGGGAAAAAACGATGTGCCAGCCAAAGCGAGGACGTCAAAACTAAACACTTACTTTAAAACAATCCTTAACCAGACCGTACTACTCGCATGCCATCCACCTGAATGCCAGCTACTGGAGTTTGGTAGTGCAGGAAGAGTGCCTCGCCAGGCTGAAATACTGGCAACAATGCACGCAATGGGTATGGACGTTGGGAAGATTGAAGGCCTGCAAAACACAGGCTTCAACAAATACATGATTTATCCAAGGGAAAGGACAGAACAATTCCTTACCATTGATAACCTAGAAATAAAAGGAATGACAGACACAGCGAACAATGTCCACTCCCTCTTTCACAAGAGAGGTAGGCCCCAAAACAGTGCAGGTGCATGTTAACGGCCTGCCAATGGAGATGGACACATTAAAGATCGTTAACAAGGTAGGGCAGAAATTAAGGGCAACAGTTAACTACCATAAAATGGCAACCATATGGGTTTTGCCCAACATTAGTGGGCGAGAGAATCCTAACTATGACACGAGAAGAAGCAAGAAAAATTCCAACTTTCTTTTATGTCATGGGATTCAAACTGAAAATTTGGTATAGGATGTGCGAAGCAGATAGGAAATGCCCCAAGTGCTGGCTAAGATGACACGGTCCCTGGGACTGCAAGAAGGGAAGCAAATAGCCCTAAGCCAACAATGACCCAAAAAAGACGAATGCAGGGATAGTGGCAAAACAAACTACAACAAAAACACAAGACAGATCCCAAAGGCTAAGAGAGATATCAGAGACAAACATAAGCTTAATTAAGACAGAAAATTGGAGGGAGATTCTAATCCCCAACAAAACAGCAGCCAGCAGACCCAAGAAGGAACCAGTTAGTTCTAAAAACAGGTTTGAGAGTCATGTCGTGGAGGGCAGTTGTGAAGACGAGATTGCAATGGATCCAAAAAATGTCGACCTTTTAGGAATGATCCCCCTCACATCATCAACACCTATGACACCTGAAAAAGAGAAAGCTAGCAACCTTTCGACCTCATCAACAGACGCGCTAAAATGGAGTGATGAGGTTGAAACAAGAGAAAGACAGGAGGAAGAAAAGCAAACAGAGCCCAAATGAACAAAGATAGGAGAAAAATCCACAAAAAGGAGGGGAGGAAAAAACAAACATATCCAAGAACTCAGAGATGACTGAGGGGAAAACTGACTATGACAGCGCATCCAGTGGAATGAGGATAACAGGACAGACAGGAAGAAAGGGGCACACTATTCACATCTAACATCACGTGATTTTTACCAATCCCATAGTAGTAGCAATACAGTAGGGGACAACCCAGTGTCCCCAGAAAATATGCAATAATACAGATTTAAATATTTAAAGAAAACAGATGGACATTAAAAAAGACAACCTGGAAAAGACACAAAAATTGGAGGAAGCAAACTTATGTTTGATGTCTCTATAAGCTATTAGTATAAATAAGAAAAAATTGGATAAATTAAAATTCTTAGTAAATGTGACATGCTATTGATGCAAGAGACACATAACGGACTAACGGAAGAAATGAAAATAGAGGGGGAAATAGATGTAGACAGCATAATAATAACTACTGATTTTATAGGTAAAGATGTAAGAGGGTTGTGTGTGTGTGTGTTTCCATAATAATTAAAAATAAAAAAGGGTTTCAATGGGAAAGAATAGAGGGAATTTTCTTTAAGGGGAGATTAATACACATTGAAATGGGTGGGGTAAATTTCATCAATGTGTTATTTCCAACAAATAGATAACAAAAGCAACAATTTATAGATGAACTGGCAAAATATTTGGAAAATTACACAATGGAAATTTAATTATAGGAGGGGATTTAAATTCGGTAAGAGATAAAGTAGACAAAACAGGACAACTTACAGATAACATAAGATTTTAAGACAAAATGGAATACATAATGGAGACACAGAAACTGATTGACAGAAGACAATATGCCAAGGGTGGAATACACTTTCAAATATAAAGGGGATAAGGGGAGTAGGATTGATTACTTTTGGGGGACAACTTCAGGAATAAATAAATACATAACATCGTGAATAATTGACTTCAAGCTTTCTGACCATAAACTAATATACGTAGAAATAAGGAAAAATAAAAAGAATAAAATGGACCTTTTAGGAATGATCCCCCTCACATCATCAACACCTATGACACCTGAAAAAGAGAAAGCTAGCAACCTTTCGACATCATCAACAGACGCGCTAAAATGGAGTGATGAGGTTGAAACAAGAGAAAGACAGGAGGAAGGAAAGCAGACAGAGCCCAAACGAACAAAGATAGGAGAAAACTCCACAAAAAGGAGGGTAGGAAAAACAGACATATCCAAGAACTCAGAGATGACTGAGGGGAAAACTGACTATGACAGCGCATCCAGTGGAATGAGGATAACAGGACAGACAGGAAGAAAGGGGCACACTATTCACATCTAACATCACGTGATTTTTACCAATCCCATAGTAGTAGCAATACAGTAGGGGACAACCCAGTGTCCCCAGAAAATATGCAATAATACAGATTTAAATATTTAAAGAAAACAGATGGACATTAAAAAAGACAACCTGGAAAAGACACAAAAATTGGAGGAAGCAAACTTATGTTTGATGTCTCTATAAGCTATTAGTATAAATAAGAAAAAATTGGATAAATTAAAATTCTTAGGAAATGTGACATGCTATTGATTCAAGAAAAACATAACGGACTAACGGAAGAAATGAAAATAGAGGGGGAAATAGATGTAGACAGCATAATAATAACTACTGATTTTATAGGTAAAGATGTAAGAGGGTTGTGTGTGTGTGTGTTTCCATAATAATTAAAAATAAAAAAGGGTTTCAATGGGAAAGAATAGAGGGAATTTTCTTTAAGGGGAGATTAATACACATTGAAATGGGTGGGGTAAATTTCATCAATGTGTTATTTCCAACAAATAGATAACAAAAGCAACAATTTATAGATGAACTGGCAAAATATTTGGAAAATTACACAATGGAAATTTAATTATAGGAGGGGATTTAAATTCGGTAAGAGATAAAGTAGACAAAACAGGACAACTTACAGATAACATAAGATTTTAAGACAAAATGGAATACATAATGGAGACACAGAAACTGATTGACAGAAGACAATATGCCAAGGGTGGAATACACTTTCAAATATAAAGGGGATAAGGGGAGTAGGATTGATTACTTTTGGGGGACAACTTCAGGAATAAATAAATACATAACATCGTGAATAATTGACTTCAAGCTTTCTGACCATAAACTAATATACGTAGAAATAAGGAAAAATAAAAAGAATAAAATGGACCTTTTAGGAATGATCCCCCTCACATCATCAACACCTATGACACCTGAAAAAGAGAAAGCTAGCAACCTTTCGACATCATCAACAGACGCGCTAAAATGGAGTGATGAGGTTGAAACAAGAGAAAGACAGGAGGAAGGAAAGCAGACAGAGCCCAAACGAACAAAGATAGGAGAAAACTCCACAAAAAGGAGGGTAGGAAAAACAGACATATCCAAGAACTCAGAGATGACTGAGGGGAAAACTGACTATGACAGCGCATCCAGTGGAATAAGGATAACAGGACAGACAGGAAGAAAGGGGCACACTATTCACATCTAACATCACGTGATTTTTACCAATCCCATAGTAGTAGCAATACAGTAGGGGACAACCCAGTGTCCCCAGAAAATATGCAATAATACAGATTTAAATATTTAAAGAAAACAGATGGACATTAAAAAAGACAACCTGGAAAAGACACAAAAATTGGAGGAAGCAAACTTATGTTTGATGTCTCTATAAGCTATTAGTATAAATAAGAAAAAATTGGATAAATTAAAATTCTTAGAAAATGTGACATGCTATTGATGCAAGAGACACATAACGGACTAACGGAAGAAATGAAAATAGAGGGGGAAATAGATGTGGACAGCATAATAATAACTACTGATTTTATAGGTAAAGATGTAAGAGGGTTGTGTGTGTGTGTGTTTCCATAATAATTAAAAATAAAAAAGGGTTTCAATGGGAAAGAATAGAGGGAATTTTCTTTAAGGGGAGATTAATACACATTGAAATGGGTGGGGTAAATTTCATCAATGTGTTATTTCCAACAAATAGATACCAAAAGCAACAATTTATAGATGAACTGGCAAAATATTTGGAAATTACACAATGGAAATTTTTTAAATTCGGTAAGAGATAAAGTAGACAAAACAGGACAACTTACAGATAACATAAGATTTTAAGACAAAATGGAATACATAATGAAGACACAGAAACTGATTGACATATACAGAAGACAATATGCCAAGGGTGGAATACACTTTCAAATATAAAGGGGATAAGGGGAGTAGGATTGATTAATTTTGGGGGACAACTTCAGGAATAAATAAATACATAACATCGTGAATTATTGACTTCAAGCTTTCTGACCATAAACTAATATACGTAGAAATAAGGAAAATAAAAAGAATAAAATGGGGTAGTGGATCATGGAAAATAAACAATCAGATTTTAGAGGATTGAAAACATTGCACTAAGGAATATGAACATGACAAATAGTATGAGGGAAGGGATTATAACATTAATAGACAAAGGTAACGAAGATGGGGAAGATTTGAAAAACTGGAGGCCCATCTCCCTCCTTAACATAGATTATAACATTATTAGCAAAACGTTAGCAGAACGGGTTAAAGAAAGGGATGGGTAGGATAATTTACATTAATCGAACATGTGGGGCAAAAGGGAGAGATATTCAAAATAATACTGTAAATGATAATAGAAAATATAAACATCTATGGACAGAAAGGTACCATGGTACTCTTTGACCAGGAAAAAGCTTTTGACAGATTAGAATAAAACTTTATATACAAGACATTAGAACAATTCGGCTTTGGATTTTTTTCTCCAAAAGCTGGACCAAAATCCTGTACAGAGATATAAACTCACGTGTACATGTAAATGGGGCAAAAACAGACAAAACTGACATAAAGAGATCGATGACACAAGGATGTCCATTGCCTATGCTATTATACTTAATAGCACTAGAAATTCTAATTATTATCATAAGACTCAATAAAGAACAAAAGGGATCAAAGTTACAAATATTAGAGAATAGGTGAAAATGCTGATGATTGCACTAACTTTGTACATGAACTAAATTCCTACAAAACACTTATACAGAAATTTGAAACATTCGGAAACGCATCAGGGTATACAAAATTAATCCAGAGAAAACAGAGATATTACTATTAGAAAACTGGAGAGGTAAAAAACATGGAGTACCAGTCCCAATAAAGAAAGATAAAGTAAAGGCCCTGGGGTCTATTTTGATAAAGATGAGGAAAAGGAAAACTGAAAACAAATCAGAGAAAAGATTAATGAAAATGTGAAAACCTGGGCACTCACGCCAATAATCCTTATGGAACGGGCTCAAGTAGCCAAAAAACTGCATGTATGTGCACCTTAATTATATAATTAATCTTACAGACATTATAAATGAACATCTAAAAACAATAGATAATGAGATTATTAAATACTTATGAGGTTTAAAACACATTACATAAACAAGGATGCATTATATAAGGATGGAAAGGGGATGTGCCTAGCCCTCCCAAACCCCTATCCTTATCAAATACACCAACATAATAAACAGATTTAAGGAAAATAAAGCCGAGCCGAAAATACCTTGACAAGGGCTCTATATATACTATTTTGGATTCTCTATGAAGCAGAGCAAATACATATACCAAACAATAAATTAACTAAATTAATAGAGGTGCCAAGAATATTAAGGTCAATAAAGGAATTACTAAGTAAATATAGGGACAAAAGGAAATTATGGGAAATAGACACAAAACAACATACAAATGGATAACAGACAACACAATAAGTAGACACAAAGCAAAGTAGAACAGGAACATATACATGTAAACATTAACTGGGATAGGGTTTGGGGACACCGGACAAAGTTAAGTTCATTCAAAATACAAAGCCTATGCTTCAAATACTTGCAAAACAATTACATTAACAAAAACATGTAATAGTTGAATGTGAAGAAAAAAAAAGGAAGACAACGACTTTCTCTCATACAAAAATTAAGGGCAACTCAACCATAAAAAAAAAACATACTTTACCTGAATGGAAATTTTAACAAGGAATTACTCTACAAAATAACGGACTTAATAGTAGAAAGCACGAGGGCATGTGGACAAATATATGAAATACCTCAGGTATTTCTGCAATGATGTGGACAACTTCATATCACATGAACAGGATATATTTAACTGAAGGCATGAGCTCAAGCAAGAAAGGATAAACAGTTGCAATTGGCAGCACAGATAAAAGCCCACATAACAAAGAACAAGAAACATGGAAACCCAAAACACCAGCTTGAAGCACATCAGATGCAACAGGGATTGTCATTCCATATTGTATCTCTTCAGCCACTACAGACAATAAACATCAACTAACTGACATACTTCATAAGAGCACAACTCCATTCTCTTAAATTGAAGATTGAAGGATGCTGATATGATTATACAGATATATCTAATGTGTACTATGCAAATCTGACCCAATAAATACCAGACATATAGGATTATTTTTGGTGTGGATTAATAGGAAGATTTATAAATAATTAAGTTTCTCCAAAATTATATAACCATTCACATTACCATTGTAAGGACTTAATTCTGCTACCTCCAGAATCCAAATACTTGAAAAGTCTCTTTATATTTCTGATGCAAAAAAATGTAACTATTACAGATTAACTCCCCTTACATTGTTAGATGTGCTACATGTACCAGGCATTGCTAGTTTAAAGTTGAGCACTGCCTGAGATAGGACACTTGCATTGTGGGGAGAGTTGGACATATTTATAGTAAATGTAATTATGTAAATAAGATTGGTGAAACAACTTACTGTATAATAACCTATCTCCATCAAAAAAATTATGCAATCACATTACCATTAGAAATATGTATATGGAATAGGAAATAAATAAAGGCACCTGACAAGACAAAATAGCTTTACGTTTAAAGGTATAACTCTCCTATTGATAGCTGACACAACTGCAACTGAATATAAGTGTATATTTATGTGCATTGAATTTCCCTGTGGACTCATACACTTGATAATTAATTACCAAAAAGGGCTTTTATTGCATGAAAACAGCAAAATATTAATTAAAAGGTCTGACTCAAGAGAGCAATTGCATCAGGTTTGGCATGTTCTGGTGTCTGTGTATTAACCACAGGACCAACTAGTTTCAACTGCGTCCCTAAAATAAAATGAGGATAAAGTGAACTTGATGTGACAACTGACCCATTCCATCACATATTTAATGTGACATTGCATTTCAATGCAAAACTCGTACAAATAGATTTTATTGCATAAGATGAAATCATCAGCAAACATACTCGTTCCTATGAGAGATCAGAGTATGCTGACTGGACAACTCCTTTTGACCAGGATGATAAGGCTAGTGGGGTTATTCCTGTTTCCCTGGTTGTATTGCTAGGAAATGTGTATATCTGGATTTGATGGACTTCATGTGCTCCAGATACATTTTTTCAGCATGTCCCGGATATAATAACATTGGCTATCTCGAATAACTGATCTATGATACATGTTCTTAAATTATTTTTTGGGTTACTGGTAGATAAAAACAGATAGTGCCCTTAAAACTACAGAACCGCAAGAACACAGCTGTATTTAGTTTGGAACTAGGGACTAGGCATAACATTCACTTACTCCAGATGCCAAAGATGAGGCTAGCTAGAAGGGCATATTGTATCATTGTTGTTTCAGTGAGACAATGGACGAAGTTTTAAACATAGCTTAACCATGTGAGGTCCCTATATAATCAAATTCGTTAGTAAAGTATGTGATCTCTTTTGTATGACTCATGTGATGATCTCCATGGTGCCGAAACATGTCTGAAAGCATAAAGATATAGTCTTTAATAATTATTTACTAGTTTCAAATTTTTAAGAGATAAAGATGTAGATTTTTTCCAGACATGGCTGAAAAATTAGCAACTGCAGTTGTTTAAGAAGCTTTAGGGCTGCTTGTATTTTCTTGGGTACATCATTCACGAAGTTGAAAATATTGCTGAATCATATACTGACCCATCTAAGAGAGGCAATCAGGGTTACTAGAAACACAGAAATACACATGTATTGACATGTTCTCTCTCTCTCTCTCTCTCTCTCTCTCTCTCTCTCTCTCTCTCTCTCTCTCTCTCTCTCTCTCTCTCTCTATATATATATATATATATATATATATATATATATATATATATATCGGTTTCCACACACAAATTATTTGTTTTTGTGTGAATAATAATTAAAAACAAAACAAAAAATATGATTTATGTGATTTTGATACAAATTATTTACGTTTTCATAGTTATAGCATGTGTCATATCGATGTACATGTTTTTGATTCCACATATTAATCATCATCATGACTCGTGGCTTGTTACGATCACAATATTAATCTGACTCTTTCATATATCAGGTCTGTCAAATCAATTAGAAATGAGTGATATCATTACATGAATTGTGCTATAAATAGGAAAAAAGTAAATAATTCATATCACAATCACATAAATCATATTTTATTGCTGTATAGTAACCAAGCAATCGTGATTTCTTCCAATTTGTGCCCCCCATTTTCCGAATTAACATCAGAATCATAACTGTAGGTGTAAAGGTACTGTTCCAGAGTTGTTACCAGTTGACTGCATTATAGTTAAGACCCCATAATATGTGTCTTTCAAAGAAAAACCCACATAGCTATTGCCATCTATTTATAAAGCACCATATTCATTTTAAAACTGGACTTCAAACTAATTTTAGGACTAGTAACAGCAACAATCTTGAGCTAACTGACAAGAGACAATGGATGCCCGACACTAGATTATGGATGTATGGCCATTACATAAGTTCATCTGGTCTACAGATCTGTACAATACAGCAACTGTAATGGATCAAACTAGTTCAAATTGTTTTCTTCTGTTGATGTTCCGGATCATTATAAATCTCCATTGTTTAATACAAGGGTCACTAAATGCTTCTTTATAAATTTTTTTCTGGCTGACAGCTCCCTGAAAACAATCATTGTTCTATCTGCATTATGAACATTATACATGTGTGTGTATCATGTACAAGTAAAGGTGATTACTATATGAGTAATAGTTTCTAAGTATTATGTAAAACCAAAGATGATTACTATATGAGTAATAGTGTATTTGTATCAATGTGTAAAACTAAAGGTTATTACTATATGAGTAATAGTGTCTAACAGATGTGTTATGTAAAACTAAAGATGATTACTATATGAGTAATAGTGTCTGACATATATCATGTAAAACTTAGGTGATTACTATGAGTAATAGTGTATTTGTATCAATGTGTAAAACTAAAGGTTATTACTATATGAGTAATAGCATCTAATAAATGTATTATGTAAACATAAAGATGATTACTATATGGGTAATAGTGCCTGGGTATCATGTAAAGCTAAAGGAAATTACTAAATGAGTAACAGTGTTTACAAACAAGTTGCATTGCAGAATTAATGTTTTGCCACTGCAGCACTGGGCACAAACACTTTCAGAGAATTTGGAAACATTGGCAATTAAAAAATGCTGAAAAAATTAACAGCTAATAAAACAGCCAGTTCAATGTATATTACTTTTCTGAAAGAAATGTTATGGATTTTCTTAAAAAAAGCACATCTCTAATTCACTATTTCCAAATTCTGTCCACACACATTAGTGTCTCTTGGCTTGGGATTACTCAAGCTGATGATCCCAACCAATGATCCCATCCAGTAGTCGCACCTGGCAATTAATTATACATGATGCTGGACCCAAACTATGATCACATCCGGTTATCACTCTTGGCAATGTATTATGCAAGATGCTAATAGCAAACTGTGATTACATCATGTAGCCACTCTTGGTGATGGTTTATTCATGATGCTGGACCGAAAATATGCTCACTTCCCGTAGTCACTCTTGACAATGGATTCTACATGATGCTGGACCCAAACTATGATCACATCCAGTACTAACTCTTGGCAATGTATTATTCATGGTGTTGGACCCAAAATATGCTCACATCCAGTAGTCACACTTGGCAATGAATTATACATGATGGTGGACTCAAACAATTATTACATCCAGTAGTCACTCTTGGCAATGGATTATACATGATCCTGGACTCAAATTATTATTACATACAGTTGTCCCTCTTGGCAATGGATTATTCATGATGCTGGACCCAACATATGCTCACATCCAGTAGTTGCCCTTGGCAATGAATTATGCATAATGTTGGACCCAAACTATGATCAAACCCAGTAGTAACCTTGGCAATGGATTATACATGATGCTGGACTCATATTATTATTACATACAGTTGTCTCTCTTGGCAATGAATTATTCATGATGCTGAAACCAAAATATGATCACATCCAGTAGTCACTCTTGGTGATGGATTCTACATGATCCTGTACGCAAACTATGATCACATTTTCTAGTTCCTCTTGATGACAGATTGCGCATGATGTAGAACTCAAACTATGATCACATCCAATAGTCCCTCTTGGCAATGGATTACGCATGATGCCTGACCCAAATGATGATCACATCCAGTAATCACTCTTGGCAATGGATTATACATGATGCTGTACGCAAACTATGATCACATCCAGTAGTTACCCTTTAACATGGATTGCGCATAATGTAGAAACCAAACTATGATCACATCCAGCGGTCCCTCTTAGCAATGGATTATGCATGATGCTTGACCCAAATGATGGTCACATCCAGTAGTCACTCTTGGTGATGGATTATTTATGATGCTGGACCCCAACTATGCTCACATCCAGTAATTGCTCTTGGCAATGAATTACGCATAATGTTGGACCCAAACTATGATCAAACCCAGTAGTAATCTTGACAATGGATTACTATGATGCTTGGCCCAAACTATGATCATATCCAGTAGTCACTCTTGGCAAAGGATTATTCTCAATTATGTATGCAAACTATCGTCACATCCAGTAGTCTATATTGGCAATGGATTACACATGAAGCTGTGTCCTAATTAACACCTCAACGAATAGGATCTCTTAGCTTGGAATTATGCACAATGCTGGATCCTGATTATGGTTACATACAACAGTGACATTTGGGATGTGATTATGGATGATGCTGCATTATATTTATCACCACTTGTAGTCAGGGCTCTTGCCATGTGGCCAAATGTTCTGAGTACATTTCTGCTGGTTATTGGAATCAATTTGTCTTCTTCCACAAGGGTAGTAACTTTCAATGGGAGAAACCTGAAAAAAATGTATAGTTCTTGCTATAGTTTCCACTTTAAAAGGTCATAGGGACTGCTAGAATTTAGTCAATATAAAAGTAGGCTACATGTTTAATATCATCTAATCACTAGCAGCTGACTACATTGCAATTTAAAAGTGTGTAATCTAAGCAAAAAAACTTATATTATGTCTGGAAAGGTAAATTGTTCCCTATCTAGTTTTTCAAGCCAAGAATCTATAAAAAATGTAACAAATAAATTTAAACATTAAACAATGTCAATAATTTAGTCACTCAAGCATAACATACTTCCATCAATTCAATTCACTAACATATGTCATAATTCCATTTATAATAGAGAATGTATCTTTAAGAGAAGTTGATGTCCCATATATATTAGGTCTTTATGGTCTTGAACAAAGTAACAGAAAAGAGCAAAAACCAACATGTTTTGCAAAATTCAACAAGTATTTATTTCCCAAGAACACAAACTGAAAATATAAAAAGAACTTATGCAGTGTATCCCCTAGGGATGCAAGACTGAGAGTCAAATATCTCCTTGGTGTCAAAACTGGGGGTCAGACTGAGTAAAAACCAAACTTTTGTATCAAAACTGGGAGTCAAATTAAAAAAATGCAGTGATTAATCTACCCCTGCGTCCCGCGTCCACCACGCACAAAAAATGGTTGGGACTCATTAGTTGTTCATATGTGCATTCCTTTGGACGCAAGACATTTTAAAGGACCAACATCGTGCTTACTGTGAATTTTGTTTAACAGGACTTTCTTTTCACAAGGCAAATATTATCTCTGCACTGGTCATGTGGTACTCACTCCTTAACAGTATACTATTATGGAATGTCATCAGTTCCCCTCATGTTTCCGGTTAAAATGTCGCCAAAGAAGTTGATGAAAATTGACCCTAAGCAACGGACATTGGATTTTTTGTTTAATGATTCAAATTCCACTGATCAGCAGCATTTGGTTTCGTCATCTGATGTTCAGGATGCAAACGTGTGCTAAGCCACCAGCGTAATACATAAATTACCAAAAATTCAACAGTTTCAGCCGAAGTGGTTAAAAACGGCTTATAGACAATTCGGCCCAACTTGGACCGAAGATAAGACAATTCGGCCCAACCAAAGACAATTCGGTCCAATTTTAAAATACAACTGACATGTATTTATTTGTAACATATATTTTGACAATTCTTATATAATATGTTTTATAATAAAATTTGGAACATTTTGTGAACAAGATAAATGTATTCCGAAGTTATAATTGTTAGGAAAAACCGGAGAAAGAAAGGAGTATAGTAGAGCTGTACGCTTGGTCTCAAAAACTTAATTCTCAAGCAAAACAAGAGATATTCTTATATTTAATGTATTTGTAACAAATAAATTTATACAGATAAAATGGTAGAAAATTGCATAATTAGTTATTTGCGATAATTTGACATACATTTAATTCAGAACATGATTTCGTTATGCTGTTATATGTTACGAAAAAGATAGAAAAATGTGCACAATGAAAGATGCATCTTTACCAAAATTCCATGTATTTTAAATTTCATTTAATTTGATAATGAATATTCAAAACACCACAAACATTTTAATTAATTAATACCATTCTAATCATAAGAGTTTCCGATTCAAAATATTAGCGCAAACGTTTACAAACGTGTATGCTTTTTTAGTCAATCCAAACATATAACGTATGTATTAGAGACATACGACAAGAGACTGCTCATTAAATATGTAATCGTTTTCACTCGGTTTTCCCTTTTGATATGTATATTAATGTATCTCAATGTGTTTGCAGAATCATTGTATTCATTACATTTGAGCGGGACTCATTATTTGAATATATGCGAGTCCTGTGACTCATTGGGATGAAATTGTAGATTAATCACTGAAATGGGGGTCTCTGAAGCGCAAATGAGGGTAAAGGGAAACACTGACTCATGATATTGAAAATTAAATCCCAAAGAATCACAGAATTTTCAACACAAGTCCCAATGAATAAAATTCTGAATAAAATAGAGTAGTAATACTATAACCCATGAATACATCCATATTTGAATTTCAGTAGAACTGCAGTCTCTCTGTCGAATAATATTATAATGGAGCACTTTGTATTTCCAGAGAAGAATAATTTGAATAATTCCAAATCAAATTACTGTGCACAACAGTGATTTCTGCCAGATGAGAGTCAAGAGTCCATTGTTCTAAAAGCAACTACGTTATAATTAGAAGGTCTGTTACAAAAACCAAAACAATGCACGTAACAGTTATCATGCAGAGGGCTAGCTATGTGAACAAAACATGTATGTCCTGACTAAACTTAAAATAGGACTGTCAGCCTGATGTCAGAACAGTGTGACTTGGTGTGACATCATGCAACATGTCTGCGGCATGATGCCACAGTGCTAGACATCACTATAAACTGCCGCACTGCAGACATCAAAGTGATATGATTGAAAACTTGTTAAAGCCATGTAAAAATCCTAATCACTCACACACAAAGTTGAAATAATAATTCCAAAATCTATCCTCAGTCTGAAAATAGGCAAACAATTTACAAAACTGTCAAGAATTTTTAGGTCACCTACTTTATACAATTTCACATTACTCATATCATATTATGAAAACTAACAAACAGTAAAAATTAAATTAAAGTAGCTCATAAAAGCAATCCTTCTATTAATTATTTTGTGAAAATGGGTACAAAATGTAGCATAACAATTTAAATAAAAGACTACTGTAACCATAATATCTCCTGCTGTAGCCGGTTAAAATCGTAATTTTTAAAAACAAAATTCACTCTCTAACAATAAATGATATTTATTTCATGCTGGAGAACAAATTAGGAAAAGAACATTTTATGACACACTGTAGAAAACTGTGATGTAATGGTATGTGAATGTGATGTGACATTCAGACATAATGTATAAAACCATAATTTAATATTTACGAGCATAAGCATTAGACCACATTTTATGACACATGACACATGTAAAAAGCACATGATATCATGAAACATTTTTAACCTTTTAAATTAAAGAAATGGTGATCTATCTCACAACAAAATATTGCCACAATATTAACACTCTATGTTGATGTTCCACGGCTAAACACCTGAATACGATGGTTGAACTGAAAGCAACCCTTCAAATCAAATCTTCATGATAAGTTGTATGCATACTCGACCATCATATCATGCACACTATACTTACACTTTGTACCTTCTGCTCCTGATTTTCATTGTTGGCTAACAGGCCTCGTAAATTGAGATGACCTGTCTCCTTTGCTTCTCCAACTCTTGGCTGTACACCTGTTCACCAAGTATAGTTTCAATGTCACGAATAACAGCTTCAAATTTGTTCCAGTAATCCTCTAAGCCTTGTCTACTAATCCTTCCATCTGCACTATGGCCACTAATATGATTTCTAAATGAGCGAATTCGCTCCACACTAGCTCCTAGTGAAGTGTCCCTTGGTTGATCATATGGGTCCATGTTCCAGCCTGTTTTTGGTTCAGGAACTGTGCTGACATTTCTAATTAGAAAATATAACATAGAAATATCAAACTGATCCAATGTCCCTACATTGTTCCCCAGGGGATCTGGGAAAAGCATCAGAATCTGAGTATTGTTAAGTGGTCTGACCAGTTTTAGTTTATTGGCTAGTATTACTTGGTAGATGTCAGCGTATGGCACAGGAAAGTTCGTAAGGAGAATCTTTCTCAGAGCATTTCCACAAACAGTTATGAGCGCAACACAGAGACGAGCGTAATTCATGTGCTCAGGCGTTATTGGTGCATCTTGATCAAGACCCTAAAGAAATAAGATCAATATTATTACAGCAATCATGAAACAATTACTGAACAGACAGTACAAAATTTGCAATTCTGATGATCATCATACCAATAAAAACTGTGTGCAAGAAAATTAAGTTCTATTGTGTTGAGAGAAAAAAAGAAAAAAATTGGCACACACTAAGTCCCCGAAAAATGTGTGATTTGGGATAATACTATTTTTCAACAATTTTGTATAGAATCAGAATATATTTTTTTAATATATATTTCTCAGTGAATATGTTCAGTACAATGTAAAGTGGATAGCAGTATTTCTGTATTTAGTATATGCAGCTAATAATACGTATAGTACACACACACACACACACACACACACACACACACACACACCACATATATATATATATATATAAATGTGACGCTATTCTGAGGCTTTGAGGATATTCTGATCACAACGCAAAACTTTCTCATTCACATCCTTTACCTCAGACAATAAATATCAGCAACACCAACATTAAATTCTCAGTCAGTACGGATCCAAGGCGTTACTCTAGACAGTACTCTCACATTGCACCAACATGTCATGAACATATGCAAGGCTGCATATCTTGAACTGAGACGCATCAGTTCCATTCGTAAATATCTTTCAGTTGATGCCACTAAAACACTTGTGTGTTCATTAGTACTTTCAAGACTGGATTATTGTAACTCAATTCTGTCTGGTTCGTCATAATATTTACTCCAGAAACTTCAAAAAGTTCAAAACACAGCTGCACGGATCATCTTTAGAGTACCTCGATCAGAGCACACCTCACCACTGCTCTGTACCCTACGCTGGCTATCAATTCGATACAGAATCGAACACGAAATTTGTTCTCTGTGTTATGTTTCAATGATAGACTCCAGTCCAACATACGTATCCAGCCTCATTCATGTGTATACACCAGCTAGATCCTTATGCTCTTCTTCTGATAATCATATACTCATTGTTCCCAAGGTGAAAACAAGGTCATATGGACAACGTTCGTTTGCACACCAGGGCCCGGCGACGTGGAACGAATTGCCCATTGAAATTAGACACAAAGACCCATTGGTCCCTTTTAGGATTGCTCTTAAGACTCACCTATTTCGACTGCAGGGACAAACTTAGTGACCTAATCATGTTTTGTATCTTATATGTTTTCAGCATGTTTGTTATGTTTTCCAATTTCATTGCTTTTGTAATTTGTTGTTCTGTACTGTGGTCATTTCATTATTGATGGTGTAAAGCGCTGAAAGATTCGAAAAATTGGGCGCTATACAAAGTCCTAATTATTATACACAGTTGGCTCAAGATATGTGCATATCGTATAACTGCATATTCTGCTTTATTGCATAGCTTTGTGCCGGTCCCGATTTGTTATCATTGTTTTCAATGGATATCAATGTCAGACAATTGCATATCGTCTATATGCATATTTCGCATAATTGCATACATTGTTCTGGTCCGAACATGCATTATTATGTGTTAAGCTGCTTTGCATAACTGCGTTGTTTAAAATTGTTCCTTTTAAAATGAAAACAAAGCGATTCTCAACATTGGCGGTCAATGTTGATTAATGAGGTCTGTTAATATCAACATCACAGCTATTAAATCTCCGTTTGTCACCAAGAGGCGCTATAGTAGATAACCATAAATATTACCAAGACGGCATTAGCTCTCTGATTCTCTGTTGATCACCAGGAGGCGCGATAGTAGGCAAAAATAATAATTAAACAAGCATGGTCGACGGCTTTAATACTCTTTATCTTTACACAAAATCGCATCGCCCTCTTTAAGAATCCGATCCAGTCAGGTCATTAAATTCGAAAGATAAGACTGGAGCGCTGACCACAAGTCTGCTCCTTGATCTACTGACAAAACTGACCTCCATACGATACCAGGGCAAAATCGCGTCACATTTAAATGAACTAGACCAAATGGGGAATTATTATGGAGAAATAATGGGTATCAGTATGCATGATGCACCAGATACACGTCATAACATGAATGCCGGTTTAGTGCATACGCCGCCTAATTGCATATCATAGCATCGGTCCCGAGGCCATGCATATAATTGGAGCCGACTCTGTGTATATATATATATATATATATATATATATATATATATATATATATATATATACACACACACACACACACATATGCATACATGGGTTATGGACTCTGTATTCTGATGATACATGTCCTCTTACACAGATTTATAAAATAATAAACTGAGTGCACTTCACTCATTAAAATTAGTTCACAACTTAACAAGTAATAAGAAAGGTAAATACATTTATTGAGATTGATACAAATATAATTAAAAAGATTAGAAATAGCAATCCTTCCACACAGGATTCAATGTAATGCTGTGGGTAATTGCATCTATCATCTAGCTATTTTGAACTTTCATGTTAATCTACATGACCACAATCTTATCCCAATAAATGATGAACCAAGGGATATAATGGCATGGTAAATGACGTGTCAGAATAATTTGGAATTTTTGTGACTACACTATTTATTCCCGTGTATACTTGTATTTTAAACTGTATGTCTATGCATGCATCAAATCTAACTTATCCTTCTCTCCATCAACACAATATTTATTTTCCCACGATGCACCACTGGCACTAATTGAACTGGCAAGAGCAATCCACATAATAAGCTGATTTCCCTTGTCTCTTGCAATTTTATTGGCTGAAATAATCAATTATTGATTTAGTTATTTTTAAAATACTTTTGGTACTTTTCTCATAACATCATCCTTAATCTCAGTTAATCATGCTGCATAAGAAATCTGACAAGTTTCCATACTTTTTTCAACACTGTTGTGTCAGTACTCCTGTATTTTAAATTTACTTATTACAGTAAAATCTAGCTTTGCCAGTTATTTCAAGCCGGTAAAATATGTGTTCTTCGTTTGAATATGATGAATTTGTATAAAGAAATTATAAATATAACATTAAGATAATTGATGGTTAACACTACTGATCCACAGCTGTGGTAAAAAGTCATTTTGTAACAGTGATATTGGTATGTATGTATGGATGTATGGATGGATGGATGCATGTGTGTAACAAGTGTTTGTGTGTGTGATAGCGAATGTATGCATGTCATAGTGTATGTATGTATGTTAAGCACACTGTATGTGATTGAGTCTATGCATGTACAACTAATTACATAATTTCCATATGAAATGACCCCAAAGTAAACAATAACCCCCAAACCAAAATTTCCCTTCATTTAATAATGATGAAAATAACTCACTTCATCTGCATGCCAACTCCAAAATGATAGGCATTGTTCATACAGCTAATTCTGTAAGTTCTGAGTAGGTAAGTAATATCAATCTGAACAACATTGGAGTCTACCACTCTTTTGTGTGACTAAACATTTTAATGTGAACTTGACTATTTGTCTGGATAAAATGGCTTCCCGTCTGAGGAGTGTCATAGGATATGAGTATTTTAGATCCTTAACTGGTAGCTTTTGTACAAAGAGGAATTTTCCGCTATTGTTTCATGGAAGATATATATATATATATATATATATATATATATATATATATATACATATATAACATGGCGCTACTCTACCACCGATAGACCACTGAAAGATCAAGTTGACGTGTATAGATAATGAATCGTGTCTTCAAAAGGATCACATGACATATTCTTAAGTTGAGAGATTAATTTTTAGGAATTAATTTCAGTTCAATACCCATTAATTAGATCATATGATAAATGCTAAAGATGTCATTGCATCACCACAATAATTCAAATCAGTTTAAATGAATTAGAAAACATGACAAATTTTCAAATTAAGATTGCTGACTAGAGGAGTTTATTTTATATCAGTATAGATGAATTAGATTACAAGATTAATTTAAATTTCAGGTCCAGATTGTTGACTAGAGGAGTGTATTTTATATCAGTATAGCTGAATTAGATTACATAATTAATTTAAATTGCAAGTGCAGATTGTTGAATTATTTTATATTAGTGTCGATAAATTAGATTACAAGAAAAATTAAAATGTTCTAATTGAGATTGCTGACTAGAGGAATTTAGTTTATATCAATATAGATGAATTAGATAAAATGAATTATTTAAAAAATATTGAATCTCAATTTGTCGGTTCTACTGAGAAAGACACTTGCTGAATTTCCAAGATTTGCCAGTTTGGGATATTGTTCACAATAACTGCACAATTTATTGGTTTCTAAGTAAACAAATTCAAGGGAGGGATAGCATTCAACCCAATGTGAAAATTTCTGTATTTTAGTTATGTCGTGTTTGATACTGTTGACTGCCAAAGATTTTGACTTGCTAGCCTTGGGATAAATATTTACCTCATACTCAGTTACAGTCTTGTTTTACCCCTACACCTTGAAATGAATTTACTACATCAAAATCTTCCTTATTACCATCCTTATGAAAATAATTTGGGAAGCACATTTTTCTCATTAGTAAATAATATAATGCTTGTCAAGTACTCCTAACCTTAACATAGCATAAATGTTGTCATTTAAATAGAAACATAGCTTATTAGCTAGTGTAATTGTTTTTCCTGTTTTCTTCCCCTGGGGATCAGGGAAAACCAGCATGTGAAAATTAATGATTCGTAGAATCAACTAATGTTAAAGAATCTTTACTGTCATTTACAGTTCATAAAGAAATAAGCACCAATTGTTTTTATACAAAGTTTCTTTAATTTTATCACACTGACTTACTGAATGACAATCACATTGAGTCAATTGTGATGATCTGGTTTGTGTAAATGCAATACTTTAAGACTGTTAATAAAGCATATCATCATTGATATGATTGGCGTGTTTTGAAGTCTTAATACTTGAGTTGTTGTTGTAGGGTGTAATGCTATTTTTCAGCACAAGATAGGCTATACATGGTGGCAAGTATAAATGGTGGAGGAAGAACCTAGGGAACCTCGTAAAGAACCAACGATCCACGAGAAGCTACTGGCAAGCTTACTCCCATGCCATCAATGCCCAAATCTGAGACTCAAACCCATGCCGACAGAGGTGAGAAGGCAGTGATCCATAACGGTGAGCACTTTAAATCACTCGACAATTGGGGGCCCCTAATAATTTAGTAGCTTATCCCAAAATGCAGTGAAGCAGTAATGAAATGTATGTACATGGAGCAATTATCAATGACCATTGGTAGGTGTGATAAATGATGTAAATTTTATATAGAAAAGGGTAGAATCAAGTGTTATGTACTGAGGTAGATACATGATTAGAGCACGAAAATAAAAACTTGTCCCTCTTTTCACAACTGATAAAAATAACATGTTGCAGAAACGTATCTTGCAAAATTTTACTTGCCAGATTTAAATAATAAATAGTCGGGGATGTTGGGTTATGTGATTTGATTATCCCTGAATCAATAGTGATATTTAATCAATATATGTCATCACAAAGAAAGGCAATATAGTTTTATGAAATATTTATTTTATTTAGGATTACCTCCCTAATTGATGACTAACCAAAATTTGGCACCTCTCAGACAATCCTAATATCAATTGTACTGGCATTTACTCCAAATTCCACAAATGAAGCATAGGTAAATGCTATTTGTTAATTGTGATAGGGCATGTATTAAAGCTCAAATGAGAATGTAATTTTCCAAAGCAAATATTTACTGAATGTGCTGGACAGAATTTCAGGATATTGATGGTCAAATGTTTTCACACTGATATAGATTGTCTTGTTTATTATTATATGACATTCCCCAACCCAATTCCAAAGTCACATTATGGACAGTCGTTTGAATCTCTGTGTATATTCCTTCCTTCCAATTAATAAAATTTTGAAAAAATATTATAATTTTCCATCTCTCCTATAAAATATAATCTATAAGTTTTAATACTGTCAGATCATTCCCGAATAGAATGTAAGCACAAATAAACATTTTTACAATTTTCCAACCTAATAAGTGCTTTACTGTATATAGATCTTCAAAGCACAGTAATCTTTTAGTACATACCATGATACATTATCAAATTCAAACTGCATAACTAGAGGAATATATTTAGGATTGTACAAATTGCCATTACACTCTGGTAGGTATGATCAACTATTACTATGTGCACAATTGACAATTGTCATATGTCATTATATGATGTAAAATATATATATTTCACTTTGGAACCATTCTCCTACAGAGTTATCTAGTGGTGTATAGGGACCTTATCAAGTAACTTATGTACCAAACTAGACAATGTTAAGAAGAACAAAATGCAAGGAGAAGGAAAAAATAAAATATTTTCCCTATTGAAAAGCAACTCACATCATCTGCATGCCATGGCTGAACTGCTGCATGCAACTCATACTGCAAGTTTAGGCCCAGGTAGGAGGTAATCTTGGAGAGATTCATTATAATGAACCTTCTAACTCTGCTGCACAGCTTTGCATCAGGGGGCTTGACTTCCTCAAGCACCATCCTTGTTATTCTTGCAAATACAACATGGTTCTTAATGTAGACTGTTAACCTGTGGAAAAGGTCTAAATCAAAAACACAGCAACCACAGAAAATGAGATTTTCTGCTGTATCCTTCTTCTTGGCAACTGGCCAGCGAGCTACACAGGCAGCAAGAAGCCTGTGAAAGATGGGAGTTGGCAAATACTTCCCTGTAAAAATGCAGCGCATGTCTGGTGTTCTCACCATGCGGGGATCTTCTTCTGGGGATATAACTGCTATTGGAGATTCTTGACGAAGCATGCAAGGTGTAAGGAAGTAGTTCTCCACCTGAAAGTATTAAATATACATACATATTGAAAAAGACCTTTAGTTTCAGAATGATTTATACAAAAGATCAACTACATTCAGCCAATGAATCCTTGGAGAAATCATTTATATTTTTCTAGTTTTGTTCATGAGAGTCACTTTTAACATTGGATGAGCATCATTTGTATATTTGTGCAAACTTAAAGCCCTTTACATGCTATTTTTTCCAATGTGCAATCAGATCTTTCCAGCTGGTTGTCAATCTGACTGTCAGATATGGTTTTTAGCCAAGTTTAATAAAAGTCAAGGTTTCACAAAACAGCCCATATAAACCATTTCGAAACAAAGTACTAGATCACAAGACTGTTAAATGCACCTTTTGGAAGATAATGGATAAATAAAAAATGATGGCAAGCACATTTACAATCCTCAAATAGTCCTCCAAGTTATAAGATCATTGTACTACACAAAATGTTATTTACTTAATCACTGCCAAGCCTGCAGCAAACATTTTATGTATATAATACTAAAACAGAATTCCATGGGAGAATTAAAACAAACGCCTCAGAGATATCCAAAATAAGTAGACCCAAAGATATAACCACTTTAACCAATCTGACCACAACATTAGTTATGTTCAATATTAGATACTATAAACAATCTGATCAGATACAGGTCTCTCTAATGGCAACACTAATCAGAAATATAAGGAATTTTATATGATGCTGCAATTACATACGCTACATCCAATAGTGATCAATACTAGTTTACTAGTCCTTCCAAACATTTACTAGTCCTGTCCACAAAATAATGTCACACACATGTATTGAGATTAACAGCAATTTTGTTTCATAAATAGCATTATCATATGAAATATATAAGTATAAATCCTACTTTAAATCATCAATCAGTCAATTAACATTTATTGTTTCTCTATATCATATGGATCCAATTCCAAAATGGAATCCAGGTGTCCTTTCTTGTCCTCCACCTGTCCATGTTTCCTGAAATGTCCGATTATGCTTTTCCCTATCATAAGAATTATTCCTCTCTTTTATGATATTTTCATTCAACTTTTGCTTTTGTTCCGGAGGCTGAACACCTTCTATAAAACTCCACATTTAGCCTGTCTTATAAGGCGGGAATTGTTGTCTCGTTTTGAAATACGAGATGTTATATTATAGCTGACACGAATTATTTAAAGTAAGAAATGGAGTGGCACAGTGTCCTTTATATATAAAAAAGTCCGAACAAGAAACACATTAAAAAAATCTTGCCTTTGCTCCCCCCCATTAAATGGCCTCTCCCTAATAAAGTCTTGACTTCAGCGTATGTTCTGCAGAATCAAAGCAGTGGCTATTGTAAACACTGTTATAAAATATTAACATAAAATATAATGTTAATTTCACCTTGAAAAATGTGTGTTCCTATCAAACGAAGCCATCTGACTCGGCGCGTAGTATTTAACAGCTCCAATTACGGTCTCATCATTAATAGCGTAGCGTAAGTTTGGTAAGTGTTCCTAAATAATCGTACCTCAATGTATTGTTGAAATTAATAATAAGCGGGAAAATTTTCAAATCTTACATGCCCATGCTGAGCGATTTTAATTCCCAACAAATGTACGGCATATTTCTAGGATATCTCCAGGAGTATTCAATTATTTGTTCAGTCTTGTATGGGAAAAATATGAAAACAATTTTTATTGCCATAGAAAAAGTAGTTGTATGGAAATGATGCGTCAGTAATGTAATCATAATAAATTGATCGAATTCTTATAATTATTTCGATGCAAACGTAAATCATGCAGTTTCCCGTTTGTGACTGTTGGTGCATTTGACTATCAGGCAACAACAACAACAACAAAAAAGGAAACGAACAAGCATGCAAACTAACTTTTTAAAATGTTCTTTTGTGTTGTAGTTTGTTACTGCTGTTGTGTGAATAAACTGTGATATCAGGTTCTTTTTCAATTAATTCCCTGTCAGATTAATTAGGATATAAATTATCAAACTTCCGTTGTTAATGACGAGAACACGATTGGATCTGTTAAGCGAAATGCACAAAATCAGATGGCTTGTTGTATTAGAAACACATTTCTGAGGCAGAAATTGACTTCATTTTCTTATGCTAATATTTTATGACTGTTTACAACGGTCACTGCGTTGATTCTACAGAATACTGAAGTCACGTCTTAACTAGGGTATTGAGCAAACAAACGCTGACTGTTGGTAAAAAGAACTTACTAGCCCATCGGACTAATAGCATTATGATAATTACTAGTCCGACAGGAAATCTACTAGCCTCGGGCTAGCGGACTGCCGCTAATTTCGAGCTCTGCATTTGTAAAATCTTAAGGATCATCATGCTATGATCAGTTTGTTATTGTTTGGAAATTCTGAATTACATAGACTGTATAGTGGGTTCAGGTAAAGCTATATATATATATATATATATATATATATATATATATATACAGAATCAAATTACTGAGTAGTACACACAGACTGTATACTGGTAAAGCTACATATACAAAATCAAATTACTGAGTACACATTTGTCTAGATGTTTCATGTAATGATATATAATACAGAATCAAATTACTGAGTAGTACACACAGACTGTATAGAGGGTTCAGGTAAAGCTATATATACAAACTCAAATTACTGAGTACACATTTATCTAGATGTTTCTTGTAATAATATATAATACAGAATCAAATTATTCAGTACACATTTGTATAGATGCTTCATGTAATAATACATAATACAGAATGAAACTATTGAGTACAGAAATTTCTAGAGATTTCCTGTCATGCTATATTATACAGAATCAAACAATTGAGTACAGATTTTTTTGAGGTTTCATGTAATGCGATATTATACAGAATCAAATTATTCAGTACACACGCTATCTAGGTTTCATGTAATGCTATATTATACAGAATAAAATTATTTAGTATAGAAATATTTAGAGGTTTCATGTCATGCAATATTATACAGAATCAAATTATTCAGTACACAGACTGTCTAGGTTTCATGTAATGCTATATTATACAGAATAAAATTATCTAGTATAGAAATTTTTAGAGGTTTCATGTCATGCTATATTATACAGAATCCAATTATTCAGTACACACATTGTCTAGGTTTCATGTCATGAAATATTATAAAGAATCAAATTATTCAGTACACAGACTGTCTAGGTTTTATGTAAAGCTATATTATACAAAAGCAAATTAGTACACATATTGTATGGAGGTATTATGTAATGCTATATAATACAAAATAAATTACTCAGTACACTGAACGTCTAGGTTTCATGTAATGCTATATATTCAGAATGAAAATAATGAGTGCACATATTGTCAAGAAGTTTCAAGTAATGCTATGTAATATAGAATATAATTAATGAGTACGCAGATTATGCTATGTAATATAGAATATAATTAATGAGTACACAGATTGTCTTGAAATAATGCTATATATTGTATTACATACTAGTGTGTGAAGTATACATTCGTATTGGGAGAAAATATTTGTGTATTTTTTCATTCCTATATCTTTACATGTGAAAAAATATATCCTGATATATTTACATGTAAAAATATATGATTTCCCGTTATGCAGTCAGAACAAATGAATAGAAACTGTCTTAAAATTCAGACATGGAAATTAATCGTTGATACAGTAATCTGACCAGGTGCTGTTTGCATGTCTCTGAAGTTATTTCCCCTTGCTTAAATGACAACACTAACAATCCTGTTGTGACTCATTGCTGAATCAGACTTGCTATGTTTTCAGATAGGGTCAAATAGTTTACAAAATGACACAAATGTAATTTACTGTGACAGATTAGGTCATTACAATCTACCAATTTCTTAACTTGTGTATATTTGAAAATTAGGCTGTGAAACTGAGACAAATTTACATAAAGGATGTGGGGGTTAGTGGCATGTGCCCATGAGTGCATTTACTCTTTGGAGTAAATTTTGTATATCATGAAAAAAAATCTTTTCCTACAATAATAGTAGGTATATTTCATCCTCTGGAACCAAAACGTGTTGATATTTTAACTTGTGACATTGCCAATCATAAAATATGAAATATATCTGGTAATAACCAGGGAAAATAAAATGTCCTCTATATACTGGATCATAGAAATGAAAATAATGTGTGAGGTGTTTATAATCAAGTTCCTTTATTCATAAACATAAAACTTCATAAAACAAAAAATAGTTAGGGAAAGACATTTCATCAACATTGTATTTTGAAATGATTCTGTATTTACTGAAGTGATACATAGATGAAGACACTCCAATTACTTACTAATCTGATCAGAATTTGAGTTATGTCCCTTTATTTATCTTGCCTGGCCTTTCATGGCTCAAAACATCAGAAGCACTTAGTATAAAAAAAAGTGTTAGGAATAGAAACCTAGCCTCGCAATAGGCAGTAGAGACCATATAAAAGGTTTTGTAGAATGAAATCTCTTCAGGCTAAATAGTACAACAATCAATCAAAATACAGGAATAAATTAAAGTAACATGTTTTGAATTGGTAACACAGTATAGCATGTCTTGAAAGACCACCTCTTTTACCAAAGAATTGGTCTCTCAGGACAGGTGGTCTCTCATGACAAGCCACACAGGTATATAATCAATAAATTTGTGCACTGTGGTCTCTAAAGACAGGTGGTCTCACATATCAGTGAACTTTCAAGACAGGTTTGACTGTAATTCATTTTCCAATATGTATATATGTTTTTGTTGTTGTTGTAGGGTTTAACACCAATTTTCAGCACATGATAGGCTATACATGGCGGTCAGTATTAAAGTTGGAAAAAGAACCAGAGAAAATCCATGGAAAGAACTGACTCAGGAGAAGCTATAGACAAGTTTTCTCACGTATGTATGTATGTATGTATGTATGTATGTATGTATGTATGTATGTATGTATGTATGTATGTATGTATGCATGCATGCATGCATGCATGTATGTATGTATGTAAGACTGGGTTTAATGTCACCTCAGCAAAATCCACACTACATAATACCATTTAAAAGATAAGGTCTTCAACTGCAAATGCAATAATTTCTGAGAACTTAAAGAAATATAAATCTATCCAAATAAAAAGATAAAATTTGAAATCTGCAACTCATGTGAAAGGAGAGGAAAACATGGAACCTTCATATTAACTGACCTTCTCTCCCATCTCATTAAATGATCTTGGTTTGGCAAGAATGTTGAGCTGTTCCATTATCATCAAGATGTGTTCTTTGTGTTTATGTAGATCTGGATGTTTCTCCTTTGTCCATATAGCATCTGTGAATAAAAAAACACAGACCTTAGATTCAATGGGGAAATTGTAATAATGGAATACTTTTAAACATATTTACTTAAAAACATCAGAGTCAGATTTATTATCATATATCTGGAAGAGTAAATGTTATATCTAATTATTTAATTTCACTGTTATTAGATTTATATTCAACAAACCATTAAAACCAGCAATGCAAAAATACCAGTATATAGATATGTGTGCGTGTGTGTGAAGTATAATCATTACATTAATATCTGCAAACAAAATCAGAGAACCAGACTTGAACAGATGAAACTCTCCAATAAAGTTTCATTTACAATTTGACTTCAGGAAATAGATTATGGTTGTATTTTCATTTTCCTGAGCTGCTGCCTATGCCAGATTATGGATGTTAAATTTTGTCATTTATCAATGAAGTAACTAATATTAATATCACTAAAGATGCTTACTTGTATTCATTAAGTGATGGTGTCTTGATTAAAAAGACTGGTGATTCTGGTGTAATTCATTATTGTTTGTTTGTTATGGTTTAACGCCATTTTTTAGCACAATATTGGCTATACATGGCGGCCAGTATTAATGGTGGAGGAAGAACCCAGACAAGCCCCGAAGAGAACCACCGACCCACGAGAAGCTACTGGCAAGCTTTCGCACATAACTACATTTGCCGAATCTTAGACTCGAACACACGCAGACAAAGGTGAGATGGCAGTGGTCCGTAACCAACAGCGCTTTAGACCACTCGGCCACTCGGGGCCCCAATTCATTATTGAGATAATATGTTAATCCTGTCCAGTAGATTTGCATCTATAACCATATCCCAAGTTGTACTTTTTATGATGTTGCGCTTGCATGACAGTATCAAATATTTAGGATGATTGTTTGAGTCCAGAGTCATTACCAATCCATTCGAATGACTTACCCACTATGTTTAGAATTTTGAAATTGATTACATCCATAACTAATAGAAATCAAATTGTAAATACAAAACATTTCTTTGATAATATTTGCATAATCATATTACAATATAGGAAAATGTTCACTGCTTGATGGTAATGTTTCGTCATGCTAGAGAGACATTCTATGGGGTTGTTGTAGAAATAGAAATAAAAAAGTATTGTTGTAAATTTTGGCCCACATTGCATATAGTGACAATATATATTTTCACTAACAGAAGAATGAAATATGACCTGTACTAGTAGTGCATGTACGCACTATTTAGTTCAGTGGAATCCTCAATGTTACAAGAGGACAAGTTTCCATTTTCTTTTCCCCATACATCATACATTCCAGCCATGATGCTTATATGTCTTACTCCTCCTTTATGTTATGAATACATTATCAAGAAATACAGTGTTATTACCTAACTAATTGCACATTTGGGGATTGGGTATTGTCCTTTATTAAACCTGTGCTTATCTATAGCGTACTTGAAAAGCTCACCAGCTTATTTTTCTGTTGAAAATTACCTATCTGTGACTTTTCTTTTAAATCTAGAGTTGGGTCCCCTTGGTTCAGAAGCCATTATGAAATTAGTCAAAAGATTACTTGCTGATACTTCTAGACCCAAATCTAATTCTGGACAGTTTCATCATGGTGTGCAAGGATTGCCAATAAATTCTATTGAGGACAGTTTCCTGAAATGTCTGGCTTTTGGTCCATTTTTATACAGTTTGAATAGACATACATAAAATCATATCAATGCAATTCAATTTTCATGATGCTTGTACTAAATCATTAAATTTGGGTCACAGTGATGTAATAATTGTATATCTAACTTGCTTTTATTGGGAGGTATTTATGAAATTTAGAAAAATCATTCAACCTTGCTCTTAGGTCACAATAACCCAAATTCTGTGATGAATGAGTTGCTTTCATTGAGATGTATCCATATATCAAATAATTTTAATGTGGGTGATGAGAGTTCAATATAATAAGGCTTGGGAAACAAATGTAAATAAATTAATCACTGTTGTCATGCCCCAATGTTGTTGGCATATATCTGCAATGTGTTGATTAAATATGCTTCAATATATAATAAAATACATGTCACTCATGAATGTGAATATGGTAACAGTACTCAGATTTTAATATGGTTCAGTTAATTTTGTCAAGATGTTTCCAATTTCCCTTAGTGTATGCCTGAGATATTCAGGATGTAGAAAAAAAAACAACGAAAACTTGTAAAATGCTTAAAGTACCTCTCAATTACTTCAAAATGATATGTATTTTATTAAATGGTAACAGAAAAAAGAAATGTACAAACCAACAAGTTCTACAGTAAGGATTCCTTTCTCCTTGAAGTCAGACCATTTCTGTGTGATATCACTGTGAGCAGCACTGGTAGCAGGGTTATTTGATTCAGTGTTATTGTCAGCAGGGTTATTGGGTAGATTAGGCTGAGCATTGATGAGGAACTTCAGGGCGTCAATCATCCACTTTGGGTCTAACAGAACATTATCTCTCAATACTTCAATGCTGAAAAAATATTTCAAAAGGTCTTGTATGTAATTACTCTTGTGTTATATAAACTAAGGTTCACGGTTTAAGTCGACACAAGGTCAACAGAGCTAAATTTATTTACAATTTAGTTTCTGTTTTATGTTCTTAAGAAATTAAACAATAAGGAAAAATTACAGACACACACAGTCATATATAGATACTTGAATATAACCATCACTACTGCCAACCATACTTTGTGTTAATTATTGAGCAATTAAATGAATCTGTACAAAGAAAAGTTTCTATTTGATAAACTAATCAGGAAAAGCAAAACTTTATGTATTTTTATAACATTATGAATCATTTTTCAACTGATAGCTTCTAAATAATAAATTCCACCAAGTACTAATGTAGATCTGCCTTACAATCTCACATGAAATATATAGCAGCATACAAGACTCTTACCTACCCTATAGTCTTACCTGAAGTAGATGATTGTTCCTGTTTCATGCAGATATCTAAGAAACAGATCAAGTTCTTCACTTTCTTCTATTCGAACAGTTCCTTCCTTGTTTAAATTTTCCACTGTAGAATGGGAAACCACCTGCAATTGCAAGTTAACAAAGACATTAATCTCCTTACTTGATAAATAAAATGTTTTAAACTGTTATTTTATAATCACCATTTAACAAAATATATGTTCAAATTTCACATGGATAATATTTAAGTGTGTGTGTATGATTTATACTTTTAACATAGCTTTAACATTTTTCCAGTCATACTGCTACAATGTCAGCAGTGTAAAGTAATGTCTAGCTCTGGGACATCATGCCCCAGTCACATTATCCTGACACCAGGCCAACCAGAAAAAACACCAAACTCTTAAAGTGTTTACTAATGGCACTGCCAATATCCAAGTGCGTTTATGGCTTTTCTTGGTCACTTCAGTCATGTGTCATACATCCTGCATCCAAGTGTCTTGTCTAGATCACCTTAGTCAGGCATCAAACATCTTGCATCCAAGTGAACTTATGGGTTACGCTCTGGCAAGGTTACCTTAGTATCTTGCATCCATCCAACATTGTATATGCTAGAGGTAAGTGTCAGGTATAGACTTTAAACATGCTACCGTCTAGAGTCAGGTATCCATCAACAAAGCGTGTGTTAAGGGTTACAATAATGACCTACCCAATATGCATGTGAGTTTATGGCTTTGTTTCATCACCTCATTAACATGTAATTATAGCCTGCATACATGAATAACTGCTTATGCACACTACAGACTACTCTGATGAAAATGTAAAACTTGATATACTGGTCTATATTACAAGGGACACAAGTGAATTAGATATAAAAAAAACTGTACAAGAATGAATGATGCCACTTGAACTATGACTGAATGACTTTAAAGACAATCCACATCTAATAATTGTTATTTATGAACAGTTACAAATTATAGCATGCCTCAACCTTATCATGTATATATGCTAGTACTAATGAGATATTTTTCTAAATATAAATGACACAAGACAGAGAACTGACAGGTTAATGACAGAAACAAGAAAGAGACATACAAATATGTGACACTGAAATAATAAGGAAAAGTGACAATGTCATGACAGAAGACTGACATGCTAATGAGGTACTATAATACATGGCATGCAAATGGGGTACTATAATACATGGCATGCAAATTGAGTAATATAATACATGACATGCAAATGGGGTACTACTATATTACATGTCATGCAAATGGGGTATTATAATACATGGCATGCAAATGGGGTACTATAATACATGACATGCAAATTGAGTAATATAATACATGGCATGCAAATGGGGTACTACTATATTACATGTTATGCAAATGTGGTATTATAATACATTGCATGCAGATGGGGTACTATATAATACATGACATGCAAATGAGGTACTATAATACATGGCATGCAAATGGGGTACTATAATACATGACATGCAAATGGGGTAATATAATACATGGCATGCAAATGGGGTACTATAATACATGGCATGCAAATTGAGTAATATAATACATGACATGCAAATGGGGTACTACTATATTACATGTCATGCAAATGGGGTAATATAATACATGGCATGCAAAATGGGGTACTATAATACATGACATGCAAATTGAGTAATATAATACATGGCATGCAAATGGGGTACTACTATATTACATGTTATGCAAATGTGGTATTATAATACATTGCATGCAAATGGGGTACTATATAATACATGACATGCAAATGAGGTACTATAATACATGGCATGCAAATGGGGTACTATAATACATGACATGCAAATGGGGTAATATAATACATGACATGCAAATTGGGTACTACCATATTACATGTCATGCAAATGGGGTACTATATAATACATGACATGCAAATGGGGTACTATATAGACATGCAAATGAGGTACAATAATACATGACATGCAAATAGGGTACAATAATACATGACATGCAAATGGGGTAATATAATACATGACATGCAAATGGGGTACTATATAATACATGACATGCAAATGTGGTACAATAATAAATGACATGCAAATGAGGTACAATAATACATGACATGCAAATGGGGTACAATAATACATGACATGCAAATGGGGTACTATGTAATACATGACATGCAAATAAGGTACAATAATACATGACATGCAAATGGGATACTATAATACATGACATGCAAAAGGGGTACTAAAATACATGACATGCAAATGGGGTACTATAATGCATGACATGCAAATGGGGTACTATATAATACATGACATGCAAATGGGGCACTATGTAATACATGACATGCAAATGAGGTACAATAATACATGACATCCAAATGGGGTACAATAATACATGACATGCAAACAGAGTACCTCAATACAACTTTTGCAGAATTATTAAGTTACATTTTTCTCCCATACACAACATGTGTGCATTACATTTTCTTTCTTTGCTAAGGGAGATAAACGATCACAATGATGTTGTTGTTTTAGGGTTTAAAGCCATTTTTTAGCACAAAATATGCTATACATTGTAGCCAGTATAAATGGTGAAAGAAGCATCCGGGAAAACTTTGGAAAAAGATATACACCCAGGAGAAGCTAATGGCAACCTTTCCCCTCGACCCACATTGGCTGAATCTGAGACTCGAACCCATGCAAAAAGATGGATCATATAGTTCAGCTATGTGTCTGTGTGCTTTATCAGAATATGATGGTTTACATCACATATCAAGATTCGTTTTTGATTTACTTTAGAAACAAATTGTAATTTTCTTCTCAACTAAAATCATGCAGATAAAACATGCAACCAGTAGCCCACCCTTCAATTATTATTAATGTATGAATTGAGCAGTGGATTCCTGAGTCTATAATCCTTGTTGTGCTAGGGTTGTTACTTTCAACCATTTTGATCCCAGCCATGGGATACATTTTGAATGAATAAAATGGACATATTTTGGATGAATAGTGGCATACAGTTTGAAGGAATAAATATACATATTTTAAATGAATAGTAGGATACATTTTGAATGAATAAATATACATTTTTTGAATGAATAGTGGGACACATTTTTGAATGAATAGTGGGACACATTTCAAATGAATAAATGGACATATTCTGAATGAATAGTGGAATATATGTTAAATATATAGTGGGAAATATTTTGCATAATTCAAGGGACATAATTTGATTGATTAGTAGTATATATTTGATTTAATTATGAGCTGACCATTGTGTTCATTTTCACATATGACACGTACGTTTTGACTTGTAATGTTTCTCATTTTCATTTGTGAATATCATACTGTGCCAATTTTCAGTCTTAACATTTGATATGCTAGCTTTTGGGACCTGTCTGTCCAGTCAGGTATGGAATAAATACATCTACAAACTAATGGCCTGTAACATTAATAAACTAATTTCAGGCACACAAAAAAGAAACAATAGAATGTGATAATCTGTGTACATTGTTTGGGGTAGATATACTGGATGCATAGCACAATTATAATTGTTATAGTAAAACACAAATAAGTTTTGATTTATGCCCAATCTCTTAAATTTGATGGCATTGCCTACTTCAGGTATGACCTGTATCAAGCTGGATACATTTTACCATGGTCTTATGTGTTCTGATAATATTTCTACACCTGCCAACTCTAAGAAGGCCTTCTTTTTACCTGTCCAGCTAATATTTTGTCAACCCTGTCAAGACCTTAGTAAGGTAGTTTATAGTTTTCCATCAGAGAGGTCCATTTTCAGTATAATAACTTTATTATACACTAATATTGTAGAGACTTAGGAAACCTGCATTTGAAAATTTCAAAAGGGTGATCTGATACAGCAGAGGCAAACATTATTATAAACTATCACATCGGTGAAATAAACTTTGACCTAACTTACAATGTCAGAAACTGCAGTTTTAAATGCCACTGAACTCAATGGCTTCTTGCCAGATCTCCTACTTGGCAAAATTATTTGATATATTATTTCATGAAGTGATTGCAATCATCTGTTGCTGCGAAATCATGCTTTTGTTGCAGAAAGATGACAAGCAAAGGAAATTTAAATTTATACTTAATAGTCTATATAAAAACGGGGACTGGACCACCTTGGATCCAAACGTTTGAAAGCTGAATCGAGGCCTGGAAATCTGTCGAAAACAATCGATTTTGTGAAAAACCAAGGTACGTAGAAGTGCTCATTTTGACAAATCGAGGCTTAAAAAAATCGATTTGGAAAACCAGGATACGAGGTATGGACTCTTGGTTTGTAATTCCGGAGAAACTCTTGAATGGTCGGAGGGGACTCATTGTGAATGTGATGAGTATTCGCGCGGGTATTGTAATACATGAGCAGAGATCTATAGGAGCATTTGTCACAGTTGTTGCAGAGATTAATCTTACCTCTGACACCAACGCCACAATTCAAACACGGATTTGTTCCAGCGCGGGGACTTACTCTGAGAAGATGCGCGTGAACACCGCAGAAATCTCCATAACACTTCTTGGAACACCCATTATTGGTATTCGCGAGCAACTACTGACACGTTGAAAGTTTATACAACATATATGTGTATTTGGAGAAAGTTTAATTCAATTTTATAGGAATATAATGATAGATATTAATGAAATAACATAATATTAATTAAAGAGATGATTAAAATATATATGGTTAGATCGAGCCGTGATATGACTCAATACAGCGATGATGACTTTGTTGAGTCCCTCGGACACGGAGAATCGTATTATCGGTGGCTCAACGACGAGTATTGTAAAGATCCTTACGATTGGCACACGCTCCGGGAGTTTTATCGGAGAAAACTCGGATTGGTAACCACGACAAGTAAATCAGCCGCGATTGATTTATTATCGAGTCATAGTTATTTGATGCGTGGGGTTATAATTCAATCGTTGGGAGTGTTTTATGTATTTGACGATGATGACATATCCGCGATAATTGATTTCCATGGAAAAAGTGGTGTTCATGAGATTATACTAAAATATCGCGATCGATATCCTGTTATTGGCATTGATTCGAAGGTGCCGACCGTTGAAGAAATCGTGAATTATTTCGGTGAAACTATTTTTATTTCATCGACGACAAATGGTTATCACGTGTTGATGAAAGATCGAATAGTTGACTTTGATACACATAAATCACTAATAAAGAAAGCCGCAAAGGATAATTCAACGTGGAATGTTGATTTACAAGCTGGACTTTAGAGTATCAAGTTGAATAATACAAGATCGGCTAAGAAGAATTCCAGTGATAAGAAATTAATCTATCCACGGAGAAATATTTGTGAACAGGAATTATTATCGTGTACATGTTCGATTCAACGCAGTTGTATAAGAATGCCTGATAATGAAGATTCTGATATATTTCATGGTGAATTATCCAAGGATGAGATTGATAAAATCTCTGTCGCGATAACTGGAGAACTCGATAATATCACAGGAGTAACAGGTGGAAGCGGTGATATGATCTCGTTACGACGAAAACCTGGATCGTATTGTTGTATCTGTCATCGGCGACACGGGTATAATGCGATTCACGATTATATCGAACAAACTTGTATAGATTGTTACGTTGTGAGGTATTCGGATTGTTATCTCATGGGATGTTTTCGTGGTCAGGGTAAAATAACAATTCCGAGAAATTTCAGTGATGAAACTATCGATGCTGACTATGACAAGTATGTAAAATCATTCAAGTATCGTGAGAGTGATTATCCGGGATGGCTTCCTGATAAAATAGATGATTATGTTTATATTGAGCTGCCAGTACACGAATCAGGCCGCGGTTGTAAAATGATCAGCGATTGTGACTATATGGATGACTCAGCTTGTGGGATGTGAAAGTCAGAGTCTGCTCGGAAATCAATCCGGGACGATCAATCAGTGCTATATTTATCATACCGGAAAACATTCACGATGAAAACACGCGCGGATTATAATCTAGAATCATATAGTGATATTTACGGCAGCATTATATTTGATGAGAACGGCCACAGAAAGGTGATTTCACAAATCGAAAGTATTGTTCGTGTACGAGGAATTCCTGATGCGGTTATCGAAGACGAATGGCATGAAATTCTACGACAACTACAATCATCGAAAAACAGTAGCGCGATATGGAATAAATATGTTGGATTAATAACAACTGTGAAAAGAGTTATCGTCATTCACGCAGATGCCAACAGTAACGACTTAGTGTTATTCCGGGATAATTTAGGTCGATCTGAAATGAAATTTATCATCAACGACTATAAGATCGATCATGACAAGAAATTTATTGTGGAACACTCTCACTGGGATAATTATGCAAAATTGTTAGAAACACATGAGCATGGAAATCGCGTTGTTGTATTCACTCACAATAAACGACGTGGAGATTATTCTGTGGAAAGTCTCGCGAAACAGTTACAACACCGAGGATATCTCGTGAAGTATTTTTACGCTGATACTGATCCCGTGGAGAAACGGAGAGATTTCGCGGATACCAAGACTGCATTCAACGCCATTGATGTTTTTATGAGTAATACGACAGTTGAGGCTGGTATTTATATTGTTGATGTACGATTCCAACATCTATTTGTGTTTTCGGAAGAATTAGGGTCGGTTGAAGCAACTAAACAAGCGCTACATCGGTTCAGAAATATCAGTGAAATTCATTACTCGGCGAATTATCGTAAAAATATTTCTGAGTTGCCGTTGACTCGAGATGGCATAATCGAGGTGATAAAATCACGCGAAAGAAAATTAACCAAGGACGAATTGTTATTTCGAGCTCCTAACATTAATGATATAAATACCAGCTATGGATACGCTTTTATCATTAATACCATCAATGAGAATAATTGTTATTTCACTCAACGGTTAATCGCGATGATGAAAAACACGGGATATGAAATAATACAAATTTCCCGGACGAGTATGAAATCTGGTTGGAGAAACGGAATTAAATAATAAAAATACCAGACGCGAAGATCGACGATAGTCCAGTCGTAGATGATTTTCTGAAAAGTTCTGTCGGGGAAAGAATAGCTCAGTCAGGTACGATAACACAGACATCAACGGTGAAGTATTTCAAGTACGATCCTGAAGAACAGTTAGAACCATACCAGAAGAAACTGAAATATCTCTGTAACGTGTTTCAGACTGATGTGAGTAAACTTGAAGTTGATACAATCGAATAACTTGATAAAACAACACCACGGTTACAACGAGCACAACAACGCATCGTTGATAAACACAATAATGGTAAATCAATCGCGACGCAAAATTTTCGCAGAGATAAAAAATCACCGCTGGAACAGATTGAAATCATCCGAGATGTTCTTGATCTGTTACAACTTACTTCCTGATGTTGTTCCTGATGATTTAAGTAAATTGACTATACCTGTGAATCGAAGTGGATTAATCAGAAATATGGAATGGATGTTACATGATCAGAGACAACTTGATAAGTATCAACGGTTTATAAAACATTTCAACGAGATATTTCCGGACCTTTCGAGAAATAAAAGAAAACAAGTGTTATCAACTAAGATTATAATCGAGAAAGTGAAATTGATATACAAGGGATTCGGCGCGAAGTTACAATTTATAATTGTCACACGTTCGCCAACATGATATGACAAAAAACCAGTGATGATAATATGATATAAAAAATACTACAGTGTTGAAATTCCATATCTGGCGGTGTCACAGATGGTTTTCTCGATACGACAGTCAGATTAATAAATAGATAAGCGGATGATGGTTGTCGAAACGTCGCATTTCCTTAATAATTATAATTGTCACATTTTTGACAACTTTTTTCTTCGGATTGATGAAATAAGACTTCCATGGAGGATCATACTACAGTGTTGAAATTCCATATCTGGCAGTGTCACAGATGGTTTTCACGATACGACAATCAGAATAATAAATAGATAACCGGTTAACGTTTGGCGAAACTTCGGAATTCCTTAAATATTTACAATTTCCGAAGTTTCGCCAATTTTTTTCTTCGGATTGATGAAATAAGACTTCCATGGAGGATCATACTACATTGTTGAAATTCCATATATGCGGTGTTGTGATGATTAAGTGACAAAAAATAAATAAATAAAAAGTGATCCAGTTTATAACCGCGTTACAGTGTTGTGATTTCTATATTAAAAGGATTTATCTTGTAGTTTTTTATCACTGACTACTTCTGTGAGTTTATTTAATATTTTGGTACGCTCTGTAATAATTTTATTTGTTTCGTCGACATCATTCGAGTATCTCTCGCGTTCTGTATTATACATATTTACTTTCTCAGCTGTTTTATTCTTGATATTATTGATATATTTTGTTAGATCCTTCCCTTGTTCTGTGCCAGTGTATCTTGCAATAAATTTTTCGCTAGGACATACTGCCTTCCAAATTTTATATAATCGAAAAGGTCCAATACGATACTTCTTCGCAATCTTGATTGTATGCTCCTTTCCTCGGGCATTAATAATATCAATTTGTTCTAACGGGGTTAAATATGTTGCTTTGTTAGGCATGATAGATAGGCTATACCATTGACAAAAAAAATTATAACAAAAAATTATAACAAAAAATAACAACGAAAGATAATATTGGAAAATAATGACAGAAATAATATCACGAAAAATTGGTTAAAATCCAGTGTTTGTTCGATGCAAATTTCATAATTGTTATCGGTTATAATTTCCGGTTAGTATTTGTTATATATAATTATCATCGTAGATCGTAAAAAAGGCTTAATAATAGTAACCAGAAAGTATGATATATAATTATGATAGATAATTATGCTAGGGTTACAATGACAAAATAAATAAATCAGAAAATTGATGTTTTAGCATAAAACACTGGATTTTTTCATATCGTTATCTGTCATTGTAACCCAGGATACTTATCTGTCATGATTTCTCTTCACGGTTTCTTGGTGTGATTTTTTAGTATAACTATCCGAGTATCATTATTGGTCACAAGTGACCGAAAGCTGTTGTACTGATACCATCAACGCAATATCGTTTATCATCGTAGTTACACAGTCCTGTTTTTTGTTGTTTGATTAGTGTATATTGTGTGTTGATTAGATTTCAAACAATGGGTTGTTATCGTTTGCAGGTTATTTCCGGGTTTTCTTGATAGCGCTGATAAGTAATCGTCGAATTTCAGTTTGTTTTTCACATAATTGTTGTTGCTTCCCTTTGCTTTATTTACCGTATTATTTGAATCCATTAACACCGTGTATATCTTCGGTCGAAATCCAACAAATTCTTTGATGGCTTTAAAGGAGAATTCGTCCTTCATCTTCCCGATTACTTTTTTATTCGTGCCATCATGATACTCTCCTGTCACATCAGATAAATCAAATAATTCCCGGTGGTTATAAATATCCTGATATAGATCACCGTTACAATCTTCACCAGGAATCTCATAGACGAGAGAATCGGTATCCATGAAAAACAACTTCGCGTTTGGCCATTTCAACTTAGCGAATTTATAGTGGAAATCATACATCATCAATTTCGATAAATCTAACACTGCAGCTCCGACATAAACCGGTTTATCGAGATATAACCGCAATTGTAATTTTGTTATCAACGATAGTGATTCAGATATCTTTGTTTGAGCGATAAAACAATTACCGCGAACTAATTTATCCCGGCGTGTTTTGTTGTTGACGATCTCAATATTTGTTCGTTTTCTTATATTCTCCATGGTTTTACCAAACACTGAATTATTCATGAGTTTGTAGAAATCTTTCTTGAAATCAGTCGTTGCTGTCTTTCTTCTCGCGTTGTTACCATCGATGTAGGATTTCATCCATATTGAATGGTTGAATTGTAGCACTTTATGGATTTTTCTTAGAGTTAATCCATAATCGAGAGCTTGTTTTAATATCGCAACGTGACCAACGTAATTCTGTTTATGATATAAATTTGGTACTAGTTTTCTTATCGGAGAGTATTTAGTTGTTCTCAGTGACTGTTATTTTCTTCTGCCAAGTATGAATAATCATCATGTAATTTGTGTAGATACTGTGGATAATTGATATCAACCTAAACGAAATAATCAGTTTGATCGCTCATATAATTAAATTGAATTGTACTGAGATCAGCGCTAGGTTGCCAATTTGTCGTTGTCGTTACAAACTCTTCCAAGGTGATCCACTTAAAACCAACATATGGCATTGGCATACACATCGCAGCTCCATATAAATTATTCATATCGAGATATAGGATAAAAGTATCGGGTTTGTCAGGATTATAGTCGCTCAAGTATTTATTATTAGCGACACAGTGTTTCTTTGTAATCACACTTATTCCACCTCGGATCGCTTGTTCGATAAATGTGTACATGTTAACATCAGTTAATAACTCTAGTCTGATTCCAGTTGATTTTAACAGCGAGTCCCATGATAATCCTGGTGATGAGTAATAGTGCGCTGGATCCAATCCGTAGTCGTTCAAAGACACATCACGAAATGTTTCAAATATATCCGATAACAATAACACGTCTGCGGTTAAATATAGATCGTGATAATCTCGAAAAGTCTTACATGAAATTATCTCCGAAATTGTTAACGCTCGCTGATATTCTTCGTCGGTGATATCATCATCGGTCAACGAGGAATATAATTTATCACTGGATGGCAGTGATGTTCCTGAAAATCGTCTTGGTCCGTCGAAATATTCGTACGGAAATATCCCTTTGACGGTCATATACTTGTATAGATGATCTCCGAAGTATTTTTTCGTAATCGGATACTTTTGACATGTCTTCGCTAATTTATCCAACGAAGAATTCATAAATTGGATACTATCGATGAATCTCAATTTTCCTATCGTTACAGACATCATACGCTCTGTATTATTTGGAATTCACTTCGGGGTTATGTTATTATCGTTACAGTTTTTTAAATATCTGGATGACCCAACGGGGATATAATAAAATGACTGTCTTATCCTCTGAGATTGTGAAATACTACCGGATAAAAGTCTTGAAACGTTCTACAACGCTTGTGATACACCCCATGATATTGCCTAGTTATGATATTATAGAACGGCACCGCTGGATTAGTATCACTGAAACCTTTCTTACAATTGTAACACTTCTCACATTTCTTGAACGATTCTAGTTTTGTAAATCGATAATCCTCAGCGCTTAATAATTCCTCAATTCGGCGTAATTTCTCAAATAAATACTTCAACAAGTGAACTTCTGGTGGTTCACTATCACGGTGATATATCGGCGACAACTTCGAGTAGATGCTGTTGACACAGATAGTATTTAACCGGTAGGATGCTGTTACATGTCCCTGTTTTCGAACTGTTTTGAAATTACAAGAACAGACCTTATCATCACAAACACATCTTCGTCCCCCGACTGGTTTGATAAAAGATTCAAAATCTCCTACGAATACAAACGGTAAACTTTGAGTTCTCTCGTACCTGTTAAAACAACAAATGTTATCAGGTGATTTTGGTGTTGTTACCTCTCTCACTTCAAAACAGTATTTGTTATGTTCGACAAGTTCAGGTTGTGTAGGAAACCCACAAAGGCAACTATAACAGAATAACATTTTCGATTTATTGTTTGTCATAGAAGATCCCATTAATCTACTTAGATCTTTTATCCACACGCAGTGATTATCATACCATAAAAAATTTATCACAGAGTTATCAGTGATATGTTTACTCGCCGGCGATATCAAATACGGAAAAACTCGTAATTGCTCATCTAACGAAAAGAGATTAATGCCACTTGAGAAATATTTCTGATTTTGCACTTCTACTTTTGGTATCTGTTTTATCAGTGTCGGAAAGTCAATTCCAGTCAAATCTAACCGAGATTGATAATGAATATATTTATTAACTAGATCCGCGTGATTGGTGGCTGGAAACAACGCGGATAACAGCGACCATAACAAACGCATATTATCGATATTCTTCACGTTTTTCATCAGCGCGATTAACCGTTGAGTGAAATAACACCGCGAATTATTCTCATCGATGGTATTACTGATAAAAGCATATCCATAGCTGGTATTTATATCATTAAAGTTATTAGCTCGAAATAACAATTCCTCGGATAATTTTCTTTCACGTGATTGTATCACCTCGATTATGCCATCTCGAGTCAACGGCAACTCAGGAATATTTTTACGATAATTCGCCGAGTAATGAATTTCACTGATATTTCTGAACCGATGTAGCGCTTATTTAGTTGCTTCAGCCGACCCTAATTCTTCCGAATACACAAATAGATGTTGGAATCGTTCATCAACAATAGAAATACCAGCCTCAACTGTCGTATTACTCATGAAAACATCAATGGCGTTGAATGCATTCTTGGTATCCGCAAAATCTCTCCGTTTCTCCACGGGATCAGTATCAGCGTGATAATACTTCACGAGATATCCTCGGTGTTGTAACTTTTTCGCGAGACTTTCCACAGAATAACCTCCACGTCGTTTATTGTGAGTGAATACAACAACGCGATTTCCACGCTCATGTGTTTCTAACAATTTTGCATAATAATCCCTGTGAGAGTGTTCCACAATAAATTTCTTGTCATGATCGATCTAAATTATTCCGGAATAACACTAAGTCGTTACTGTTGGCATCTGCGTGAATTACGATAACTCTTTTCACAGTTGTTATTAATCTAACAAATTTATTCCATATCGGGCTACTGTTCTTCGATGATTGCAGTTGTCGTAGAATTCCATGCCATTCTTCTACGATAACCGCATCAGGAATTCCTCGTACACGAACAATACTTTCGATTTGTGAAATCACCTTTCTGTGGCCGTTCTCATCAAATATAATGCTGCCGTAAATATGACTATACGATTCTAGATTATAATCTGCGCGTGTTTTCATTATGAATGTTTTCCGGTATGATAAATATAGCACTGATTGATCGTCCCGGATTGATTTCCAAGCAGACTCTAACTTTCCCATTCCACAAGCTGAGCCATCCTTATAATCACCATCGCTGATTATTTTATAACCGCGGCCTGATTCGTGTACTGGCAGCTCAGTATAAACATAATCATCTATTTTATCAGGTAGCCATCCCGGATAATCACTCTTACGATACTTGAATGATTTTACATACTTGTCATAGTCAGCATCGATAGTTTCATCATTGAAATTTCTCGGAATTGTTATTTTACCCTGACCACGAAAACATCCCATGAGATAACAATCCGAATACCTCACAACGTAACAATGAATACAAGTTTGTTCGATATAATCGTGAATCGCATTATACCCGTGTCGCCGATGACAGATACAACAATACGATCCAGGTTTTCGTCGTAACGAGATCATATCACCGCTTCCACCTGTTACTCCTGTGATATTATCGAGTTCTCCAGTTATCGCGACAGAGATTTTATCAATCTCATCCTTGGATAATTCACCATAAAATATATCAGAATCTTCATTCTCAGGTATTCTTATACAACTGCGTTGAATCGAACATGAGCACGATAATAATTCCTGTTCACAAATATTTCTCCGTGGATAGATTAATTTCTTACCACTGGAATTCTTCTTAACCGATCTTGTATTATTCAACTTGATACTGTAAAGTCCAGCTTGTAAATCAACATTCCACGTTGGATTATCCTTCGCGGCTTTCTTTATTAGTGATTTATGTGTATCAAAGTCAACTATTCGATCTTTCATCAACACGTGATAACCATTTGTCGTCGATGAATTAAAACTATTTTCACCGAAATAATTCACGATTTCATCAACGGTCGGCACCTTCGAATCAATACCAATCACAGGATATCGATCGCGATATTTTAGTATAATCTCATGTACACCACTTTTTCCATGGAAATCAATTATCGCGGATATGTCATCATCGTCAAATACATAAAACACTCCCAACGATTGAATTATAACCCCACGCATCAAATAACTATGACTCGATAATAAATCAATCGCGGCTGATTTACTCGTCGCGGTTACCAATCCGAGTTTTCTCCGATAAAACTCCCGGAGCGTGTACCAATCGTAAGGATCTTTAAAATAAATACTCGCCGTTGAGCCACAGATAATACGATTCTCCGTGTCCGAGGGACTCAACAAAGTCATCATCGCTGTATTGAGTCATATCACGGCTCGATCTAACCATATATATTTTAATCATCTCTTTAATTCATATTTTGTTATTTCATTAATATCTATCATTATATTCCAATAAAATTGAATTAAACTTTCTCCAAATACACATATATGTTGTATAAACTTTCAACGTGTCAGTGGTTGCTCGCGAATACCAATAATCAGTGTTCCAAGAAGTGTTATGGAGATTTCTGCGGTGATCACTCGCATCTTCTCAGAGTAAGTCCCCGCGCTGGAACAAATCTGTGTTTGGATTGTGGCGTTATCGTCAGAGGTAAGATTAATCTCTGCAACAACTGCGACTAATGCTCCTATAGATCTCTGCTCACGTATTACAATAACCGCGCGAATACTCATCACATTCACAATGAGTCCCCTCCGACCATTCAAGTCCGGAATTACAAACCAAGAGTCTAAACCTCGTATCCTGGTGTTCCAAATCGATTCTTTTAAGCCTCGATTTGTCAAATTGAAAAATTCTACGTACTCTGGTTTTTCACAAAATCTTTTTCGACAGATTTATAGGCCTCGATTCAACTTTCAAACGCTTGGATCCAAGGTGGTCCAGTCCCCGGTTTTATATGTACTGCTTACTTTCAATTACATAACCCCTTCTTGTACTACACGTTGAATCCATGCGGTATAATTGAACCTAGGTTACAAATAAAACTAGTAAACCTTACATAAAGCATTCCCTTGAAAAATCTTCTAGGCTTAATACAGAGCTGAACCATGGATTAAATTGCATCAAGTATATACATTAATTCATCACTGCTGTGAATACCAAATTATAAAAATAGTATTGAATGACATGAGTAAAAGAAATAAGCTGTAAATGTTTCAAGTTAACCAAACATTCGAACAGAGTCATGTTCTTCTGGACATTTAAAATTTCTAGTCATATGGATATTATTGTATGTCAGTAGATTGTAAATAGTCTATTATAACCAAGAAGTTAAAATGGAAACATAATATAAATGCTAAGTGAGATTATCAAGTTATGCATTTGAACAATAGTAGGAATCACACCACACACTCACACACACAGGCCGCAATACAATGACTGAAATGAAAGACGTCTGTAATAGAGCAAAACAGTTAAAATTCGTGTACTCTCTGATCTACAATTAAGGATATTACGCCAGTTACATATCTTTCATTTGTTGATGTTATGGGTTAATGCAATTTCTCAGTGTAGGATAGGCCATACATGGTGGCTAGCATAACTGGTGGAGGAAGACCCTGGAAGAAGACCTGGTATGATCCAATGACCCATGGGAAACGTCTGGCCGACTTTTCTCACACACATATACCAACACTGGTCTAGACTCAAACCCATATGGACAAAGGTGAGATGATCGTGATCAGTAAAGTTTAGACTACACAGCGACTGCTGCCCCGATATCATTCAATTAAATGAATCAATGGGATTGGAACAATAATAAATTAAATCTGTTATCTGAAAATCTTATAGTGTTAACTAACCTATGAAAAGTAATTTCCAGCAAAGGCAAAACTTAATAATGGTACATAGAAAATACTTTTAATTCAATATATTTGAAGAACAATTGTTTTTATCATGCTGATAATGTCCATACCAAACAATTGCCGGACATTTTAATTTATGTACAAGGTTGGACACTGATTTTTCAAAACACTTGTCCGTTCAGGTGAAGTGGTAAGTATTGTTGTCCCTTGTCCAATGAAACTTGCAATTTGTTTTGTTCTTGTTGGTTACAACAAAGTTGAACAGTTCTGGTAAAGCTGATGCTACACACAGGTTATTTCTAACAAAATTCACTTTTCAACATTCAAATGTTGTGTTTATATTATTGAATAAATTGACAGGGAGAAAAACCTTTAAAGTAGCTTACCACATTCAATTCATGGGATGCAAGATATCCTCATTCAAATTCACTTGTCATGAGCATTCAGACAAAATAAAGTCCGACAGGAAAGGCCATGTAACCCAAATATTTTTTTTTATAGAAATGTCACATATTGATGTTAATCTTGCATTTAAATGAATACCTTCACACCAGCATCCCTGAGCCTCATCAGCTGCTGTTCAAGGAGAAACCACCGAGTGGGTATCTGCTCTCCCCAGTATGGCTGCTGTGAAGCCACCTCTACAATTTTCTTCTTCAACGCCTCCAATTTGCTGTCAAGAACTGAGTTGTCAATAGCAAAGTCCTCATCAACCAAGTGAACTGCAGTAGGTTTGTCTCTTAGATGAGAACGGATTTCCTTTAAGAATCTCTGCCCACGTTCACGGCGATCATCCTAGAAATGTGAAGACAATTTACATTTAGTAAGGGACATCCAGTCTCCTTAATAAAACTAAAGGGTAGCCTTATTTATAAAGTATTGTACTTTACAATGATAAACACTTGGTTGATGTAATGCCATTGTGTCAATTTCTGCAAGTATTGTCTGATGATAAACCCATTCATTACTTTTGGACCATTTGGTTGTCTCCTTTCGAAGTTTCAATAATTTGTAATTCATGTAGGACTGTCAAGTTCTGGTACTGTATAGACATACATACAGTGATTTCCTTCCATGGCACCCACAAACAGGAAAGCATTAAGAAATATTAATTTGGTATATATTCCTGGTATACATGCTGAGTTAATGACACAATCTATAGATACAGCAAGATGTTCAACTGGGTACAAACCAATTTCCAGGAATCCAAGACAAGATCATTTCTTATGTTCATAGCTTCCGTTTGACTTATGAGTATTGAAATAATCTTGCTTTTCATTTGGAAAAAAAACTCAATCATATCAAATTTGGCAAAACTATTATGTCTGAGTTAAAATGTTCACAAGACAACACATAGACACACCCATATATATATATATATATATATACACACACATGTGCAGCAATAAATTCCTGGTCATTCAGTGTGAAACTGATATGGAATAGAAAATCACTAATGTTGTCTCAGACAATGTCAAGATAAAATAAATGCAGTGTTAAAATGTGCATTTTTAAGCATTCTGGCCAATGTATACTTAAGATAAATACCCACTGCCACTCACCAAAATACTCCCTAACTACAAACGTATAATTTCAAGTAAAAATTGCAATGATGACATCAATTCTTATGAATAAATTCTTCCCTTTAATTGATATCTAGTAAAATATTCTGAGAGAATAACAAGCCAATACACAGAAGATACAATGATGTAAACATACAAGTTTCAAAAATACAAGGACAATTACTTTATTGATGAGGAATACAAATATGCCAATCGTTAAAGAGGATACAATAGTGCCCATAATAGATTTCACATTACAGCCAATAATTAATACATGGCTAATACGATATCATAGGAAGTTTTACTCCAAAAAAGCCACAACAGTATGACTATCTGTGCAACAGAAACAGCCACAACACGATTTATCAGATGAGTAACATGATGGTCATATCGGAGGTCTAATTGGTGAAAAGGTAAAATTGATTAAATAGATTAAAGGTATAATATAGATAAAATGTAAAATAGATTATTAATTATTATTAACTTGCTGCATCAGAAATAAGGTCATTCAAGGTGATCATTTTAATGAACCTGTTCAAAGGTCAAACTAACCTTCTTCCTGTTGTCACTGAAGGTTTTATTGATATTATTAAAATTACATATAATTTCAATGATTTCTTCTCATAAACTAAAAGTGAGATCTTGCACAGTGACTCGATGACATAAAGAATACTGATAATGGGAAATCAAATAAAGTTTTATTCTTAGATGTAAAGCCAGATAGCACTAATGAGTTTGTGTTCAAATGTATCCCTCTATGATGGTCACCCCTCCTTTGCCAATATACTAATGCAAAAATTATCAAATTATTCTCTCAGGAGAGGCCACACAAAGGTACTTGCAGATATAAAAGTCATGAATATTTGTTGATTTTTAAATTCAATACACTGGTTTTTGTTGGACCATGCTTATAATATACCTTGAGTCAGTCCCCAAAAAAGATAAGTTCTGATAATTGCTACTACCCTGTGTTTCTTTGTCAGTTCAAATCAGCATGACATCCAGTCATCAGGAATTAAAATTGGTATATTATCCTATGCGAACGATCTCTTTTGTTTTGTCAAATGTTCTTGTAAACATGGTTGCACCTAAAACCCAAAGCATGTGGACAGTACACTCCATCTTACAAATTTAAAGGGTCATAGGAAAGTTTTAGTACATACTAAAAATGTAGTGACAGATAAAAATCATAAACTTGCTTGAACAGTTTGCTATCTAAACATTTTTTGAACATATTGCAAAGTTACTACTAAATTGTCAATAAAGGAGTTCTATGTTGACAAGCATGCACTAATATTAACAGAAATTTGGACTTTTAGTAATACAAATTTCACCATTTAGTACTTCTGAATTATTTGTTTCATGAAAAATTATATGCTGAGGTGAGAATTTAATTTGTAATCCAGCAATTTGCATTACGTATTCAGAAAATATTGACCACAACTCGTTCAAAGAACTGCATTTCCAAACCAAATATCAAACAGTTTTATCTTCTCCTGCACAATATATATAGATCATTATTAACTATTGAATGATTTACATTGCTACTAGATACATTCTTGTTAAGATGGTCTCAAGTGAGAATAGGCCACAATCGCTCCTGTGGCCAAAGTGGTTAGAGCATCCATCTCAAATGTGGGAGGTCATGGGATTGAATACTGACCAAGTCATACAAAAGACATAAAAGTGGTACTAGCAGCTGCCTCATTGGGTGCTCAGCATTACCAGGTAAGTGTTAGGACTGGTTGACCTGGTGTCAAGATAATGTGGCTGGGTGGGACATGATGCTATATGTCTGTGGCATGATGTTCCAGTGCTAGACATCACTATAAACTTCCACACTGCTGGTATAATAGCGATATTACTGAAAAATCGTTAACGCTAAGTTAAAAAGCCAAATCACACATAGTATGTAATACTCTGTATACATAATCATTCCTTTTCTTCTGGTTATTAGTATTATCAGTCATATGATGAATAAAGCAGATATACATCATGAAATTCCACTTCAGTATCCCATGAGAGTATGATGAATGTGGTGAGATACATCTTGTGTTAACTGCTTAAGCAACCATATATCATGGTGCTTGTACCAAAACATGCCATACATTTCGGACTCGTGTATTTGCATGTGTATATTTGTAGCTGATTTCTGGTAATAGTTGCTGGGATCAGTAATCGTCTTCAGGCTTAGTATGTTAGGGGTCAACACATTATAAACCAACTTGAGTCAGTATGATAGGGAGGCTCAATTGGATTGTTCAGCGGACTGAAAGTAATACGGTGTTATCAACTGTTATGATGACTATTGGATTATACGGATATTATTGAACGAGGACATTATAAAAACCTGTTAGATAACCAAATTTACGGACATCAATGTCAGATCAAAGATTGAAGTTGCAGGGAATGATACAAAGCAAATGACTCTGCTTATGAAAATTTTCTCTGAAGGTAATCAAGGACTCTGCTTGTGATAATTTTCTCCTGCGGTAAATTAAGAAACGAATCATTGTTTTAATTTTCTCTCAAGGTAAATAAACAAAGGACTCTGCTTGTGATAATTTTCTCTGGAAGTAATTAAACAACGGACCTTGCTTGTGATAATTTCCTTTAATGATAATCAAGGACTCCGCTTGTGATAATCAAAGACTGAAGTTGCAGGGAATGATACAAAGCAAATGACTCTGCTTATGAAATTTTTTTCTGGAGGTAATCAAGGACTCTGCTTGTGATAATTTTCTCCTGCGGTAAATAAAGAAACGACTCATTGTTTTAATTTTCTCTCAAGGTAAATAAACAAAGCACTCTGCTTGTGATAATTTTCTCTGGAAGTAATTAAACAACTTACCTTGCTTGTGTCCACTGTTTTCACACTAACGAGTGATAACTACTTAACATATGAATTTACTACCACCAATAACCACTTAAATTATAAATTTACTATCACAAGTATCAAACACAGTCATATTGCAAAGAGCATCATCATTCTAATAGGCTCGAATTGTATGCATTGCTATCTAGAGTTAAATCAAGTTTCGTGAATGACAATAATCAGCATGCCCTTTGTCATAAAGAAAACTAAAAATACCAAGATGTCAGCAACTCTGGAGAAAATCAAGCCATTTAAAAACTGACATAATCAAGGTGTCAGAAACTGGAATATATGACAATATTTCGCATGCTTTTTGGACTCAAGAAAACTGACAATACCAAGCGGTCAACAACTCATATGAATGACATTTGTATGCCATATGAATAAGGAAAAAATTGACAACAGAGGCAAAGATAATCTTTTCAAGAAAAATGGAAATGGACATTCTACAAAAGAGAAAAGGCATGTTGTTGGAGACAATGGCATTATAATGTACAATTTGAATGACTTGCCATGAGAAGAAGAAAAAATGTCCGAGACAGGTGAGTAAGCTTTCTAATGTATGGACTTTCTGACATCCCATTTAACACCCTAAGGTACATAAGATTCCATAATCAAATAAAATGTCAAAACATTTACCCCCAGCCATTTAAACATTTGAGAGTGGTTATTATAAAATCAAGGAATTCTGTCAAACACTACATTAAGATGAAACTCAGATCAAGCATTAACTCTGTCTAAATCATGGTAAAAAGGACATTAAATACTTTTGTTGTTGTAGTAGGGTTTAAATGTTGTTGTTGTTGTTGTTGTTGTAGGGTTTAATGCAATTATACAGCACAAGATAGGCTGTACATGGCAGGCAGTATTAATGGTGGAGGAAGGAATCCAGGAAAATCCCAGAAAGAACCACCGATCCACAAGAAGCTACTGGCGAGCTTACTCACATACCCACATTGACTGAATCCGACAACACACGCAGACAGAGGTGAGATGGAAGTCATCCATAGTAGAAAGCGCTTTTGATCACTCGACCACTTGTAGCCCCAAATACTTTGTTACATCTAAACTTGAAAGGATTTATAAACCAAAAACAATGACTGAAGTGATGAAAGAAAGTGATTTCTTCATATCGCGATAACGATACAAAGACATTAAAAATAATAACTATAACAAGAAGTTATTTCTCAACTGCCTAACATTACTCATTAGTTGATAATTTCCATACGCAGGCTAATGTTGTATTGTAAAAATACAACCTATGTATAATAACACAGACTTTAATCAAGCTGGTTTGTCATATTAAAAAATAAAAACAATATAAAGGCACAATGAAGTTATTCTAAGTCAGCCACCATCTCGATGATATTAGCAATTACTTCATAGAAATCTCATGAATGTTGGTTGATGTCTAAATACATGGCTACAAATCTCATGAATGTCGGTTGATGTCTAAATACATGGCTTAAACCTCATGAATGTTTGCTGATTTTTTAATACATGGACATAAATCGTATGAATGTTGTTTGATGTCTAAATACATGGACATAAATCTTATGAATGCTGGTTTATATCTAAACACATGGGCGTTTGTTACAACATCAATATAAATTAAATCCATACAAAGATGACTGTTATTCATACTAAAGGTTAAGGCTTGTTTATTAACTATTCAAAGTCATCGAATTTTAAACGAAATTAAATGATCCAATTGTCTGACAGAAACTTCATGAAACGAAATGAAATGATCCAATTGTCCGACAGAAACTTCATGAATGTGGTTAGTTGATAAATATAGTACATTAACATTTGTTTCAACATGAACATAAATTAAATCCATACAAGATGTATTACTTTAATTCATACCAAAGATTAGGGCTAATTTAATAATTATCCAAAGTCATCCAATATTCGATGATATGTGGCAATTGCCCGATAGAAATTTCATAAATTTGGTTAATTTATAAATATAATACATTAATATTTGTTCCAACATACCAATAAACTATTGAATGTTAATCCATATAAAGAGGTACCACTGTAATTCTTAAAATAAGATTAAGTTTTAACTCATAATTATGCATACAAATTTAAATGGTATATTAGTCTTAGTAGCTTGTTTCTCATCAGTTACAAAAGGAAACTGAAGATGAATGATACTAAAACCAGACAATCACATGACAAGCTTTCTTTGTAAACCCTGTTTTTTTCTTATAGTAACTAAAAGATGATGATGCATGATAAATTGTAAAAACAGTTCTAATGAACAAAAACGGATAATCCTTTCATGATTGACAACATTTGGCATCAGACATATTTAAGCAAAGTGTACTGAAAAGAGTGGGTTCCAACAGTGCGAGTACAAGTCCAGACAGAAACTGGTTATGCTCTAGAAATCAACACAGGTGGTAGCAAAAATCAGTCACCAAAGTGTATCAAAGCCGATAAGTGGGTCCTTGTACAGACTTCAGTGTGCTAAACATCAGCTGGATACAATGTATTCATGAAGTCTTTTTAGTGGAACCAATTCTACCACCATGTACAGAACTCTCATGAAAATGAGTTATAGGTTGCAGCTGATAACAAAGAAGATTTGGTGATAAGACCACTATGAGGGGTAGAAACTGTTAGATCCTGTCTGGTTCGAGCATGAACCCTCCTCTGTCTGATGAAGAAAGTAATCTCTATTCACACAAAGATATGAGAAGGGATGAGGTTGGACGTTTCTAAATTGGGCATTAAATCAATATGAGTCACAGCTGACTAACATTGCGAGAGGTCGAAGATAATGAGAACCTCATGGATACAGTGCATCAACCAGTATTAGGTGGATAGGCTCTATTATATAGTAACAAAAGAAGTGAAAATAACAAGCTTTATAAAATTTAACAAATAATTTATTTCCCCAGAGAGAAACAAGGTAAACAAAAAATGGGAACTAATCGTTTTAGAATCAAATCCCAAAATAATCCAAGAATAATCCCAGATTTTCAAAAGTTTTAGTATAAGTGTTCTAATGCACTTGAGTTTGAACCCGATGAAAACCCGAAATGGAAAGCGATGCTGTATGCTCTATCATATATAGTACTGGAGTGTCTATATTTGCCTAGTAGAATAACAATAAACTAACTACACTCAAGTTTTTCAATTCCGGACAGAATTTCAATAAATAAACATCTTTGTTTAAGAGTTCTGTATGAACAATACAAAATAATCCAAGAAAAGAAATTATTGTCTTAAAATTAAAATTATCGGGAAAAAATTCAAATAAACCTCAAACACTGAAAACTGTCACAATATAAGAAAACAACTTGTCATCAAGTGTTTAAAAGCTCAAACTGACTAACTTCTCTATTGAAAAAGGTTGTACAGTAAAAGACTCAGTTTCGAAAACCACTGAATTGCAGAATCAATAGTCACGCCGTCATGTTTACATCTTAATGTCACATAATCTAGTATAGTCTCGATTTCACTCTATATAAAATATCAGACTAAGAACGAATCTTAACAGAAAGTAGTTTACATCAAATCTGGATTAAAGGTCAACTTCCATACAAAGTTGTTAATTTTAAGTTTTCAAAAACTGAACTGCAGTTCTGGAAAATATCATCTGCAGTAAATAAAATTACATTACAGTAGCATGCAAAGGAATAAAAAAAAACCAACTAACAAACAAACAATTAAAATGAATCAAAATAAAATAAATAAGAGTTATGGAACACCAATCATTGATATATTACCCAATGTGGACCCGTAAAGATCTTGTGTACATGACTATTACACCATTACCCTAAAATTGGCTCAAAAACCATGCGATATATGATCGGCACAATACTATCTCATCTCTGATTTGTTCTATATGAGGGATGCCACTCTCATATAGTGTTTTACTGTTATCTAGTTTACGGAGTTTCCATTCAACATATTTTGCAAAGATTGACAAACATACAGGTTTATAAAATACTTTAAGTCATTACATGAACTTTTTTCAGTCAAAAATGGCTGATCGTAGGGTAGCAGTGTCAGTGTTTCTTTATCTTCTCTTTGAATGCCCTTTTTCTCAAGTTGATTAGGCAGCGTACCGTATAGAGTAATTTACCTATACTGAACAAGAACATCATATTTCCATAATATATGGGATACTAAAGTTTGAACATTTTAATATTTTACAGTTTTCAACGATGAAAGGGATTCCCAAAACTTAATATAATTTGTTTTTTTAGGACATTTCAAGGTAATTAAAAGCTTTTAAGACTGCTATTATTTATGCAGTTAAATGTGTCCACATTATCGAATAAACAGATCAAGAGGGTGCCATGATATGTTGCAATGCAGGTCCAACTTTGTCTCCATCTTTTGTGCTCTCTTTAAACTATGTAACGGATATACGGCTGCGATAAAATAATCTGATGTCATTGCAGTTACTCTGAAACAGTGGAGGATTCATTGAGGATTATTGAATTCACAGGGAGAAAATAGTATTTTTGGAGATACTGATAAACATGGTGATGATTTGGGTATACAAAATTTTTTAATATTCTCAACAGTGACCTTTTCTGAAGAGGCAATCAAATTTATCTGAGATAAAGGAAAGGCTAATTTGAATTAATAAGGAGGTTTTCAAAAAGGAATTTGAGACAGAGTCAAAATCTCTGACTGTATATCAAATCAAACATTCTCCAGGGCAGGTGTGTGTGTTTTAGATTTTTCAAAGTAGCGTTAATAATTTTTCAGTAATATCGCTATATCTGCAGTAGTACAGTTTATAGTCATATCTAGCACTGAGATATCATGCCGCAGACATGTTGTGTGATGTCACACCCAGTCGCCCAGTCACAATATCCTTACACCAGGCAGTGCTCTAAGATCTTTTTTTTGTATGAACAGGACTCGGGCTATGGACATAAATAAACTCATAAGCCCTGACACAAATTCTATATTTCTGTTAACTCTCAAGCGGATTTTTGGGGTATGGCAACACCTATCTCCCGATCTCATAACATCTCCCAATTTTTTACTGAGAACACCCGATTATTACATTATGTCTGTTAATGTTCATTTCCTTGGAAAACAAACCAATATATTCTGACAAAATAATTATTATCACATTACAAAGTTCTTTCTTCAGTAAATAGAAAAGTAAGACTAAATATTATTAATGCATTTTTTAAAAACCCCTACAACATCACTATAGTGAAAACAAATCTCAAAAAATATGATTGTTACCAATTAGTTTCAATCACATGAATGATCACTGAATAATGTTTACTTTTCTCTGCAAACAAAATCGCTTCTCCATTTCCGCCAAAGAAACCCAACAAGGTTTCTTTGGGTATGTCCTTGAGAATTTTATCCTTACTGAAAGATTGGTCAATATTGACTAAAACCGGTGCTTAAAAAATGCCACCTACCCCCTCTCTCCCCCCGCATTTGCTGTCCAACCAAATCACGTTATTTTATTTGTTATTCTCCCTATTAGGTTTTTGAAAAGTTGACAGGTATGCTGCACTCCAGTATCCACAAACCCAAACTTTCCACTTTAATACGATCAAACGGTATTAAAAATGATTTACACTAGAACACTAATCCCATAACTCAGCGGTTCTCAACCTATGGGTCGCGACCCCGTCAAGGGTCGAACAACGATTTGCCAGGGGTCGCTTACGACCATCCGAAATATACATTTTTACAGTTATGAACGAAAATAATTTTACGGTTGGGTCGCCACAACATTTGGAATTGCATTAAAAGGGTCGCGGCACTAGAAAGGTTGAGAAGCGCTGCCATAACTGAAATGATCATGCTTTCTATATATGAGGTAATTAAACAAAGTACTCTCCTTGTAATCATTTGCTCTGGAGGTAATTAAACAAAGAACTCTGCTTGTGATAGTTTTCACTGGAGGTAACTAAACAATGGACTCTGCTTGTGATAGTTTTCTCTGGAGGTAATTAAACAAAGAACTCTGCTTGTGATATAATTCTATGAAGGTAATTAAACAAAGGACTCTTGTTTTAATAATATTCTCTGGAGGTTTTTAGAGAAAGGACTCTGCCTTTGTTAATATTCTCTGGAGGTAATCAAGCCTTTGCTTGTGAAAATTTCCTCTGGAAGTAGTTAAAGATAGACTTCTGCTGGTGATAGTTTTCTTTGGAGTTAAGTAAACATGAGGAAGTTTGCACATTAAGAGCTTATACCACTCTACCAGTATGTACAAAAATGGATAAGTGCGTGTGTGTGTGTGTGTGTGTGTGTGTGTGTGTGTGTGTGTGTGTGTGTGATTTAGATTTTGTAATATAGTTTTAACAATGTTTCAGTTATATCACTATGATGTCTACAGTGTGGCAGTTTATAGTAATGTCTAGTACATGTATTGAAGCATCATGCCACAGAATGTATCATGGTGTCCCACCCAATCACATTATCCTGACACCAGGCAGACCAGACTTAGCACTTACACCTTTATGCTGAGTGCCAAGCGAGAGAGCTGTCAGTACCATTTTTGTAAGTCTTTGCTATGTCACTGCCGGGGATTGAACCCAGATATAAGTAAATGCTTATGTAGAATGTCATTCAGGAACTTTGATATTGCTGCATTGGCGGTGGCCCAGAAAGTTACCTTTATCTGGTCCACTAATAAAAAACAAGGGACTGATGTCGAGTCTAAATGAGAATGCCCTGAAGTGGTAAACAGTGTCATTGTAACAAAAGCATAGAAACTTCCTTGAAGACACGATAATCAAATCAGGATATATCTTGTAATTCACACTGATTGTGTAATCTCCCTCCTGAATGGAATTCAGAACATTTTTTGTTTCCATCCTAAACCAAGGGGCGTAGAAACAAGTTTTCTTAGGTTGATGTTGGGGTGAAGAATGTCATTTGCTTATATAATTAGAAACAGCTTCAAATAAAAGCCTTGTGAATTTAAATTGTGCACAAATGATACTAAATTTTCTTGGAGAAGGTCTTTGATATTTTTTGCTGAAGAGTACTGATTCTGAATCTTGGGACTTTATACCTTAGTGAAAGCTAGACAAAGGAGGAAGTGTGCTTAGGTGATACCACATCTCTCGATGAGGATCCATAGGTCATTATCACAAGTCCTGTGCCACTTGACAGAGAAATGGAGCCTTCAGCATACCTGGATCAGTGATAAAGATGGCATGAAGACAATTATGATTACCAGTTTTGTGATTTCTGTTCACTTTTGTTTGGAAGAAAAGAACTTTTTGTAAGTTGTAGATTCAGTAGGACTGCTTCCTTGAAGTCTGTTTCTTGAGGTTCCATGTCAGCTTTTCTTAATTTCCCTGACATTTACGCCACTCTGTGGGGGGAGGGGAAAGGCAATGGTCTGGGTCTTCTTTGTGGCTTGTTTGTATATTTTCTCAACCTGAGCATTATAGAGGGGATTAGACGATAAAGGTTGGCATGATAATGTCAATATCATAAGGGACATTTAAACCGCATAGCTGGTCTGTAAATCTGATATATGAGATAGTAACTGCAACTGTTTTGATCTCTATCGCTCTCTCCATCAAATGATATGGTGTTAAACCTATTTCATAAAGAACCTAATGGTATAGCCAATACATGATTAATTAAGCTTATTAAGCTGTGTGTGAAGGAGAAGCTGGATCTGTCTCTGAACATGATGGATCTTGATGCTTCATTGCAGATCAACTGTGTGTTGAGTGATATCCTCCTGGAAGTAATTCTTGTACTGAAATCACATCTACATCCCTCAAAGTACACTTGACTCTTTTTCATTAGTAAAACAACTATGAACTGACAACAAGATTAGTACAGTAAATCTATATGTATGTATCCAACGATAGTGAAAAATTATTCAGCAATATTGAATGATTTAACACACCAGTGAAGTGTGAGGGGTTCACAAATGACCTGTTCAAGGAATAATAAGTGTCTGAATAGGAAAAGCCATGATATTTTAAAGACAGATCTTTGTCCCTGAAGAAAGAAAGCAATCAGGTAACATGTTTAAAGAAACAAATATTATGTGTACATGGTATTTAGCACATGATTCAGAAGAAAAACTTGATTTATTCATTCTGTTTATGGCATCTTGGGATGTTGGGTGGTGTGCATTACTGTGATACAATATGTGATGATCCGCTTTTATGAACAATCAGCAATGCAATTTGTTGACACTGAATGCAGCTATCTCCGTTATAGATAAATTTATATGATATATATTTTTCTTATGTTATATTGTTTTGAGCCTGTGATCAGCAATTGTATTAATCACTGTTACTGTTCCATCAAATCTAGTGTTTGACTTCATTGTAGTGACCTCAATAGAATTCACTTACAGGTCATCTGTAGATTTCATTTCTACAACCAAATTTCAGAAGATTTTGGAAATTTTGGTTTTGAAAATTTCTCTACACTGAAATTGTGTTCTGTGTGAGGCAATTATTAGTTCATGAACATTTGTTAAGTTACTGTGCAGTATAGGTTTTTCTTCATGAGATTTGCTCTTTAATTGTAATCATTAGTACTGATAGAATTTGTTCTTGTACCAACTCTTTTCATCCTTGCCGGTACAAGGTACCGGTGGTAAAGGACATGCTGGATCATTTCTTGTACATTTCTAAGAACCGAACATGAAAAGTTGCACATCATCGACTTGATCAGGTTCATATCTTACGTCAGACTGAATATTTGCTGGCATATTAGGGGTATCGACTTAACTGGGATTGAATTAATCAGGGAACAAATATCATAACAATGGATTTTTTAACAGATCAAAACTCTCTAACCACACAGGTTCTCAAGATAACCAAGGTTAACAGAAGTGGGTCTCACTGTACCAAAATGACACAAATCTTCTTTTCAATTTTCAGCCTTATAGTCCAGCACCAAATTACATGCATGTCATTAAAATACCAATTAACAAATACCAAAATTTGTCAGAAATTATTTGCTAAACATTGCACAGGGAACAAAAGTCAAGACACAGCATTGAACGTTGAACATGTTGTCATGTACTGACACTTACTTATGTATGGACAATGGGACCATCCCAAGGCCAATCCACAGAATATGGCTAATATACAAAATTAAAGTAACCATCAACTTACTTGTTGAGACTGTACATCATACTTTGGTATTCGTGGATTTGGGTTATTACCACCAGAAGAAAAAATCCTGCGAAAGTGACGTACAAAATTACCAAACATACTCGGCCGTTTCTGAAAATAAAAAAGAGCTATTGATATGGTAAGCAACTGTTCATATAAAATATACCCATCTTAATGCCATTCCATTTAACATTCTCACATGGAGATTAGTACAAATGATGATAGTATACCTATCTTCATACCTTGATACAAAAGAATGGTAAGAGAAGCTGGATTCGCAAGATCATACCAAGACAACATCTGATATGACATAATCACCAAGTTTCCTTGCAAACCATTAAATCTATAAGACTTGTATATATAGCATGGTGAAAAGAACAGTGACACCAAATATATCAGTGGAGCAAATTGATTTCTTGAAATATGCCAATTCAGATAATAACCATAAAAAATATTCTAACTTTCAAAGCGAGCCCTAATAAAATGTAACAGAAATTATGTCAAATAAAGCATTCAGCTGAAAAATAAATCAGACGTCAAACTGTAAAAACAAGAGATCCATGTGAGATATCTCTCAATTGGCAAAAATCCCTCAGTATTTGACCATTTCCTTAATCGGTTTTATGTTGTATTGTAAGAACACAACGTATGTAAAAATAACTCACAAACTTTGTGTTGTGCTGATTTTATATATTATACCATATCAGATCACATCTTTTAGAAGTTTGAAGGTGAATCAAATAGATTGACACACATTGATGCTGCTCAGTCGTTTAAAACATGAAGATACAAGACTTTGTCCGATTCGCTGATAAAATTAGCAATTTTGGTAATAACTGTTATCATCAGAACATAACCAATAAGCAGTCACTGTCAGATCTTCATGTAGAACTATGGAGACCTGATTTAAGTCAGGCTGAATCAATTAGCTGAAAAAAGTCTAATTCATGCTGTTGATTTTTAAATTTAACAAATGGATATTTATTCCAGCAAATCAATAAGGTATTCAACTTTGATCCATACAATGAGGTAGTAATGATAACCCCATTAACGTCCAGATTATTTCAAATCATTGTGGAGCTTAATCTGTCCACGTTTCTATAATATCACCCACTTTAACATGTCATACATGACCATGACTCTACAGAGCTTAGCATTAAGCAACTACCTCCAGCCTCGTAAATGCTGTTGCCTGGTGTTAACGTTTCAAAAACTCACTTTTTTTAACAGTAAGAACAAATTTAAAGACCCAATAATGTTTCCTACCTTAAATATTTTAGCATATGTTGATTTTTGTTTTAATTTCATGATGTTTTTTGGTAGTCATATCATTATATATGCTTTTAAATATTAGAATGTCCTTATTATTATTATTATTATTATTATTATTATTATTATTATTATTATTATTATTATTAATGATAACACAAACATTCACTAATCAGAATTAACACATAACATAAGGGGCCCTGAGTGATCTAAATTGTTCTCCGTTATGGATCACTGCCATCTCACCTCTGTCTGCAGAGATTCAAGTCTTTGATCTGGCTAATGTAGTTATGTGAGAAAGGTTGCCAGTAGCTTCTCATGGGTCGGTGATTCTTTCCGGGGGTATTCCCGGGTTCTTCCTCCACCAATAATACTGGCCGCCATGTATAGCCTATCGTGTGCTGAAAATTGGCGTTGAACACTACAACAACGCATAATATATTATAGCGATTTCTCAATTTCATTCAGATTTTAACTTTGTCTTCTTTTATGCCAAACTCAATTACTTGTATGATTTTTTTTCCCCCAGCGTTTTAATGGAATAGTATTTGTCAGTGATTTCATTTATTACGTTACTTTTATATATGCTATTTTTTAAAGAAGGCAGTATCTAGTGGAAAATATTTGGTGTAACCTTACATTTTGTCCGTTTGAGAATCGACTAGTATTTATAAAATGGTTAGTGACTTGATCATCAATCTTAAGTTTAATCTTCCTGTACCAAACTGCACGAATGTGAAATTATCAACTGACAAATATCAAAACCTGTCAGAAACCATTGGATAAAAGTAATACATTCCTACCAGACTATGATTTGTATTATATCAAATTAGCTCTAGTCTTGAATAATTAATTTGTTGGCAGAAGGGGTGGTTTTAAGACAGGTTCTGCTGTACCAAGTCATAACTAGCAGTAGTTTTAAATAAAAGACAATAATTAGCATGGCGTTTTGAATTTTACAAACTGACAATACAGTAAAACCTGCTTTGAAAGACCATATTTTGTTGACAGAAGGTGTGGTTCTAAGACAGGTTCTATTGTACCAAGTCATCATCATCTTTAAAGACAATGATCATATTTATAAAGATAATCCCTTAAATCTTATCTAATCAGCTGTATTAAAACAGTCTTAAGAGAGCACACAGTGCTGAAAGCACTCAGTTCCAATAAAACAAAAGTCATCCTTTCATGAATCAAGGCATGGTGTAACTCCATATTTGCTTTTAATACAAATATCATGTAATTAAATTGTGGAAATAAATGTAATGTGTCAACCAAAATACCTTGTATGCTTTGATATCAAAATGGTATGATTTCTTGGACCTGAGCTACAAATTACGATATTTGTATCAGACTCTGATTGAATATATTTGTATGTCAAGCTCATACACTGCTAAAAGCAGTCAGTACCAACAAACAAAAATCCCCTTTCATGCTTCAAAGAAGGTGCAGCTCATATCTTGCTGCTTACAAGCATAAAATATGCAATTAAATTCTGCATGCTTGCTTATTGCAAGTTCTGGAGAAAAAAAACAAGCTAGTGAAATGGTATGCAGCATAATATACCTCACCTTTGTTATAATCCCCCATATTGCAAGTTCTGGACACAAAACTATATCATGACCGTAATATATACCTATGAAACACTGAGAAATATCATTACACTTCCAAAACAACCAAACTTTCTGGTTATTATATAACTTACAATTATTAACATGACAAAAGCCAATTGTATTGTTCAGCTCCAATCAGCATGACATCTGGATGCCATACAAAAATAAAATCACATTTTAACATACTTTACTTTTATCTCATAGATTACAAAGTGTAATTAAAAGCATATTGTGTAATAACTATAATTGTCCAGTGCAAGACTAAGATGTTGCAAGTAAGGTACAACATGTCAGATATTTTCACTATTTAAAAACCATGAACATAAATTGATTAAAGTAAAGAAAGAGAGGCGCCTTTAATCATATTCTAAGAAAATTTAAGATTTAAATATGCATTGTCATTTATGCATTTAAGGAAAAACAAAAATGAAATAAAAGGAATTGTGAGCTAAAATCAAATGTTTGTATGCATGGAAGAGCACCAAATTTGGATTAAATCAAAGTTGTCTTATATACTTATCATGAGAAAGGTACCTTTGTCTTTGTCCAAAGACGTGAAAAAATACATGATAATTTTTCTTAAAAGAAGAACAGGACTATGCAACATGAATAAATAGATCAAAAGGGTGTTCTATTTATTTTGAATTGGCGTAATTTCTGTACTTAAAGTTTTAACTTTTATTATTATTATTATTATTATTATTATTATTATTATTATTATTATTATTATTATTATTATTACCATGCTATTACAACAATTATTCCATTCTTACTGCTGTGATTTTTGTTTAATCATCAAGAATGGAAGTTGATTTGTAAAGTTAGGTAAAGCCTATGCTTCTTAATTAATAGCCATTAAAGTTGATAGGAGCTAAGGTTTCGGTCTGTTTTTTGTGGTCAAGACATAAGTTGCACTACTATTTTGAAAGGAAATGGACGATTATATTATTGATTACATACACAAGGCAGAAATGATATAATAATATTACTAAAAATAATCAATTAATTTAACAGCAGAGAAGATTTTCTATTTTATTAGGAATTCTGTTTTGATGAATCCTTCACAATCCCGTGACAAATAAATAATGAAAAGGAGTAATGAAGAATCTGTGTTATTATGCAAAATAATTTGCCAATTTTGCAAATGTAATGATTTTAAAAAGCAGAAAAAGACCTACTTAAATTATCAATTTACTAACACCAAAAACCACTTAAATTAAACACTTAAATTGTCAATTTACTACCACCAATAACCTCTTAAATTGTCCATTTACTACCACCAAAAACTACTTAAATTATCAATTTACTACCACCAATAGCTGCTTAGATTTACAATTTACTACCACCAAAAACCACATAAATTGTCAATTTACTACCACCAATAACTACTTAAAATATGAATTTACTACCATCAACTATCTACATTATCAATGTACTACCACCAACTACCTAAATCATCAATTTACAATTTACCACCACCAAAATCCATTTAAATTATCATTTTACTACCATCAGCTACCTAAATTGTCAATGTATTACCATCAACTACCTGGACAATCAATTTACCACCACCAAAAACTACTTAAATTGTCAGTTTACTACAACTAAAATGTATCAAACACTATAAAATTACAAAGATCATCATCATTCTAATAGGATCTGATTTAATGCATTACTATATCGAGTTAGTTTATTTTTTGTGGGTGAATGACATTAATTAGAATGAACTTTATCATAAAGAAAACTGAAAATACTACGATGTCAGCAACTCCGAAAACAAAATGGCATTTTTTTTTAAAACTGACAATATCAAGGTGTCAGAAACTGGAATAAATGACTATATTTAGCATGCTTTTTGGACTCAAGAAAACTGACAATACCAAGCGGTCAACAACTCATTTGAATGACATTTGCATGCCATAAGAATAAAGAAAAAACTGACAACAGATGCAATAGTTATCTATGGAAAGATAATTTATTCACGAGAAATGGAAATAGAGATTCTGCAAAAGAGAAAAGGCACGTTGGAGATAAGGGTATTATAATATAGAGTTTGAATGACCTGGCACGAGAAGAAGTAGAAACGTCCTAGTAAGCTTTCTTATGTATGGACACCATCCCATGACCCATCAAAGATTATTGCTAAGAAACAAATATAAAAGTGAAGACCAATTCACCCTTTGAATCTGTTCATCATCCTGGAGAGGGCTTCTTGGACCAGGGTTGCTACTACCTGATAAACCAGGCATGACAATCTGACCTCCATAGTTATCAACCATTGTCGGCATGTTCTGAAAATAAAAAGGAGATAGTGGAATAGTATGCAATTTGTCAATATAAAATATACACCAACTTTCTGACATCACACTTCACACCCTAATGTACATAAGATTCCATAATCAAAAACAATGTTCAAACATGTACATCTAGCCACTAAAACATTTGAGAGTGGTTATTATAAAATCATGGAATTCTGTCGTATACTACAGCAGTGGCAAAGTTTCTTTATCTGCTCTTTTAATACACTTTATGTCAAATTAAACAGTACAGAATTCTATTCCGATACTGAACAAGAACATGATATTTCCATAATATCTAGGAAATGAAAAATTTGTAAATTTTAATATTCCACAGTTTCACCAATGATAGGTAATCCCAAAATTTGATATAATTTGTTTATTTAGGATATTTCAATGTGATTCAAAGCTTTGATGGGGCCCCGAGTGGCCGAAGTGGTCTAAAGCACTGTCCGTTATGGATCACTTCTATCTCACCTCTGTCTGTGTGGGTTCGAGTCTAAGATTCGGCAAATGTAGTTATGTGAGAAAGCTTGTCAGTAGCTTATCTTGGGTCGGTGGTTCTTTCCGGGGTTTTTCCCTGGTTCTTCCTCCACCAATAATACTGGCCGCCATGTATAGCCTATATTGTGCTGAAAAATGGCGTTAAACCATAAAAAACAAAAAACAAGCAAAACAAACTTTTGAATACTGCTGTTATTTCTGCAGTTAAATTTGTCTAGATTATCGAGTAAACAGATCGAGATGGTGCCATGATGTATTGCAATGGCAGTTCCAACTTTGTCTCCATCTTTTGCGCTCTCATTATACACGGTGCTCTAAGAATTTATTTTTTAGAAACAGTATTGGGCTGGTGACTAAAATAAACTCACAAGTCCTGACCGAAATTCCAAATTTCCATTAAATCTCAAGTCGGTAGAAAAACTGCCCAATTTGGGGGTATGGCCAATCCTATCTCCCAAGTGAGAGTGCATTATGGTAGGAGAAGAACATGTCTTTTTCCAAGAACTAAACTGGGCATCACACATAGTGTTCCATGTGAACTATCAGTTCTAGCAACTTCTAGCACTGGTGAATCCATTTTAAGAGAATTTGGCTATAGTAAAAATACTACATGGTTAGTTCCCAAACATCTGTAGTAACAACACCCTATTTCCCAGCACTGATTTTGTGATCTCTAAAACCTGATGTAGTTACAACACTACATAACTCTAAACCAGACCGATGTAGTAACAATACCCTATTTACAGCACTCTTTGTTTGCTTCAAAATCTGATGTAGTAACAATACTACATAGCTCCCCACCAAACCCATGTAGTAACCATACCATATCTTCCAGCACTGATTTTTAGAACTCTGAAACCTGATGTAGTAACAATACTATATAGCTCTCCACCAAGAATATGTAGTAACAATACTCTATATTTAAGCACTAATTTATTTGCTTCAAAATCTGATGGAGTATTATTAATACTATATAGCTTTCCACCAAGCCGATGTAGTAACAATACTCTATTTTCCAGCACTGATTTTGTGATCTCTAGAACCTGATGTAGTAACAGTACTACATCGCTGTAAACCAGACCCATGTAATAACAATACCCTAGTTTCCAGCACTGATCTTTTTCTTCAAAATCTGATGTAGTAACAATACTACATAGCTCTCCACCAAACCCATGTAGTAACCATACCTTATTTCCCAGCACTGATCTTGTGATCTCTAAAATCTGATGTAGTAACAATACTATATAGCTTTAGTGTCTTTAGTTCTTGCAGTTTCTACTTCAAGAGACGTTTTGCCTCCAACGATAATTATTCACGGCATGAGAAAGGTAAACAAATATTCATGAACCAAATAATGGATCATTCATTTGCAGGAGAAGGGTTGTGAAGATGAAGTGATGATGCAGTGGACTAAAGAGTTTTATCTCATTTGCAAAGTTTTATATTTTTTACTATAAAATTTAAATTGTAATTTTGGAATGATTTATAAATTGTCCCACAACTTACTGCTAAAAAGAAGTTGTGTTCCAGAACATACAGTGCACAAAAAGTGATTTCAAAAATTAATTTATGGTGTCCCAACAAATATGGTGTACATATATGGTAAATACAGCAATACAGCTACATAGATGAAGTTTACAGATATGCATTAATGTTGTTTGTTAATGTGATAATATTACCATATTGATACTCCTGACAGCCTTGCTGTATTGATGTTACTTTCTAATGATTCTTTACTACTTTGTTATATCAAAACTCTTGCAGTAATATTACTATATTTGTAAGGTAGTTGTTGAGTACCATTGTTTTAATCTCCAAAACCATTAGTAGGTATTATTACAATATAGGTGAAGTTTAAAGCCATGCCATAATGTATCTTGCTGCATTTCTACATTGTTAAAGTTGAAATCCTTTAGTAATAATGCTATTCCAAGGAAGCTGTCATCACCAGCCTGATTTAATAGTATGGCCAGTAATAATACTGTCTAGTTGAAATTGTTGAAGGTGTTATTTATACAAGAAGCAAAAAGGGTGAACAGACCAAGTTTTCAAATAAAAAATAAGGCCTCTACGGAGACCGAGACTATTTCAAATCGAAACTATTTAACACACAAATAGGCTGCTACGGAGACAGATCCGAAGCCGATTGCACTGCGGAGACAAATTGTTTCGATGTTATGGTAATATTCTTTACGATTTCACAAATAGACTAATTTGTAAAATCACTCCTCGTAAATCAATCAAATTATTGGACTGGTCAGTGAGTTTAAAATTAATTCAAGTTAATGAATTATTATGACATCGCATATAGACTGGATTAGTTGGATCTTCAATTATTAGAAATCCTGGAGAAGCCGTTGGTGCAAATGAATATAAAATATATCGCTGTTGGGCTTGATTTGATTTTTCGAGATTTATTCGGCAACTTCCATCGATAGCGTCACATACTAGATTTATTGCAATCACCAAGGATATATTCACATTTTGAGGAGCAATATGCCTACTACCACCGTCTGGGTCATTATTATGTTTGAAGATGGTTGTTTGTGTTTGTGTTATTTTTTTCCATGCATTGTGAATCTGGTTGAAGTACTCATCTATGACATCATAGAGTTTTTTCTTTAGCTCGGGTACGACATATCCTGGAAATTTAAATGCAGGGATATCTTGTACAAGTATATTATATTTTGCTGCAAATTCTGTTCTGTTTTTAGCACTATCACCAGCTATTATATATTGAACAAGTCGCAAATTAAATTCATCCATGTCGCCGATAATTTTGTTACATATTTGTACGTGTTTGATGACTTCATTTCGGTTAGGTGGGATTGTACTAATTTCCGCTATAAGTATATTTTTAATTCTTTCAAAATTGTTATTCATTGCTGTGAACTGTTGGGCAACATCTCTTTCATCGTCGGCTCTTTTTTTGTGAAAATAACCACCAAAACCTCTATCTAGTGGTAACCAATATGTTAAAACACCCACATGGGGAATAGGGTAGGGGTTAAGAATGTTAGCAAGACTACGATAACCATGATAATCTTCCTTCGTTCAAGTAAAATCAGATTTTTGTGGCTATGGCGGTATTTTATATTTAGTCGGTAGATCTTCAGGCCATCCTAGCATGGTTCTTATAGAACTCTGATTGATGTCTACGGAATATCCGGGTGAGTTTATCTTAATCGCGGATGATAGTGTTGGTTTATGAACTGTTATAGCGATTTTCGATTCTTTTCCAGTAATGAATTTTATTCTACGCTGTAATTCATTATTGATTTGTTCGATTTAGTAAGCTCCAGATGGTAAGGAAACAACGTTCCAGTCTGGAGTTCCGTCTTGTTTAATTTTACTCCCAAACACCAGGGAAGTATTCGGTTGCTGACCACCAAATGGTTCTGATCTAATATTAGGCCAACTATGATATACTCGTAATTTTGCCAGCGCTATCACCTTTACTGGAATCGCAGTAGGGAAATTCACAATGAATTCAGGATCCTTTGAGGTTAATGAGATCATGGTGGTTTTCACTGGGGTTGTATTTTCCACTATTCGTTGAAATAGTTCTTGCAATGTTGCCATTATATTCATGTTCTTTTTCTAATTTTGACTACGCTGAATCATAAACACGTATCATCTTTGAGAACCCATCGTCGGATATTAATGTGTCATCGAGGGAGGGTGATATCATCGACGATAATTGCGAGTACGAGGTTGACACAAAATGGAACTTAACTGTATGATCCTGTAGTTTATGCTGCCTACATGATATTTTTGTTGTTATTATTGAAATTATTCCCGCGATTGTTGTCGCCGCTGATATACAAATTGAAACAGCTATCGGAGCAACCATTGTCATCGAGGAGAGTACAATACCGTAGACAGAAAAGATAGCAACCTTGGTCATATCAGAGATAATGTGATGTTGACTTGTCTTGACTGTAACAGACGCACAGGTTTAGTTAAGACCACGCGGTGGTAATTGAGTATCCTCGGGTATCACTTGTAATTGTTCCCGTGTAAATCTGCGCTGAGGAGCAGCTGAATCTAATCTATAGACTGGTGGTCTACCCGTGGATCTTACTATGCTAGATATTTTATGTGCGGTGACACTACAAATAGGACCAATAGCTCTTTTTACCACCTTCGAGCTCACACGGTTAATATAAATATCTCACGGTGACATTGCCAAGCATTGGATGTTTTGAAAAAATCATTTTGTGGTTTTTGTAATGGTATATACTTTTTTTTAATCGCGTTGTTAGGTTTCATATTAATTGTTCGATTAAAATATCTTGACCCATTCACGAGATAGTTTATCCTGAAATAATTCCTTCGAGTATTGATATCGAAATAACCGCTCAGCAAGTGTCCGATTAAATCGTTCAACAATTGCCTGATCGTGATGTAGTGCAGTATGAACTCGTCTGATGGTGACATTATGACGCTTCATTGTTGATGACACTGCACCCTGAAATTCTTTGCCAGGATCGACTTGTAATAGATTTGGCCACTGCAGAGGACCCCGCCGATAAATCCTTTCAAACGCAGAAGCTACTTCGGTTGATGACTTCGTCGCTAGCGGTTCTGCTTGTTTGTATCTACTCGCAACATCAACTATGATTAGCGCATACTTGTAAACACCATCATGCGGCAGAAATAATGTATCAGCCTGATTAACCTAATTAGGGGCAATGCCATCAAAATGTGAGAAGTTAATTTGTTTAGGCGGTGGTAGATAAATCTGCCATATCGCGTGTTTGGATAACCAATCCGTTGCTGTAGTATTTTTCACCTTTGCAGCGCTAGCGAGTTTACCGATTGCTGATTTACCCCTCCAGTATCCTCTTGGGGAATAATAAATAGATTCCATGATGTTATTAATTACCAGTACCCAGCATTAATTTACTTTTCATCGCCGATTTTGTCAACCATGAAGCCATTTTTTCTTTGTAGGGTTTATCAGTGATAGAATTCAACGCGTGAATTAATTTCATATCTGCGATATGTCTATGTTGCAGATTACTGCTTTTATAAGCAACATCATGAGCATGACACGCCTTATCAATGGCGTTTCTTGGGTTTTCAGCGGGTCCGGGTTGGTTTTAACCATCGAGTCGGATATCGAGTCTGGTTCCAGGTATATAATAACTATACCCTGGAAGATGTTTTTCTCCCGGATATTTTGCCCATGGTATTCCTGGTAATTTTACTAACTTGGCTGCAATATCATTTTTTTAACAAATCTAAATTTTTTTATCCCACATTGTTCACACTTGCCAGTGATAGTTTCTCTGTTATTTGTAGTTGTAGTAGGTGTTGGGTCAATTGTTGGTGTACGCGTCCTACATTTCACACAATATAGATCGATAATTTATTTATAATAACATGAATGTAATTGATTTTTCGGCGACTAAAACACAAGAACCAGTTAAATATCATGCAGCGCTACCAAATTCTATTCTTATGATTATAATCGGAACATCTGGAAGTGGCAAGAGACACTTGTTACTTAATTTAATAACGAAATGGTTGAAATGCGATAAACTGTATTTAGTAGCCCCGAGTGTAGACGAACAAGGATGTTACGAGGTGTTAAAGGATTTTAACGAGAAAGCAAAATCGGAAATCGATGAGGATATTATTTGGTTTATAACCGATATCGAGGAAGCACCAAGTATTGATGTTATTGATGGAAGTATTAGCAATTTAGTCGTATATGATGATGTGATGCTAGACAATCATAAAAATCCCGCTAGGATATTTTCCAGAGGTGGGCATAACAATACTGATGTGATATATGTCACTCAGAGATATACACAAATACCAAAAGTGATCAGAGATAACTGCAATATTCTTGCTGTATTTAATGGAGTTGACACACATACGCTATGAAATATTCACCAGACATGGTGCAGTGGAGACATGGATTACAATCTCTTTAGAAATTTCTTTAGTTACGCACAGTCAATCCCACATGGATTTGTAACCACAAATTTGCTTGACCCTAGATCAAGATATCGTATCGGACTTGATGAAATATTCGGTTTAAACAATTTGTCTCCACAGCGCAATCGGCGCCGGGTCTGTCTCCGTAGCAGCCTTTTTTGTGTGAAATAGTTTCGTTTTGAAATAGTTTATCTGAAATAGTTTAGGTCTCCATAGAGGCCTTATTTCTTTTTTAAACTTGGTCGTTCACCCTTCTTGCTGCTATACAAGATATTCAGTATATTGAAGTACTTGTACACAATATTTTAATCATCATAAAATATAGATATTTTCAACAGTAATGTAAGGCACGATTTTTATCTCATTTAATAGAATTAAAATGTCAATAGCATCTCATGCTGTTATTTCTGGTATTTCTTCCATATAAGGCAGACATTTGGGTCATTATTTCATTAGAAGTTTGTTTCAGTTTCATATAAATTTCATATAAATTCTGTTCCGCTCTTCCATTGATCTCTTTTCAACATATAGCCTATACATAGTGTCATTGTCTCCACTAATAGTGTTTTCCTCATAAATTTTCTGAAAGGATAAAATAGTTTATTTGAAAACATTGCAGACACTAGCATGTAAATTTTGTTAATACTATTTGGATCAATCATTCGCATCTCATACAAGTAGTCTAACCATATACTCGCAATATCTGAATCAATGATCTTCAATAATTTAAAATTCCTGATATTATATTTAGAGTAACTACTACAGATATTGCATTATTTGCTTATATTGTTAAAATAAAACACATTTAACATGTTTAATCATAGCAAAGCTACTTAGGTCTTATCTCTAGGAAGTTGTAATTTAAGTTATGTTTGCTTCTGATTTGAAATGGTTGTTGGTAGGGAGCAATAATATTACCATCAAAATTCAGATTTCTTTCAAATAATTGTCCATATTAATATTCCAGGCATATTAATATTCTAGGCATAACTAAATCAATATCTATTGTACTGATATTATTAATCACAATTTTCAACCAGAGACTAATGTTTCTAGTTGAATCATGCACTGTCCTGAGTAAAACGTTCATAATTAAATAGGAGTCATAACAGTATTCATTGAGGTCCATATAGGTGTAAAATGTCTTTCGGCCATGATTCAGTATTCCCTGTTCAAGAGGCTTAATGGATCAAACCCCTGCAGACAACATGGATAAAACAGATTCAATACTTGACTAGGCTGGGTCAGATGCCATGGTATATCTCAGGGAAAGGCACTTAACTCCAGCTGCCTCTGCTGAATATAAACCTACCAATTCTTACTTTTACATTATACAGTACAACAAATTCAATTCATGAACTATAAAATACTTGCAAATGTACTAAAATCCTCTGCATTTATTAGACTCATAATAGGGGATATCTAAGATTTGTATATACATTATACATGGATATTATTTTATGCAAATAATATATATGTTATTTTAAGGCAGACTAAATGAATCTAGATGTGAAATATGTCATGGCTACTTTCTTGCTAAAAATGCAATTCTGGACAATGTGCATATATTTGATGTTGTCACATGAAAACCAAGGATAACAATCATCATGACCATCTTTACATGATGAAGTGACCATTTAAGTGGATAAGTTTATTATCTGAATTAAAATGAGTCCCTTTTCCAGTTTTGAGTCTTAAAATGCATGCTAGAACTGAAAACTGCCATCAACTGCCTAACAGATATTTCTTTATTGCTGTGATGTGCTTATATTGTTACAGCAAGAGCTGTAAACATTCTGCACATACCTAGATCTACAAAATGTATTGTTCCACACCATCTGGTTAATTAATAAATGATGACAAATTTTAATCAGAAGCAGGTTATTGAAGAATCATATAAAATAACGTAATTGCTAACTGATACATATGAAATCAAAATTGGTAGAATTACAGTTACAAATTAATTACAGGCAGAAAAGATCGAATCATCAAATACATTGCATTTATTGTAATGTTTATAACTATTTTGTGGTATAACATTTAATATGCTAGATACCTCGGTCCTTTCAGTAAATGATGGGTTTTCCATCTGTATATTCAGGAAGCATCTCTTTGAATCTGTCCGCTTTGTTGAAGTTATTGATGATCCAAATGCATCAACATTATCTTTCTTAGTCATGTTATCTTCTTGAAAAGTGATGTATTCCACTGTAACTGATGTATCAGAAGCATCATGACTTTTTGACCGATCTTCTTGCAATGAACTTCCCAATTTGTCAATAAGTGATGTTCCCAGAACTTCAATACTTTTAGATATATCATCATCCTGCCACACATAATTGTCCATTAACGGGGTTCCTAAAGCATTATTATTATCAGTTTCATAATTGTTCTCCATGGATTTGCCTAGTTCATCAAAGGCAAAGTCTGTTTCACTGGCCATTTCAGTGTTAAATTATAATACATTCAAGTATTTAACTCAGGCAGCTTACAATACTATCACATTTAATAAAGCCATATGTGAAATTTTACTGCTAGATATTAGCAGTTAAAATTCAAAGCATTGGACATTACATGAACCACATCTAGCATATCTACTATTATTGACTAGACTTTCATCAGTCATAACATTTCTACATTAATTTTACAACTATAGAGCCATTGGGACCCCATTCAAATATAATTCCCAGCTAATTGTTCAGTTCTCAGACCCTAGTCAACTTTACAATTATAGTCCAACAAACCTGTTCCCCCCTCTGTGTCTTGCTCTGTTAGGCAAAAGAACCTCTCTGCCATTCTCAGTAACTGCTATCAACAGCTGTCAACTTTGATCTTGTCACACAAGGGATTTGTCCCTCTGTTTGAAGTAATTATAAAATAACTTTACCAAACCCTAGGTTTCTCCATCATATAAGTGGGGAGATATGCTTTCCTTTACTCTTGAAAAACTCAATTTCTTTGCATGTACTCTCAGTAAAGTATATTTAAAAGTGGTATACTTATTAGAATGGATGTAGACAGAAATGGGTTTGTATGGCCACTGACATCAACCCTAAAAAGTATTGCTAGCCTAGCTTGCCCTCCTGTTAAGCACATTACCCTGTAGAAACAAAAAAATAGCAACAGCCCCCACCTCTCTCTCTCTCTCTCTCTCTCTCTCTCTCTCTCTCTCTCTCTCTCTCTCTCTCTCTCTCTCTCTCTCTCTCTCTCTCTCCTGTTTACATTATTTGTTTGGTCAGATAAGAATGTATAAAGTCCTAACTGATTGTTAACACCTGCTGTGCATCTTACTGTGTTTACCACCATCACCAGCTTGCTAAACAAGTATGGGCTCACAATTAGCAAATTCTTCAGTTAGGATAGTACATGGATCAGATGTTTACAGTGATAGCCTGGTGAATGCTCTTCATCTTTGATCTAAAATACACTAATACATTTCCTCCCTTCTACAGATATAATTATCTAAATATATTGAAACACAATAGCATCTTCTGACCATGATGGCTTAGAGGTGTCTATGTTTTAACTGCTGGAAAACAATTTGTTGTACATAGATGACATACTACTACTACTACTACTACTACTATTACTACTACTACTACTACTACTACTAATAATAATACTAATATCTTATGAACTTCTGTTTGACAAATGCCATTGATGAGGTTATATTTATTTAAGAATAGCATAATCATGTTTAAATGATTGAAGGTGATTGCTAATTTAGGTAAGAATTTTTGTAATCGAAAGGTCAACATACCAAAGGTTAATTAAAGGTATAAGAGCATTTCAAAGACTGCTTTAATATCCCAGTGATCTAACAAATTTATTACCATGATAAAATGCATATAATTTAATGATTCTTAGTTGACCACTTTTTGGTCATGACACTAAAGTGGGTATGGAATGGGCATGCTGATGTATGAATATAAGGATATAAATTTCCTGAAGGACAAATGCACAAGGAAAACTTTTAAGGGCTTAAACTAGATGATAAAGGAAGATATAATGAAAGCAACATATAACTTCATGGTAAAAGTAATCTTTTGGAAACTTGTTTTTGTAATAGAATTATATTATGAAAATGAATGAAAATCTCAGATTCTGGATGAGATAAAACCTTTCAAAGCAAAAAGACATCATGCTACATGTCTGCTGCATCATGCCCCAGTGCTTTACATCACTAAAACTGCCACTCTTCAGACATCATAGCGATATTACTGAATTGGTTTTAAAGCTACGTTAAAATTCCAAATTACATACGCTCGCACATTTAGCCTTCTTTCTATCTTGACACGGAAGATAGCTATTGTTAACCATGCAAAACTGTAAAGGATGTCCCCATATTACCTATTTTTACCAATCGTTATTTAGTATAACTGGAGTTTTAATTTGTGTACAAGGACAGTTAGAAAACCAGTCTGCTTTTGTTTCTACAAATCATCTAAAGGCTTACTCTGGATTGGAGAGCACATAAAATCCACTTCTTTGACGTGGATCACGTAGTACGAAAACTTTTGTTAGGGTGCAAGGGACAGTTTATATGATCAAAGTGAATGTTGCATACACCTTCCAAATACATTTTGTAAATAATAAACAATACACTAGTGAGGTCAAAAAGGTCAAAAACAAAACAATATCACTCACTTGGCCTGATAAGTCAATGGAAGTTCACAGAATAAAAAGTTGTTGTACCACACACACAAATTTTGACATGAATTTTTCATGTTCAAAGGCCTGCCATTTTTGATAGCACATGATGTTCATATTGTAAACACCAGCTCTTTCCCTGGGTTAATAATTCTGAAAAACATTGTCTGCTAAATGCAAGTCAAAATATTTGTCATCCATGCTGTTTCTGAGATATTCTACTTGCCTTGAACCAACATGTATATTGCTATACCTGGCTAGCTGTTTCCTAGCTGACTATTGTTATTTCATTGTCTACATAATATGTAGTGATTATATTAGGTGTACATGCCTCACATCAATTTCAAGAGCAATACAAGCCTAAGAGACCTACTTAACAAATATATTCATATCTGTAATTACAATATCTTAAAAAAGTCATGACATAGCCTAAAGTTAAGAAATTTGCCATGTCCACTCTATCTTTAATACCTTGAGGGTGGGGTTGGTAGTTGGTGAAGGGTATCCATTGGTAAGCCAAAGTCAAGATATGCTTTGCTAATAACAAATGAACAGCAAAGAAGCAGACTACAAAGGCTGCATCATTTTGATTGCTGTAGATATTTTAGATAATACGTATAAAAAGCAAAGTTAAAAGATAAGTGACAAAACAATAGTCACAACAATACTCGTATTAAAGCACAGAGTATTGGTTTTATAGTAACAGTCACTTTGCAGTAAAGAGTGGGTCTCATTACACAAAGAATTAGTCACTTTGCAGTAAAGAGTGAGTCACATTGCGCCAAGAGCGAATGTCACATTGCACAAATAATAACAGTCACTTTGAATGTTTTTTGGCTTAAAATTCATTATGGTATGATAATACTATCAGACTAGACATGGTTATATATTGAGGTGGTTATGCCTGACATGCATGCTTAAAACAAATTCAATCAATATGGTTCTGATAGCTTTTTATCCTTATCTATTAAACTGCAAGTTCCATTGTTATTTATTGTACACTTTTACACAGGTGTAGGGGAGTTATGCACATGAAATTGATGACCATGGTCATTATTGCCATCTTTTCTAAACAAAGGCCGATTCTAACCAATAAACTCTGGTACTGTGAAGACCATGTAACTAAGGCAGGTGCTCTGAAAATTAGCAGGTTGATGTATCATTGGAAACAAGCACAGCAAATCTGACACAGATAAGAGATACGTGTGATTTACTGTAATTAAGATGAGCTATAGAACACTTGTACTAACAGTTGAAACAATGTTCAGCCTAACAATTGCATATAAAGGCTATCTTCACTAATTCCCATGGGTCAGTGTTGAACAGAGTCAGTGTCTGAACCTTGCTGCCTCTAATGTTAACCCACTCCTTTTGAAACTAGAATCAGTATTAATGTTGTATAAGGAAGGTCAGTTTTCTAATTACAATGAATTGAATAAAGGTATGGTAAATCAGTCAGCTGATAACTTATGCTGGTGTGACAAATTAATCAATGTAACCATTTGTAACTTTACATGAGCCAGAGAATAATCAGCATATCTACCATTGCAAATCTTGTAGAAAAGTAATCTCTAGATGCAATTGTGAAGACAAATTATAAAGTAGAAAACAAATTCAGATATAAATTTCCTTGACAATGAAATGCTGTTCCAAGTGACAAGACCGGGCATGATATATAATAACTTTCTTTAATAGGATATCAAAGTAGGTACTGTAATGAGTTGATACAAATCCAGAGGCTACTTTTGTTTTCCTTGTTATTGTAAGTATTTTTTCTTAGAGTCTGCTTCATTAGCTATTATATTGTTGACCCATAGAGCCGGATTTCACTGGATGCTTTTTGTTTCTTGCTTTCACTGGTTTTGTCAGCACCGTTATCACCAACTACTTTTGCCAATGGTTTGAGCCAGCCTGTCAAAGCTTGAATGTTAGGTTTACAAGTCATATTCCTTATTAACGGAGCAGCAGCTCGCTTTACTAGGTGGAATTACATACATACATACATGCATACATACATACATACATGCATGCATGCATGCATACATACATACATACATACATACATACATACATACATATATACATACATACATACATACATACATACCTACGTACGTACGTATGCACGTACGTACATACATACATGCATACATACATATTGTGTTATTACTTAATCGTGATAGCAAGATTTTATTTTCAAAATCTAATTCTGAAAAGTCTACATCCAGGTGACCCTGCGCAGCTACACATGAACAGCTGCAGAATCACATATCATCAGGTTTCTCTTTGTAACAATTATAGCTAGACAGTTATCTGGGGAGTCTAAAAGCAATTATATTTTACATAATTGAAGTTCATGCTTGCTGATAACAAGGTGATGACCCATACAGAAAAGACTGGCAAGCATGCATTAGAATCTAGAGATAGTCAGGCCTGGTTACTGACATTGATAATCTGAAATCCGATAGCCTTCATGTCCTCCAGTCCAGTAACTGGGTTTCTCATAAAAGGAAACATATCATTTTGCCTGGACATTTCTTAAACTCAATCCTTAGTGAAGTCACACAGTAGTCTACCAGCATGATATGCTGGATAGATACCATGAGGTGCCAATAAAATAGCCAAATGGCAGAGAAAAATAAGTGGGGTATAAAAGACAATATTTTTGTGTCGTAAGATGTTTTGATGACAGAAAAGAAGATACTTCAGATATCTGCAGAAGCAGTCAGACAGCATGTAAAGGTATTTTTCAATGTTATGATTATGATATTTGACAAACTCGATTTAATATTTTCTTTTAATTTGATAGTTATATTTTTAGTTGACTATTTTAATCTTACATAATGTAATTTCCATCAACAAAAAATACATCAAACTGGTCAATGCATAACTAGTAAATTACTTTCTTTTAAAGCTGGATGAATATTTTATAATAGATTTTCCAAGTAATATTTATTTTTCATTTTCAAAAAAAAATTAGAAAGTAGATGTGATTATCTATATCAATTATGTAAAATGTATTGACTTTAATTGAGCTCCAGATTCTTCATTAGCTTAAGAATGCTTTTATAGATATCAGTAAATATTCTTTCAGGGCATTTTGTATGTGAATTTCTGGTCAATTAAAATCATATTTCTTTGTAATTTTATCTTTCTTTTTCTTAGCAAACATCATTGAAACAACCAAGGAATGAGACAGATGTAGATGAAACAAATTATCCGAAACGATATAAAATGGAATAAACTTGCATGGTAATGTGTGTGTGATTTGGATTTTTAACATAGCCTTAACTATTTTCTAGTCATATTGTTATGATGTCTGCAGTGTGGCAGTTTATACTGATGTCTAGCACTTGGGCATCATCCCACCAAGTCACATTATCCTGACACAAGACCAGACAGTTCTAACACTAACCTCTTAATGCCAAGTACCTAGCAAGGCAGAAGTTTATATCACTTTTATAAAATCTTTGGTATGCCTTGGCTGGGGTTTGAACCCATGACCTCCTGTATATGAGGCCGGTGCTAACTTGAATGGCACTCACTTCCAAATTAAGTGTGTTCTTAATGAATCTGAGCAAGGGTATAAAGTAGTTTTGACTTTTGAAATACATACATATAGACTTTAAAAAGATTGTGTCCATGCCAGTGTTAGTGCTACATTACAACAGTCTTATGACCAATCCAGCCAATTCCAAAATTTTTAACTGGATGTCTAAATTTAGTTTCGGACAAGATCTAGTAGGTATATTGATGCCCTTAAGACAATATGCATGTTCACTTATCCAGATCTTTTGTTTTTTCAACTTCAGAATAGTATGTACAAATTTTTGTCCCATGAAAAGTGTTACCTTGACTATAGAATGACCTCAAAAAGAGCAATAGCAGAAACAATAATCAAGATCATTATTTGTTTAAAAAAATAAAAAAAGTAAATGCAAACTGAAGAATAAAAATATACATGCAACAAGTTAAGGTAGATGCAAATAATACAGGGCAAACTTTTGTTGTATCTGTTTGTATTGCATTTAACTTGGAAGAAGATGGGAAATATAATTTGTCGGTATATAGTTTTCAAAACCTTTGATATATTTAATTATTTCTTTTTGTGGAGCAGCTGACCATGATATATGTGCACAGTTGTATTTACTGTACAATTTAGTAACTGATTCCAATTAAGTTCACTTATCCTTTACCCAATTCTGGCCTCACAGTGGGGGAATGTTATCACATCACCATTACAACCCCAATAAAGACCTGTGAGAACCTTAAATCTAGACAAAGTGGTCAACCTATGTGTAATTGACCAAACTCCCTGTTGTCATTAGTGTCAGATAGTTGTGTATTAGATTTAAAAATGTATTTAAGCTTGTTGTTTTCTCAGAGAACTATGTGTGTGTGTGTGTGTGTGTGTGTGTGTGTGTGCGTGTGTGTGCAAAACATATGATACAAAATGAGGAAGTTAGTTAATTATAGGTGATGACAAAAGGACAGATGGTTAGCAGGTGAAGTGGATTTAAGATAATTCTTCTTTAATTCATATTTGGAATATACTCAAATGAATAAAATGTGTGCAGGGGAATGAATAAATTATTTTTTGACACCAAATCACCTCTTTTCTCATGATCTATGCATTGTCAAGGTTGTCAACACACTCCAGGAAACAAACATAAGTGGTTCGATACTAACCATTTGCATTGCTTGGGTTAGAAATCAATGCAACATAAAATTGAGATTAGAGTACCAGAAGTAGTTATGAAAAGATGATTTATACATATTTTCTTATGTTAATGCACATTCTGCATTAAATGTAACACCAGATTTGTCTCCGATGAAAGATTTCTAGTTTGTCTCATTATTCTATTTCTGGCTTACCATTTACATAAGGGATTAAAAGTAACCATATATTTGAATTAGCATTATCTCAGTGACAGTGAATAAAGAAATAAAAAATTAGAGAATCAAATCCATAAATGTTTTTTTCCAAAATAATACAAAGAACTGCAAGCAAATTAATTTTGAAACAAAACAGATTTTAATGAAGAACATCAAAGATGCAAGGAAAATGTGAAGTTAGTATTAAAAAAATAGAATAATGTATCGCTCTTTCTCATTTAATCGTGCGTTTCTGCATGATAGTTACTGATAGGCCATCCTAATATCCATTTGTCTTCCTGATCAGTTATATTTCCCAATTCCCTGTATGCAGGACAATACTTGAGTTTATATCAAATAACTAACTGATCATACAAATCCTTACACAAGTCTAAAGGATCAGTGTCAGTGTCAACTTGATCTGTGAGTTTAACTCCAAATGTATACTAATTATTAATCTTATATTTATGCAAATAAATATTAGTTATTATTTGGCAAGGTTCTGACTAATGTCGTTAAAATCCACTTTACAACTCAATAAAAATTAATAATGCCTAACATTTATTCCCATGATACTTTTCTTTATGCTGATGTAAAGTTTACATAGGTTTACTCACTCATATAGCAGGTCTTTGAGCCTTTTGTCTTTAGCATATTTGTGACAGAAAATTAAATATAAATAAGCTTTGAAGTGCATATTTCTCAAGATTAAAGTCTTAGCTATTTCATCTTTAATTTTCATGCAATTGTTTTGTAAATTGGTAGGAGCAAATTAATTTTTTTCTAACTTTGATTGCAGGAAGGAAAAAGATCAGAAGGCACAGCTCAAGAGTTATCAACTGTTGAATACAATCACCACAAGTTTTATCTGGACATCTTTTCGGATGAAAACACTTTATATTTTGTAAAGAACCACTAGCAAAGTGCAGAAAGAGAAATTTACATATAACATCAGTAAAATGTCACTGAAGCTTTATAGAAGAGACAAACAGATTATTGATACAACTTATCTAGTGTGTAAATTTTTTGTACATGTCACCAGTGATATAATTTCAATGAAAACTATTAACAAGGAGAGTCTAAAAACTCAAATAAGAAATTATTTCAAATAAATCTAAAAATCTTGGCACTATGAGACACAACTGCAAATTTGATATTAATCATAATATGACAGATTTAAAGTACACTGCTGTACAACCTGTGTGATTTATTTTCCTATTGAGACTGGTTTGATCCTTTGAGCAACGTTTAAAAACTTTTTCAATCTTTAATGCTAAAATGAAATTTATGATATAATCTGTATCGGAAGTATTTTGCACTCCTTTTTGAATGCAGTATATGCATTTGTTATTGTTTGCTTCTTTACGAAGACATGATTGTGTTATTATAACCATTTGGGCTGTTCTATTTAAACGTACATCATACCCAGGAAATGCATTTTTTAAAAATCTATGCCAGGTACTTTGATTTCAATGAGTTCAAACTAAAATGATAAGAAAATTCCAAATTGCATCTATGGATGAGTACCCTACTTTAAAAGTGTATTCCCTAGGTTACAAGTATGTTTTAATGGAATAGCCTTTAATATGTAAAACAATGATCATTATTCATTTTAAGGGGAAACACTTGTTAGGTATCTATCTGTATTGATCATGGAGAGAAGGGTTATCATGGTCTTCAAGATGACAAACTTCATGTACAAATGATATCTTTCATTGTATCCAAATATTATATAAACATAAAGTCTATAAATAGTCACATTTAACATTAACACCTCTTGGTATGAGCAAATATTAAATGTTGTGAAATGGTATGTAAATGTATTCAGGAATTACCTTAAATTTAATTAGATATGTTACATGTTTGAAAAGGACTGATACAAAAATCATGATCTTTTTCTATGTAACAGAAAGATACTTCCATCATTTTTTTATTTGATTTATTGTATTATTATGGTAAAAAAAATCAAAGGAAACCTCAGGAGACATAAAAAAGGTCAAAAGAAGAGTTGCTTGTTTTTCATTTGACATTCATGCATACACTCAAGTAAAATAGGAAAAAAGAGGATTTATAGTAATTGCGTAAAGAATGTTAAGATATAGTTGTAGAAGTTTGTATAGTTGTTATACATGATGATACTACAGGCTTATGAAACTGGTTCTAAGATTGTAAACTGAATTATCTAGACTTCTAAAAAAAACGTAATATTACTACAATGACTTTAATTTACAGTCTTATAGACACATTTAGTAATCTTGTTGCTAGGTTCCATCATGATACTGTACTTTGAGCATGATCCAAGCTAATGTAAATCTATGCTCAGTTCATCTCAGCTAGGAGAAAGTATTCAAATTTCAAACTGAATATATCCTAACACGGTCTCAAACACCTAGCAGACCCCAACTTGGCAATATAGTGATATTATCACATTCATATACACATGTACCAGGAGCACACAAAATATCAAATATGTCCTGATTTGCATCATCACTTGAAAATAGTTTTCCAATAATAAAGACAAGCATTGATTGCAACATATTTCAAACACACAAATCCAAGAATGGTTTTAGTCATTTTTGAGCTGATCGATCTAGCTAAATGAACAGTTTTTGTAGTCTAATTTTTAGTTGGAAAAGCTGCTGTTGTAATTGTGGTTTTGTTTATGCAATTTATATTCTTATTCTATCTTTTCTGATGGGTAAATCAATCGTACCTCAAAATTGAATAAGAACTGTCATTATTATTGTCCATCTTGATTAATCTTATCAATAAAGATAGACTTATTTTTGGTATGTGCATCATTGCTATGTCATACACAATTCCAACATTATGAATTGATATTACTATAGTAAATTTAAACTGCTTTGTTTGTGTTCTTTGAAGAAAACAAATCAGTGCTGGAACATAATGGTATTGTTACTACATGGGTTTGGTGGAGAGCTTTGTAGTATTGTTACTTCATCATATTTTGAAGAAAACAAATCAGTGCTGGGTAAAAGGGTATTGTTACTACATATTCTTGGTGGAGAGCAATGTAGTATTGTTACTACATAAGGTTTTAGAGATCAAAAAATCAGTGCTGGGAAATAGGGTATTGTTACTACATGGGCTTGGTGGAGGGCTATGTAGTATTGTTACTACATCAGATTTGAAGAAAACAAATCAGTGCTGGGAGATTGGATATTGCTACTACATGTTCTTGGTTGAGAGCAATGTAGTATTTTTGCTACATCAGGTTTTGAGGAGCACAGAATCAGTGCTGGGAAATAGGGTATTGTTAATACAGATGTTTAGGAATTAACCATGTAGTATTATTACTATAGTTAAATACTCTTAAAAAGGACAAGCAAGCAATTCCTTTTTTATTCTCACAGCCATTTTGGGCCATGTTCTTCAGATGAACACTTATAATGACAACAAGTACATCTGAGGATTCTTCAGCCACTGACTTTTCTCGTAAATATCAGCACAGCTAAACTGATCATTTGATAAATACATTTACCACTTATTATGTAAGGTAACATATCCGATATCTGTCCGTGTGTGAATTGCAACACATGATAAACAGGAGAGGTGACTGTCATACGATAGTTCTTATCTCACCACACTTACCCACACTAAATGACCTAGTACATCAGTGACTAACAAAATAAAAAAAGAAATTGACTGGACACCGAAAAAGTTTAATGTAGTGTACTGAGACCAATAATAAAAATGGTAAGAGCAAAAAAAACAGTCTTTCTAAGAATGAACCAAATTCTTAAAAATTGGAACAAAACAAGATTCTGAAATAGAAATAATTCAAATAATGCAAAGACTGAGGGGAAAAGACAATATAGAAACTATGACTGGCCGATGAAGGCTCACCAACAAATTAGGCAAAATTCTCTGATGAATCATAAACTCACAAATAGTTCAAAAGTCCATGGAAAAAAGTTATTCTATAAGCAAGATATGACTAACTAATCAGACTGGAATCTTATTCTGTTGTTTTCTTCAAATTAAATTTTCAGTCAATTTCTAGTTAGAGGAGAAAAAATTGGGTAGGACAGGGGACAATTAATTCCAGGAAAGCTACTAAAGAGCTCATAATGTATTACTGATAATGGCTTTTAACTTTATAATATGCATTGGTACACCAAAAGTGTCATAGCAGTGAAATGTATCAATGATTTGCTTCATTCCTAACAACCAAATTCATACTTACACATTTTGTTTTTAATAAAATAAAAACAGGGACACAAAATTTCAATCACTGATCTCCAATGGCTCTAAAATAACTGTGTGGTAAGATTAACATATAATTTAACATCACGGCCCTATCACTGACCATGAAGAAAAGAGCCCTATTGCTGCGTCTATCAAAGAAACTGACAACATGAAATATTACCCTCCATCTGAAATAGGAGAGTACTATCTTAACATGTGGACTGGCTTGAATGAAACAAAAACAGCTGTACAGCTTGTAAATATGATGAGCAATTTTGACACACTGAGAATGTTTTTCTCACAATCATTCATTCTAAACTAAAGCGTCATAGATGGAAGAGATAATATCCTACTCCTATTAGACACAGACTGTGTCCTTTGTGTGATGTGCTCAAAGATGAATATCACTTTATCATTGTGTCCTTTGTATAATGTAATAAGAGAATATCACTTGATGAATTCTGCTTTAATTAAGTCCATAGATTGTTACGTTTGTGGTTTGTGTTTGGGTCTAACATAATCACTGCTAGTGAAATATCCACTAATATATTGTACAAGACTGTTCATATATATATATATATATATATATATATATATATATATATATATATATATATATATATATATATATATATATATATATTCTCAATACACTTATAAAAATTCCATTTTCTAACATTTGTCATCCTAAAATCTCAAAGTTCTATGTTTGGCGATGAGGATTTTGAGGATTTTTAACAATATTGGAGAGAAAACACCATCTTAATATTAAAATTAAAGAGAAGTAGCAAATAGATTTTCCAAAATAGCAATATGGTTACCATACTGGATGTCAGAACAACACCTTTCTCATTTACCTACAACTAGACCATAATGTGAATAATACACATAAGGTTTCAAAGTAATCTTCCATATAATCTAGACGTAATAATGAAAAATTTGCGCTAGCTGAAATACAAATAATAAACAACACACCATCCATTAGCTCTTCTTGCCGTTGATGAGTCAAACTGGCTGGCATATAAGCAGTCAAAGAGGTAGGGGAATGGAGTTTATTAACACACCTAGCTCTGTCAAAGTCATATATAATTTACTAAAGTGGGTGGTATTGTAGAAAGTTAGACAGATTTAGCCCAACAATGACACCAAATAATCGATGTTTTAGGTACAATACAAAATAAAAAATAAAAAAAAAACAGACGATAAAAACAAACTTTTTGGATTCATTTTTGTTCTTTACCCACAATTTGAGACTGGTCAGTCTAATTTTGTGTCCAGATTTTAGACTTTTTTGTCTCAGATCTTAGGCAGAACAGACTGATCTGAACTGCACACAGTCTGTGCAAAAAATAGGATGTGGTGGGCATTTTTAATAAAGAGTGGTCTCCATACTCAATTGAAGCAAAAAATAAATTTAAAACATCGAACTTATTCACTTGTGCTATAGTGCGAGCAAAATAATCAATGGAAAACAATGTTTTTAACACAACTAAGTCTAGGCATTAGGCTAATGGAAAATCGCTTGGAAGTATATGTATAGGTAGGATATATTCAGGAATAGACCCCAAAGTGTATTTCCTACTCATACTTCAGCAAAATAATCCAGGGCTTAATGTGTTAGGGTTTGTAAGCATGCTATAATGTATCTTTCAAGAAAACAATTTTCGAGTGTGTTCCTGACAATATTTGTGAAACTGATGCTTTAAAAATGGATGAATATTTATTCCACTACTAGGCAACTTCCGAAACCTTGCATGGTTCAAATCAAATAAGGATTGTGTAAATCAGGAATCAAGGCAAAGAAATAGCTGTCCTATTCCTGAAACTAATAATACTGCAACTTCATGCACTCAAGAAGAATCTAACTATTGACAGAATAAGGTAATAATTTGTGAATTATTAAAACTTCCAGGTGTTACTGACAAACTTAAATACCTGTGGAATTTGATCAATGTGTGTCCCTACTAAAATCACTGGTGGTGGGAGGACTTTACAAGACGACATATGGGAACTTGCAGAATTCAACTTTTCCTTGTCAGGTGGTGCACATGAATGTATGGAATTCATCCAGACCTGAACTAGGTCTGAAAAAAAAAATCAAAACACAAAACATCAATGATTCTGTAAACTATGTCAGAATGAAGTACACATGTACTTATTGGCAAGGTACTTTTATAGCCAATACCTACTTTCAGTCACTGACACAATTTTTTTTTAAAAACCTGATTCCATAATAAAATATTTGAGAAGGCAAGTCAAATTAAGACCAAATGGTCCTTGCAACAATAACTTACTTTTATTCTTATCCTTCAAAGTCTTATTTGTAGAATTGACCAAAAATAACTTCCTCAATCAGCTTCACTGGAAATGCATTAATTTCATTAGGTGTTGCATATTTCTTTAGTAGTAAGTCAACTTGATGTAAAGTTAATTTTTAGAAGAGTGGAGTATAATAAAATACTTTTGTTGGGTGGAATTGTGCCTTACAAATTTCTGAACAAATGATTTTGTTATAGATCACGAGTTAGAGAGAAAACTTGTTATTCATAGAAGAATGATGCTAATATTAAATCAGCAGCAAATCTTGATCAAAAATGACGCACTCTCTGGTGTACTTAGGTAGAAACAGCACATAACTCACCATGAACTTTACACTTCATTGTGCCCTGACTGTCAAAATAGCACTCGTCCTCTACAAGATCACTGACCTCTCTACTGGCATCCGAAACCAGGAGGTATATAGCCCGTCTTGTCAGAAACATTTGGTGTGTCGAGTAAAAGGCATATTGACCTGCAAAGTCCAGCATTGTCAAAAGCGCATGTTTGCTTATATCGTGTTTTGCTTTATTGGGATTTTGTTGCAATAATTTTAACATGGTCCTTAATGGATCCATCTTGTAATTTGCAGTGGCAACATTTTCTTCAAGCTTTGATCCAGGCATTGTGTTTGTTTCAGACGGTGTGAGACTTCTCTGAACAACAGTGGAAGATGATTCATTTTGTAGACTAGATGTAGATGAAATATTTTGGCCTACGTTCTGCTGTTGAGAATGGTGATATAGTACTCCTGTAGTCCTGTCATAGTCAGAAACATGGTGCAAAGGATTGCTTTCAGTTGTCTCCCTTTGATTTGAGCTTGCATCAGGTTCCAAATCAACTTCCCTTCCCCCTGTTTGGTAATTCTCATTTAGGACCTTGACAAGGCGCTGCAGTTTATAATCCTGTTCTGAATCTGAAAACATAGGCAATACAGCTAAATTCTGTTTTACATCAGTGTTATCAAGTTGTAATGAAGTTAGAAAGCATAATACAGTACAGATAATTTTTTGTTTACCCACTAAATTTTATGGTGCAACTATGCTCCTCCAGAGTCACTACAAGATCAAGTGCTGCAGTTGAGGAATAAATGCCAGGCTACTCACCACCAAATGTCTTGTCAATACCGCCATGGCAGAGACATCACTTAAATGAAATAATATTTACTTAATATAATTATTATGTAATATTTGTTATATCTGGTAATTAATTTGTATATGTACAACCAATTCATGAATTATGTATATTGTCAGGAAAATGATACATTGATTAGGTATTGGTGAATTCCATGTATTCTGCCCACTGCACACATACAAATGCCTAATGTATTTGAAACAATGGTTATTGAGGTAGGATAAGTTTCTGATCTGGAGTGACTTGAGGTGAGCACAAAATTAAATAATGGGTCTGATATGCAAATATTAAAATGCTGTGAAATTACCACTTTTCTGAATACGCGAGGCTGGTATAGCCAATAAAACGAATCTTTTAGACACTTAGGCATCCAGGGAAATAAAACTAACAAACAGTTGCGCCTGGGTCCATTTAAAAGTAACCTCAAAAATGTACTTGCTGCCCCACCTTCAGGTGAAAATGAAAAGAATTTCCATGGGCCAAGGAGTTGATCGTGAATTAATCTTTGGTCAACAATCAAACTGAATGGCTGATATTGTTTTCCGAGGAGTCGTAGTGATGCACAATCTTTATCAGACAAAGCAGATGTAACCGTTATTCATTTGCATGAAATCCCAATATGAAACAGCTACATTCAAGCAGTATTATATAAATTATATATTCTATCTATATGTTTGACTCAAAAATTAAAACTTCAAACCCATACAATTATGCAATACTGTATAAGGAAAAACAGCATGGGAAAGAGGGGAATGGGTGGAAGTGGGTGGATAGAGGAACCATCTGCCATCACCACATGCTAGCCCTGAGCCTCCCTTGTAGACATTCGCAATGTGTTTTTTTTACACAGGTTATTCTATAGTATGATTTGACTGTCTAACCATTCCAAATAGAAATACATGGATAGCATGCAATATAACATAGCAAACACCTGGCAAGGCTAACTATATATAATAGTTCGTATGAGTTGTAGAGCTTATGTTACACTAGACTAAGAAAGTGTACTAAACCCTACGTCAAAATTCTAAAAAAAATAATGCAAACTCTTTTTGAATTTTTACAAAACACAAATAACTTACATGTACATGTATTATCGTGGTTACATAAATACTTAAATTCCTTTAATCATTTAGCACTAGGGGATCCTCGATATGTGGGACGAAATGAATAAAAAAAACAAGAGAAAAATGTGAAATACATTTAGAATTTATATTTTAATGACTGTTAAAATAAAGCTTTTAAATATTGATGGCACAAGCGAAATAAACTTTCCTTAAAGAGACCTGCTTAATTATATTATAAATAGAAGTATATTTAGTAGTTTGTGTATATAATCTACCTAGGCAATTTTCTTATTTACATATAGTATTGTATTTGCTATTACATTTCATAAAAAATACTGTCCTCTATTCGGAGAGCAAATGGAAAGACCCTGCCTTGAATTTGTTAGCTCCCTTCTATACAAGCAGGATGTGACATCATTTGAGACGATTAACGTATACGAGTCGTATTCAGTTCGTGCAGTGAAGTGTCAAGTAGAAGCAAAATGGTTCAATACGCAGCTCTAATTTGTATGAATAAAATATATAAGTTAAGTGTATATCATTATGTTCTGCCAATTAATCTTTCAGAAACAAACAACAAAGGAACATATAGAACACTTTATCCTTCTTCTACACCACCTCTGGGTAGCTCCCGTACTGCACAGAGAACCCATAAAGATACCTTAAACAATTTAGGAAACTCTTTGAAAGGACTAAAATATAACTATATAAATAAATAAGAGATGACCTCACTCAAGTTGGGAAAAGTACAATTTAAATTTAAAAAATGTATGGAGCCCCACTTGAGCACAGTAGAACGTGAATATGAAATAGACAATGCGAAGAACACCACGGAAAAAATACAAGCATTAAAACAATAAGTTTTTCTTCCTCCCCTAAACAAAGATAGTGCACTATACTTCGCGCAGAGTTAAAAATGAAAAAAATGAATATAAAAAAGTTCTGGGAACAAACATCTTTGAGAATTATTCAATTTTAAGGATCAATGCACCATATAGGACAAACGTGAGACAAATTGGATGGTGGCAGGTTAACCCAACAAGGAAACAATGTGTGTGTGTGAGTGTATTTATATATATATATATATATATATATATATATATATATATATATATATATATATATAGCGCCAACATAAATAACATACATGAGTTACAGGTGATCTCTAGCCAAGGTTGACAAAATGAACTAGGGAAGGAATTTCTAGATTAGGTGAATAAAACCTACTTGGATGATCAACACTAAGGACAAACTAAGGATAAAAAAAGCCATCAAAGTTTATCTAAATAAACGGAAATTTAAAACAATAAAGAGAAAAAATACATTTTATAAAAAACTAACTACATCTCGGGGGAAACACATGAACACATTGTTCCTTTTTTCGAAAAAGCAGAGGGGACATCTGTCTATTCCCCCACCCTCCCAGCCCCCAAACATTGTGTGAATAATAAAGTTTCCTGACAGAATATTAGTTATGTTTGTCACGTTTCCAAGATCTGTATGGGAGATTAAATTAAAGACAGAAGGCTTTACGCTAACCCAACATAGCAGGTTGTGCCAGAGACATTTCGAGCTTAAATGTTTCTAAAAAATACTAAAAAGTAGCACCATTATCAGAAATTTTTGAGTACTGTTCATCTTTGTCCCACGAATCTATCATCATCTTTGTCCCACGAATCTATCATGTAAGGTTGGAGTTTAATGGGATATTCTACTTCGGGAATGTTATCCACACCACTGTCATCACTGACAGTCAACATAATTTAAACATTCAAGCGCAGCCATCTCATAGAATGCTGGACTGCATTATTATCAGTGTATGGAGAACTAGCCCCTTTTAAAAGTCACCCTGGAAACTCATCAGAAGAACGTATCTGGAGAAGTCGCCCGAAATGGTCGGAAAAATCAACCCAAAACTTGTCATCCAGAGGACCTATTTATATATATCTTTGAATTCAATACATTATTTAAAAAGATAGAAATGTGTACCTTAAAACTATACTGTTATCAAGAAAGATGCTGCCACGTGGTGGTTACCGTAATATTTAAATACACAAATGATGTAACAAAAGAAAAACAAGAAAGAACATTTAACTTGTGAGATATGTTCAAAAAGGAAGAACTAAAAGTCTGTGCATTGTTGAATAAATTTTCTAGATTATATGCAGCTTTCATCTTGTTTATATAATGTCGATAAAAGAATAATAACTCACTTATAATTGAAAGTCTGTATTCATTTAATCTCGTTACATTTCTTAAAACACATACCGGAACACCAACTTAAAAAAAAATAAACAAATGTTGCTGTTAACTTCTTGATTGATACAAATATTATACCAACATTATTCATTAATGTGGTAATTACTATCAAACTCATACCAGGCTGATTCGATACAAATTGCTGACTGATTCGGTTCAAATATCTCGCAAATTCTCCAAACTTCCATTAGCTGATTTGGACCATGTGAAATATTATTCATTTTTCTCCATGATGTAAACGTGACATTTAAATTTATTGTTAAAGATGATGTTCTCATTATGTCGCATATACGTCTAGCAGTTCAAATATTTATTCAAGGTAACAAAATCTCGCTTGTTGTTATATAACATAAAATAACACAAACCTGATTACAAGGCATCGACAATTTAGAAGTTAAATATTTTTTACACTTCTCGTTCAACTTTAAATAGTTTGTTTTATTTAGATATAATAAAATTATGAACACTAACAAATAAGAAGAAATAAACTAAACGATGTTGAACTCAGTAGTGACCACATTTCTTGAGTAGGCATCAATTATACTTTTTATGTAGTTCAAGTATCATTCGTTATTAGGTTGATGCCATTTCATATATAAAACTGCAGACATAAAATAATCATGCTTACACCCACTTTTTTCCAATTAAAATGTATCTAATGACTTGAAAAGCAGAGCAAAAGGGACTAATACCACCTGTTTTTCGTTAAGTATTGATCAAATGGAAAAATTGAAAACTTCTTTTTTTTATAGATTTAAGGAGTTATTAGGTTGAAGAAAGACAACAATAATGAATACTTAACAACCATGTAGGAAATGCAACTATAATACAACATGGGTAATTATCAATAGGAGAAATTAGATATAGCTAACGAACTAGCAACCATCATGAGAAAAATCGAGGAGAAAACAGAAGAAACTACATGTATCAGATTTACCCTATAAATCCCAATCGAAACCACAGTTGGGTACTTTGAAAAGAAATTTCACGTCAAAGTTACAAAGGCTACAATGGATGCCCACCCAGGATACCCCATTAAAAACGGAAACAAGCAACTTCAAATAAAAACAAAACATCAGAACAATGAAAAAAGTACTTTTCTACACAGTGTCCTGGTAAAGACGTGGTATAGAGAGGATGCCTACATCACAACATGATCTCCCCCCAAGAAGAAAAACAACGTTTGGATTTAGTGAGTAGGCAATGAATCCAATATTTCTTTGATGTTCAATCTCCAAGAAATTTGTGTTGTCAGACTAGTTAATAGCATTGATGCTATGAGAAAGAGAACACAATACTATACATATTTCTGAATTTAAACAAATGCCCTCATCCATGTTTTTCATTCCTCAAATGAGATGTTCATTTTTAATGGTGTACACTACTAATAGTAATATAAAAGTTGTAGACAGAAATCTGGTTGAGGAAGGATATTCTAGATTTGAAGGCAACTATAATCTCTGAGCGCTCTTTTTATAATAATACATGTAATAATAATACTAATACTAATAATAATAATAATAATAATAATAATATTATTATTATTATTATTATTATTATTATTATTATTATTATTATTATTGTTATTGTTATATTTAAATAATATTTTTTGGTGTTTAGGTTAGCCACAGGCTCAGGATTTAACAAAATTCTCTGTAGCCGGAATTACTTGTCACAAAGCAATTTAACACATAACAAGATTAACCAGCCATTAGACTAGTGACATTATGAAAATTAATAGAAAGCCAATTTAAAAGCCTTGGGCTAGTCGACTGCTAACCATTTTTTCCTATAGGCATGGTTAAAAATGATAACCCATACACATATACACATATATGGGCACACAAACGAGCACATACAATCCTTCTAACATGAACCCCCAGGCAATTCTACCAAGGCTGCCTGGTTAATGGTTTATATGGTGTTAATACAAATGCCACTCACCATGGAGCTATGTTACAAAGCAGGTTAGCATACAACAGAGGGTGACTAAAAGCCAAAAGGTGCATACAGGATGCAAGCAGTATATAGATTTGTGCAAGTACATGAAGGAAACAAGCAAATATTAAAAGTACAATAATTATACACAACACTATACACAATGTAATAACATACCAAATACTCGTAGTGAAGATCAATTATCAAGACTTAAAAACTCTACTTTGGTGTGTATATATGAAAGTAGTGAATGAGGAGGAACAGTTACTTCAAGTACGTCTTGAAAATCTGTCATTCTTTGTGTAAAATTTCATTTTTTATACACTGTGACCTTGACCCCTGATTATAAATCTTCTAAACCAGAAATTGATACATGTCCAAAATGCAAACTACTTACAAAATTTGGTAACATTAGATAGTGGAAAACAAGTGAAATAGAGCTGGTTGGACAGAAAACAGTTCAACGTGATACTGTTCACATTCTGGCATTTGCTTAAATACAGAAAGGTACATCATTAAAGAGTATGCATGCCCACATACCTTTTGTTCGCCTTGACCATTCATGGGTTGACAAAGAAACATCACAGCAATTCACATAGACATCTATGCCCTCTGTACTATGTCTCTCGGAAATATTTACTTCATCTCCAAGAAGACGTTTGACTAGGGTCGTCTTGCCTACACCCATGTGTCCGACAACCATAATACGTATGCTATGCACAGTTTCCTTTCCGTCTTTTAGAGCCTCTTCAAAAAGTTGGATGGATCTGTCATCCATTTTCAAAATTTCTATTGGAACACCTGTTCATATAATGGATTCGCTATGTAGATATTCATGTATATTATCAACAATGATGCAAATTTCTGAAGACAAATAAGGACCTGAAACTTTTGATAGGTAAACCGGACTGTTCAAGCTATATCATGGTTAGCCATCTCTGCAACATTAACACATCCTTTGCCTAAAAATCTCAAGATACATAATTCATTGGTGTCAAATTGTGCAAATAAAATGTAATCCACAACTTTTAAATATCAAAAGAGATTAAAACAGAGATTTATTGATCTATAGCAGACTCAACAGGTACTAATAAGATACTGCTCTACACTTACTAAGTGTTTATACAAGATGGACATTTTTTACAGTGAAGTTATTTACATTTACAACATGCGCAATGCTGAGAAATGTTGGCATACCTTAATACTACTTGTATATACTAAAATTAATTTACATGTGGTAATTATGAAAATCAGGTACCATGTAAGGCAATAGCTGATAGAAAAATATAAAATTAGCTCAAAGTGCACTTATCTTGTCTAGTCCTAAAATTGGGTAAGTAAATTTTGTCAAGAGTAGGCTATATAGTAAATACATTTTTAAAAAAAAAATATGCTATTTTTTAATTTCTAATTTATGTTTGATGGAAGTGAAATTAACAAAAAGTGTAAGCAAGGCCAATCTGTATCTTATCCATCACACCAAATTAGATCCATGTATGACTCTGGCAAAAATAAGGTGAATCACTATTTCTTTATATAATTTGATTTTTAATTACTTCTAAGTTTAAATTGAATTATATAATTCCTATAATAAACGGTGGTTTTTAAAATAATATTATACAGTGCAATTAGAATTTATTGGCAAATTTTAAACAATATTAAACCCTGTGGCAGTACCCCTGCTTTGTACCAGGTACTAAAATGCTCCTACATGTATTAATCATGTACAAAACTGTCCTCACCATAAAAAATAGTATTACCTTATATTTGAATGACCTATATATTGACAAGAATTAACAAAGAATATGTAATGCAACCATTAATAATTTATTTGAAATTGGTGTTGCAAATTTAAATAATTCCCATGTAATGTATGAATGTATACAATGTATACATGGAAAACTTTAACAAACTTTAACAAACTGTTTATATATATATATATATATATATATATATATATATATATATATATATATATATATATATATATATATATATATATATATATATATATATATATAGCACGATAGTGAGGGTCATATGCCGTAACAGGTCATGTGGGTAATATAAGGCACTCTTTGTGATTTTTTTCCCTTCAGATCATTGGGGTGTGTTTTTTCAACATCAAGCTCGCATGTCAAACAAAATATAAAAATAATTACTTCAATATCCAACTTTTTTATTTAAGAAAAATGTCGACCGTTATTTTACAATATTATATTACAATAGTATGTATATAATCGTTCACCATATTAATTGATCAAGCCTTTTCATCCTGGTCTGTTTCGGTCAGCTATATAGGATCTTTGCACCCTTCAACGAAAACATGAACAGATCGTAGTAAATATAGAGCGCATTGTAGAACATATCGTAGAATATCCAAAATGGTATTTATCTTTTAAAACTTAACTGTCCATCTATCTTGTTTTCCGATTTGAGTTTTCTTCGTTGATAAATCCACCTTGAAAAATCATATAAGAACCGCTCCATACACATGAATGTTATCAACACAAAATATGTGGGAATTTTAGACGCTTCCAACCCTTGAACGAGATCCGGTCACGTGCATGTCGCGTGCAATGCCATGTCGCGCGGAAGAAAATATCAATGAAAGCACCACCTTGTGGGGGGACAAATGTGCATTGCCCTGACCTGGTGATGATGCGAGTTTTGTAGACAAGCAGCCAATGTGATAGTCGATACAGATTTAATATTTTTATATGAAAATTATGTAGTGACAACCAACGTGGAGACGATTTAACAATCATTAATGAATGCAAATGTTTATAATGCAATTTGTAATAAATTTTAAAATAAAAAAATACTGTGTTTATATTATAAATTATCAATATGACCATGCTGGACAAAGCTGATATTATTAGACTCCCAGGATAATAAAAAAAATATTTAATCCACTTTAATTTTAATTTGCATGTATTATACTTATTTATCTTACAAGAAAGTTATGACTATAATATTCATAAATCATATTTTGGGGCATAAAGGTGAATTATTAAATGTAAATAAATGATGTATGTAGTTTTCTTTGCGGTGTGATATAAAATAAAATAGAATTACCTGGTTGATGTAAAGACTCCATTTTGTAAACAGTTATCACATTACTTTCCTTGCTTGTGGTGTAAAGTAACCCTTGCTGGTCGTGATAGAATATTCTATTCAGACTTGATGACACTGTGTGTATGGTCACTAGTTGACCGCTGTCTGTCAGCTGATGAATTATGTTAGAGTACATGTCACACACATACACACAATCCCTGTCAGCCATTATTGAACACGGCCTTAATCCCTTGTGTTGATACCGAAACTTTTGTGTGTGTTTTAAAATATCATATGCATAAACTCCACCTTCAGTAATGGAGTCATAAGTACGACACGAGATATACACGGTGTTATCTTTGACGGCCATGCGAGTCCAATCCCCTTCACAGATGGCATGAGTTGAGTCCAGACTTCCATCTGTAATCGATAAAATTCTCCAACACAACATTCCGTCTTTCACACCGCTGATAATGAGTTTGTCTGAATTCCATTTTGCCAATGAATCACATGAATAAATCCAAAATCCAAATAGAAATCCTGTCTCTAAAGTTTTGACCAATTTAACGTTATCTACCGATTTCAAAGATACGATTTCAATCCTACTGTTAGCCAGACACACAGCAACTTCTGTCTTGCTAATAAGACAGACATCATTGGGAATGTCATCCAGTCTGTATGATGTAATCAGTTTGCCGTCATGACGATTGTAAACCTTTAGATTCCGCTCATCGAAGTCTACGACTATCAATTTATCGTCCATCATCACGACGCCAGTGTAGTTGGGTTTACGGCCGGCTGTGGATAAAAAATGACTTATAGCAGCGTATTAGGATACGGAATAAACAAGATACAGACATATATACTTTAGCAAACAATGCCAAACGAACGTGACTATATCTGTATATCTATTTCTGACCTAAATCAATGAGATAGTGTCATAAAATATAGATATATATATACTTTCGTAAACACTGCCATACAAATGTAAATACATCTATATATCTATTTCTGACCTAAAACAATACGGTCGTAATTTTACAAACTACACCATTATTGTAATAGTCGTATTATTTGTATTATTATTACTATTATAGTTCGTTCCACAATATACATGATAAATGTCACACGAAGATTTTAAAAAGAATCACGTATCTTTTTATAGCCACATTAAATGAAGATGACCTGAATATTTAACAAGTTAAAGATAGGAAAATTTAGCTATGATATGTAGAACGAACTATGAATAATACGTTCGAGTAAAAAATGAAAAAATATTAGCTGTGATATCACGTAAGTTTCAAGTATCTCCTGTTAATTACCATCTTTCATTTTAACTTCAACTAAAGAAAGTAATATCAAATAGTATTAAAATAGTATTTTCTTCTATGGTATAGATGTTACTTTATACTGTTTTGCAACTATTACTGTTACTGTAAACCAATACGTTTAAAAAATAATAAAATTAAATTACTCAGAATAAAGTAGGGTTATTGGAGTAGCAGTGATTTTACATAAATTTTAAGTAACTCACGAGAAAGGCTATATAAGATCTGTGGACCAAATATTAATATAAACTATGTGAGGTGATAGCCCGATGTCTATTGCCACCCTCCAAACAACGTATCCCCCGGGTCACATCATACAAATTATTAAGATCACCAACAGCCACAATAGACATTCTGGACATACAAAGAGAAATTTACACATAACTGGTACTTATAAGGCATTGGATCACTACCCATGTATAATAATTTTGAAACTTTTGAGATTATCACTCTATACCCATATAAACAATTGCTAGCACGAAAAGACAAATTAGCTAATGTATGCAACTTATTATCAACACAGGAATTACTTTTAACAATTATGTTACATATTTCCTGAAATCGGAGGGTGATGATTGTAATTATAGTATTAAAGTTATATTAATTAAGCAAATTTCTTTGTTTTTGGGTTAGGGAGAGAAAAAGAACTCTAATTAACTTTTTGGACCATACTTTAGAACTTGAAATTATTGAGATCCCAGCCATATAACCATTTATTCGATTACAGTACATGACAATGCAAATTAATATATGCAATCAGTATAAGCCCTGGGGTTTATTTTTAGCTCTTGGATCAAGCTCGTGTTTCATTTGTTGAAAACGATCGATGTTCGCTCCTTATAACTAACTACCTACTTCTCATAGGTGAAAAGAAAAAAAGATAAATGAACATAACAATGTTACACAATTTAAGTAAACATTGATTAGACACATGATTCAAGTAAAAATAATCAAATCAGCTAACCCACATGGTAAGATTTTCAATGTAAATTTGTTTTTCTACTTCTATGAATAAAAAATACCTTTTGAAAACATAAATGATTTTAAAAGTTACAATGCAGGGGCAGTACAAACGGGAATGGAAGGACTCTGGAGACAGACATTAAAGTCTACACAATCAGTAGTCGGTACGAGCACTCATTTCTCTCAGTAAAAAGACAATTATTGAAAACACCCCTCTCCTTTTAAAATCTACACACACTTTCTACTGTGTATAAATTAGAAGACGAGTGAATGTTGCAGAGCTTTTCATTTTACTAACAGAAACAAGCATGCTTACAGTACCTTATACAATAAAAATATTTTTAAAAATGTATAAACACTAAAGATACATCATCGTCCAGTAGTTTGCATCTGCTATTCAAAACTTCATGTATGCACTACCCTGATTATTTCAATGAAATTCCTCTCTCCATGTAAACGTCTGCACTCTCCAGTTTATGTCGTCTGCTACTGAATTGATCGCCGGTGTGTACATGTTTCTAGCACTCATTCCGAATATAATACAGAGTAGTCTTGGCGTATTAATACACAAACCCGCGTTCAGTTGTAACCTCGAGACCTCCTAATCTACATAATCAATAACCAAGAACCAATCTAATGATTCCGGTTTGTCCGAAGGTGCTAACTTGGGGTAACCAAATTTAGTTGACATCCAGTGTCTTCGGTTTGAACGTGATGATAAATGCTGTCGAGAAGTGTACAGCCACACTAAATCTAGTAGATTTGCAAGATAATTATTGATACGGGTATAATATGATACTATTTTACTGTTGGCTAGTGAAAATCGTATGGGTTTTTTTCTCTGTGCTCATCAGCTAATCGATGGAGATTGTTTTGGTTTAACATTTTACATGCCAATGTAAGCTTGAGCCATGTCAAGCAGAGGCAGTACAAATAATAGCCAATCGTGTACGACTTGCGCATATATAGTTAATGAATGTGGTTATTATAATAAATATCCTTCTCAGGCAAGTGTGTTAACCGAGAGCGAGTCTTCGGAGGTCATCAATGGGGAATGTGAATTTAATTTGGACATAGTCGTGAGAGAGAGAGAGAGAGAGAGAGAGAGAGAGAGAGAGAGAGAGAGAGAGAGAGAGAGAGAGAGAGAGAGAGAGAGAGAGAGAGAGAGAGAGAGGGATACTTGTTGAGATTAACCGCCCCCTCCTCTCAAAGAAATAACAATTGGAAAATATAATACGATAGGTCGAGAATTCGAGAATCTGCTGATATAAAAGTTGAACTAGAGGTTATCAGAGTAACTAGCAATATCGATTACTTGATAAAATTGAATTAACGAGATAGAACATGCAGTTTTAGTGTGAAACTATAAGAGAGATAGGGAGAAAATAAAAAAATGTTTGAGAGCAAATCAGTGATCACTTGGAAGAAATACAATCCTCAGACAAATAGCTAAACGTTAAGAACGGATATTGAAAGTAAAGAAAAACAAAGCGTAAAGGTGAATATTTTATTGTAAGAAGGAGTTCCCCAGTGCTTAGAGAATATATTTATTTGCAAAGTTATTCGATCTTTCCTTGTGGAATCAATCTATCTAGAGTATGAATACGTTGAAAATATGTGCTTTGTACTTGACTGATAGACTACCCTGCTAGATACAAGGACCAAACAAATCATAGTAAAATTTACATATTTTGAGGACAGGGAATAGTGTTGAGCATGGCCAACAATTTGGTGAAAGGCCTTTAGTGGATGCAAATTTACCTTCGATCATAAAAAGCTAGTGATTGTTTGACAGCGGAGTTGTATCTTGAGAAACCAATATAATGGGTATTTTGACCAACAATATGACTCTTGAATCTTGAAACTATCATCTAGAGAAAAGATTATTTTTGGCTCATATGTTTTTTTTATATGGATATAGTCTTGAATGGCAAAATACTATGAAGTACGCCATACTCTCTAATACAATATATACTGATTAAGAAGTAAACCATACTCTCTATTTATGGTAGATATAAATTTATTAGATGTAAGCCATACTCTCTGTTTATGGTAGAAATAGGTTCAGGAGAAGTAGACCATACTTGCTATACACAATTACAACCCATGCCAATGTTGTACTGTGAATGTGTTAGATTGTATTCCAGAGGAGCTTTCCAGCATTGCTAGAATGAAAGCACTTAAAGAAGTTTAATTTTCATTTTTCTGACATTAAATTCACCACAACAACATCACATTGAAGGAAATTTAAAGATATGTGTATGCTGTATTTGATTAAATTTCCACATATTTTAGCACAGAGTAGCACAATCTTAAGACCCACACCCAAATCCATACTGTTCTAAAAGTATTGTAGAGTTCCCGATAATGTGCTAAATAAAATTGCATTGGCAGCTTTAATCTAAATATAGGAGCATGCTACTTTTGTAAATTAAATTTTTAAAATTTATTCTTGGACTATTTAATAGATTGTTTTTCCCAAACCCTTCAAAATAAAGAAATCTGCTTAAATACTATAATTACAATCATCACCTTTCTATTTCAGGAAATATGTAACATGCTTGTTAAAAGTAATTCTAATTGATAATTTGCCAGTCCAATATGATACATATACATTGAGGAACCTGTATTGATAGCCATATTATTAATATACTGAAATAACCCAATTAAACTTTAATAAATATATTGAAATAACTCGATTAGACTTTCATTATTATATTGAAATAACTTGATTACACTTTCATCATTATATTGAAATAACCCGATTAGACTTTCATTATTATATTGAAATAACCCGATTAGACTTTCGTTATTATAATGAAATAACTCTGTTACACTTTCATTATTATATTGACATAGCTCAATTTGACTTTTGTTATTATATTGAAATAACCTGATTAGACTTTCATGACCTTTTGGTAAGTTTCATCGGTTACACATATGTAACCATTTGGGATCTGTAATCATTTGACCCAAACCTTGTAAAGAAGAGTAAGCTAAAATCACTTGAAGTAGACAATCAAAACTTAGTAGACATGTCTATAATAAATTGAGGATCAGGTTAGCATTCATGCCATTATACCAAGGTGTCCAAATTTTTTAAACAAAAGTTCATAACATGATATTTTGACTCAACACCTGTTTATATTAATTTAACCTTGTATTGACTTTTAATTCCCATGTGATTTTCCATGGTTTGTATAGAGTGCTGATTTATTGTAATGTGCTCCACCTTCCCATGGAATATATTGTTGTTGTTGTAGGGTTTAACGCTAGTTTTCAGCACACGATAGGCTATACATGGCTGTCAGTATTACTGGTGGAGGAAGAACCCGGGGAAACCCACTAGAAAAAACCATGACCCACGAAATCTACTGGCATGCTTTCTCACATAACTACATTCGCCGAATCTTAGTCTGGAACCCACACAGACAGATGAGATGGCAGTGATCCGTAACAGAGCATGTTAGACCACTCAGCCACTCATGGCCCCCTCCCAATGAATTGAATAGATAACTATTACACAGTATGATGCAACAACCACCCCGTCACAGGTATAAAACTATGTTTAAATAGAGCACTTTTACACTGTATTATCCTTCCCCCATCACGGATAATGTAACTGCACTATCATTAGGGTCTACATTTTCATACGCCATGCTTGTCTATCTTGTCTATCTTATTGTGTGTTAGAGAGCTCTTCTCATTAGATAATTATCACATAATCATTTTATTTCCATCCATAACGCCATTTCTTGTGTCAATTGTTCCAGAGCTGCATTCCTTTTAAAACACATTCCTATAGTAAAGCAATTAAAACATTGAACTGTACAATAGTACATTTAGAGTTAACATTTTTTCCAATACAATATTATATTTTATTTAAATCAGTACATAGAAAATTGCATAACATTGAACACATCGGCCATTTTCTTTACATTAGTTACAATATCCGTGACCATTGTGAATTAGTAAAGGTCATGATTTCGTTTCGTTCGTACCAGTAATGCAAATGTACGACAGGGCACCATTCTGTGTTTTAGCTTCTTTATGACGTCATCGGTATATAGTGACGTATTAGCGTTCGACCTTATAACGTCTAAAGGCCTGTGTTATATCGCCGCAAGAAAAATATTCATTACTTATTCAACTAACGTAGTCTGACAAATCTTCCATTTATTTCAAAAGACACCACGGTTTGCACCAAACGCGATTTAAAGTTCTAAACTTAGTGCAGCATTTATCAAAGAACTGATTTTGTCTATCAGCATTTTACTGTTGCTGTTATTCTCAGTACACTCCAAGGTCAAGGTCACTAGGTTGTTGGGTGTAACTTAACAGTGACTGTTTATTCATCGGTTGGATTGTACATTTTAACAAAAACATTTTTTTAATTTGTTTTTAAAAATAAAATTTATGTGTGGGTATCAAAATAATTGTTGGTATCCATTCAAATAAGTGGCATATTCAACGCCAATTTCATCATCACCATCAAGTTATTTATCAAGATGATCGTAACAAGCGGTACGTCATATTATCATTGCCACCGAATGATTACTATCATCATCATGGTTGTTATCACAGTCATTTACGATGATCGTTAGTTCTATGCTGTTGTGATGATGTTGTGGACGATAGTTCCATTGTTTGTATTGCAGACGTTGTTGCTGTTAACGGTTAGTCGTATCCTTCTAGTCTTTCAATTGTGGGAAGGGAAAGGGCTTTTTCTATTGACTGAGATGGTATTTATTATGCAGTTGGAAAGTGTTTTAAGGTATGACTTGTGAACAGACGGCATGATTTATGCTTTCATTGTTTTAAATATCCAAATATGCTTGAAAACAAATGTTCCTCTTACTATTTTAAGCTTATTTGTAGCAGCAGAGGGGGCGAATCGTACAGAGCTT